>OX155637.1:13203743-13803743 GCA_944567765.1 Carterocephalus palaemon | reverse complement strand
GCCTAAATTGAACGCGTTACGAAATTCTCGTAGCAAATGTATTGCCTACGTAACTAAATGTATTACGACTAGGTACTCGGTGACATTAAAAATCAGGGGCACAGCCTAAGTGCCTGACTAATTTAATAGCAACGTTGTAGCCTACAACGTTGCTATTAAATTATTATTGCGCGCCCCAGAACTGTAAGCTACAACCCATAGAAATCCCACTGTTGGCCATGGGTCTCCCCCACAAATACAAATTCAGGAGTTTTGGCGTGCGTTGAAGTGGTTAGTGGCCAACCCAGTTCCGAATGACTTCAAACCACCCGAAGCTCTTCGAGAAAGCTTAAAGATTATTTTTACGCCCATGAAATTTTGCCACAAGCGGTGACTCATCCACAAACAGATTACATAGAATTAACGCGAGCCCTTGGACTATAGATGTTACAACAGATAATGAGAACATAGAAAATCAGCCACTCCCTTGCTACGGACTGTTAAGGTCGGACGCTATTCGTTAAGCCGTCAGTCCCTTTTGTTTTCAATTGTAAAAATAACCGTAGGTAAATTAAAAACATTTTTGAGACAACATTGAAAATCTTTATTGAATTACAGAAATGTCCACATAGATCCACATAATGCGTAGGTAATCTTCAGTACCTGTAAAGGAGCACTTTGTGCGCTAGATATACACGAGTAAACAAAAAAGACTCGTGTACCTACTATCTACGTACCTACTTAATTTTAAAATTTCTATCACGCACATGTATCACGACATAGATTACGATAACTAACAGTCCATGAAATTCGACATTAAATTCGATAAATATTAGACATCAAAGATATATTATGGACAACCAGTTACACTCATGAAAATTATTCACATTTCTTAATTCTAGGCCCTATGTCCATTTAGGTAACTATTACAAGAACTGATATATAATTTAAACTTTATAGGTAAGTAAGGGACCTTAAAAGGTAATTAAATTACCTAATTTAAATGACAAAAAGTCGAGCGCTACATATAAACATACAAAAATATGCAATAAAAGTACAAGGTAAAAATGTATAGGTATAAAGTAAAAACTGATTTTTCCGAATTTCTTACAAGTATAGATAATAGGTAGGTATATAAAATTAAACAGACGGATTTACAGCACATTCAGAACATCAGATTATAAAATGGTCACATATCCACGGGAAATCAGAAGCACACGAGGAATTAAATTATCGGCCCGCGCTACTACCACAGGCCGCCGCTGGCCGCGCTCGGCCAAATGGAACCGGAATACTACCACCGCGCGCTGCTCGTTCACGATCATAGCTATCACTAAATCATCATCGGTGAACTGGGGAACCTCGCCTAATACGAAGCTCAGGAGGGAGTCTTCGATTATGGCCTTGAACAAGTTGTGCAGGACCAGTAGGAACGCGATGGGCAAGTCGAGGCGGTACTCGCGCGCGTGCAGGACCAACGTGAAGGCGGCTAACAGTGAGCGCGCGTGCTGTCGCAGCCAGCGCGCCGCCGCCCTCGCCGTGGCCCTCGCCGCCGCGGCCGCTGCGCTCCATACGCTGCGCGCGTACCACAGGAAGATGGCCAGGTAGATGGCCACGATCGCCTGCAGCAGCCCGCGCGCCAGCCGCATCGCCCCGCCCTCCGAGCCCGCCCGCTCCACGTGCCCGTAGTAGCAGTGCTCCGGCACCAGCCGGCAGTACCGGTGGACGATCATTTCCACTATCATGCCGTTGATTATTTGCAGATTTAAAATTAGTATGTTTGTCGGGATGCTGTCGTCAGGGTGGTACTCTGGGAGCGTGTACAGGACCGGCACGGCCATCCCCGTCATTATCACCGGTAAATATAACAGCTTTACTGGCAGTGAACTTATTAGCACGACGAAGCTGCCGAAGGGAATGCGACTGCCCCATCTTATTACTAGCACCATAATGGGAATTACGTAGTGTTGGCTTGTGATAGGTATATTGTAGATTAACATGATTCTATCCATTTTTAATATAGTCCAACAATATATTCAAATTTTTACACGCACCAAATGGACTTACCTAGTAATGGACGAGTATTGATTTTTAGAGATGCGTTTGGATGTACCGATCGGAGATTGAATGCAATGAGAATGAATGAAATAAAGGTAGGAACAGATGCGTTCGGGATGCGATTGATAATAGGTATCTTTAATATCTGTGTTTTAAATTTGGCACATACTACACGTACGACCACTTACTGATAGTGGTGTTGCATTTCTACAAATGATAACATTTATTTATTTTAAAAATTCGTTAAATTAGCCACTGATTATTATTATTTAGATGGTTTTTAGTTTAGTTTAATTATTATTCTGCAAAAATGAACGGTCGGAATTTATCTTAAGATTCTTATATATCGTTATAGGTTAATATATAAAGTTATAACTTTTTATATAATTCTTTGCAAAAATTTTGTTTCGACCATTTTTTTCGCTTAGAAAAGCGTTTTCGCATCGACAAGTTGCAACCCCGCTCAAAGACATTATTGCCGATCGAATTCTGTCGTAGCGAGCTTCATTCCTGAGGAAATCACCGGAATAATAAGTACCTACCTACTTAACCTATATTTTTATTCATTCAACTGTAAGCAACTTTTTTGCAAATAAGAAGCATTACAATACAATATAATATCATTTATTGCACCAAAAAAAAAACAAAAAAGAAAACAATAATGAAAAAGAAGTTTTGCAAAATTATATCTAATAAATAGCCATTCTATTGAAATGTATGTCGTCTTTTTAAGTCTTTTTTTTTTCGTAAATTTATGTCTTATCTCAAGTGACTCTCATTAATTTCCGGGAACGCATACGCAACGGGAAGTGATAACTTAATTGTAAATAATTAAGTTCACACTGTAGGCGTACGTTATTAATGTAGAAGACAACCGCAAGCTTCGACGTAACTACAGGGCCTTCTGCTGGCTTCGGAAATAATACGAGGGCAACTGAATTCTGACAGCACTTGCTTTCGACCGTCTGCCGCTACCGTCTACAGTCTGCCGCTTAATAAATAATAAATATCTTTGACATTCTATCCCCATCTAACCCCATAGCCATCTAACCCCAAAGTAGGCGCGAGCCTGTAATATGGGTGTTAGAGACTGATATAAATAATATTAACATCCAGACACAGAACAAATACAAGTGTTAGTCACTCGAAAATTTGTCCCGAGTGGGATTCGAACCCACGACCCCTGGCGTAACAGACAGGGTCGCTACCGATTGCGCCATCGGCGCCGCTTGGATAGGAATCGCATCTTTACCAATTATAGTATTGTTTATTAGTAAATTAATTAGTTTTAAATTGTTTAAAAACTGATGGTCAGTTGAAGAACACCTATTTTATTTACTCTATCTATCTACATTAGGTAGACGTAGGTAAGTGTGTGAGGTAATAATATATGTATTTAAAAACCGAGAATTTAAACAAATAAAAAAGTCGCTCTTTTATGTACTTGCACAATGTGAATGCGCCGATCAGATCTCGGTTTTGCCAGGCTTAATTTTATTACAAGAAAGTGCTGACATAACAAAATGCAATATTCGAGTGTAGGTATTAAATAAAAATATCTTCAGCTTTTATTATGATTAAAAGTAAAATGATCCAAGTGAATTTTAATTTTGTGTATCAAAATGCATTCGAAGGGTGCATGCATGCGCCTAGGGTACGGAGCTCGGCTTATATCAACGCTGTGTTTGTAACTATAGAAGAGTATCGACCAATCACTCAGAGATACCTCGTGATGGTCTTTCGAAAATAAAATTGTGTCTTCATCCTCGCCGCGTAGGTACATGACTGTGATGAATGAACGCATTTGTTTGAGAGGATGCGCTGGTCTATGATACGAGCCACAGGCCCTTACATTATCTGTGACTGTTGCGCGACGTTGCCTAGCCGTAGAGAAAGCGCAGCCCTGCGCAGGCCACCAGCAGGGTGGGTGCGCGTCTATATTGATTAAATCCAGTGTTTCGAGCACTTTCCTGTCGCTGGTTCAGGTGCTGGGTGCGGCCACTGCGTTCCTGATCTTCTCACCTGTTGTGCTGTTCGGACTTCAATAGTAAGTACACATATTAATAACCCGTTATTAATCCTCTCAACCTGATAAAATATATAATTTATAAGATAAGACAGAAGAGTGAGAATAATTTGTCTCCGTGTTTGAATTCAACAATGGCGAATTACTTACTTGTACGACATTTTTATACGGCTATACAAGTCTTAATGTATTAATAACTGCGATAAAACTTTTTTAATCCGTTGAATTGCAGTATGAACCTAAGTATGTATTTGCCACTGTTAATTCATATTCTGTTATATTGCATTCTATTTAAAATACATGAAAAATTAAAAAAAAAACAACTGAACTAGACAAATGACAAAATTCATTCACGATTTCTATCCCAGTTCTACAGTGGTCCTCACTCTATGGTAGTATGTATTAAAATGATCTTCTAGCTAGGTAGGATAGGAACTGGTTACTTTATATACATAGATAACTATGTAGTGTTTACTTGCGTTACATCGATCGATTATTAGTTTATTATCTAAGGAACCCTCTCGATGCTGGTCCGAAGGTGCTAGCACCTGGCACCTAAGACTTTAGTTAACATGTAACTTCAGTCATCTTTTAAGTTGTATAAATTTTTCGTACGAAAAATAATTTGAATACTGAGTTAAGTAGGTCCCTACTAGGGATGTTGCGAATATTCGCATCCGCATCCGCACATGCGGAACATCCGCATCGATTTTGACATCCTCATCTGCATCCGCATCCGTATAAATCGATGCGGAGCTGATGCGGATGCGGATGTGTAGCAAGTCGCGACAAGAAAGAAAGGGGAGGGCCCGGCGAGTGGCGCGTGTAGACCACACGTGCTGCCAGGAAAGCGATAATTTTGTTTTGGACTTCGGTGAATCGCTATTGTTTTGTTGTGACAACTGACAAGATCTGACGCGCGCTTTTTTTTTATTGTGGTGTAGTTGCATACATCTAAGTAACTGTATTGTTTACGTACCTACGTATTTACGTAAGTATTGTACTACGTATTACGTTAAGTAAAATGAGTGCTGCTTTTTTAATTCAAATTGACTTTTGTTAACGTCTTAGACAAGTAAACTATGCCACCACCTACGCAAAGTGAAATTTGGATCTATTTTAAACCTGTTGAAAATGACCGGGATAAATCTCAGTGTAAAATATGTAGTAAAACATATTCTCGAAAGGGTCGAACTACATCGTCGCTAAAAAATCATCTAAAATCAATGCAACCTGAAGAGTTCACTTTGTTTGAAAAAGCGAATAACGAAAAACAATTACAGAAAATAAAAACGGATGCCGGTAAGTTGTATTTTAAACAAAATTACCTAATTTATTTAGGTACTTACTTAGTTATACTTGTATTGTATATTATAGCTTTGGATATTGTAGTAGTTTTGGGTAATTATATACGTATCAAAAATAACGATAATTTGGCTAAACGTAATTTCCCTAATATGGCCCGAGCCTACCAAGTCGTAAAACTGAGTTTTGAATCTGAAATCTTAGATTTGTCATATAAACTGGAATTAAGTTAAAAGTGTACTATGTAGTAGAAAGTTAAGTTTTTTTATACAGATCCGCATCCGCATCCGCATCCGCGGATGTGAGCCTTTAAAATCCGCATCCGCATCCGCATTCGCGGATGTGGAAAAAAGTGGATCCGCAACATCCCTAGTCCCTACTATAGCATTATGACGTATTGATCCAAGTAGGTACCTAATAGGTACAATCTTAATGGTCGCCTAGCGAGTTCTGATTCACGTAGAAACAAATAGGAACGCTAGTTTTTACTCTACTGGTATTTTTCCTAAGCAATACTTCGATTATAATCTGTTTTAAAACAGGTAGGTAAGAATAAAATGGGGTTACATTGAAATCATTCTAGATGGCTATTCGTCAATATGTTTGGATTTGCGTCAGACGGTAGATAGATAGGGATGTCGCCTTAGGGGATGGGGGAGCATGCGCAGTGATCCCCGGGCGAGGGGGTTCGAGCGGGGTCGAGGGGGTGCGAGGGGACGCTAGGATAGCGGTGTCTACACTTGCCTGTTGCTTGTGCACCCTAGTCTCTCTTCGACGTCGGCCGACCCTCCGCAGCTCCGTGCCAGTAAGTAGCTAAATATTTTTCATTACAAACAAATACTGGACCACTGCCAACTTTGATCGGATACTTTGAAGTTCAATTCGCATCACTTGATGCGTTTCGTTTAGACATTATTCGATCGTTTTCAGTAGACTATGGTAGTTATGTTAGGTATTTACCAATTAATACGAGCATATGAATTATTAAATAAGGCCTCCTTAACTAAGGGTCTAAAGGCAATGTGAGCTTTTGAGGAAATAAATGGCTATTTTATTTAATTTATTTTTATAATTAATGTATAAAATATTAAGTGTGTACGTGTATATATATTAACTACTAGTGTTACGTACGAGTATTCCGCATAGGCGTCGTCGCCAGGCAATTCAACTTTCAACATTGTCTTGTTATTGACTTCCCGCGATAAAGTCTTACTAAGTTCGGAGCTGAGCGTGCAATTTGCGTTTTAAATTTCATTTAGATGCTCATAATGTTTCTTACGTAATGATTCTGTAATTTGGGCCCCGCCCGGTGATAGAGTTATTGATTTGATCCGGCGGCCATGTTATCGATGCGATATAGGTTACCTATAGGTCACAAAATGGCGCCTGTGTCTAGATGTCCGCGCAGCCTTGCAGGCGGCGATCGATGCAGCAGTGCAGCCGGGGCGGATCTTTCCCGGGGCGGCGACATTGCCCGATTTGGCCCGATATTTGACTAATACGCAATACAAATAATTATTACCAAATCATTTGCCTATTATATGATTTTAACGCAATACGAAGGGCGCGACTTTGCAATATGCGATGTTTTGTATAACTTGTAACATTTTATAGTCTTTGTGGTCATTTATAGTCTTCGTGGTTGATCTTTTTCTACACTTTGATAATTTTTGAAGTCTCGTAGACTTCATGCATGCCATGGAACCATTGACTGTGAAGCATTGAGTCCACTCTTCAAATCTGGAATCTTACATAAATTTTTTCGAAATCAGCGATGGCATCTCAAGCGGTCATAAAGCGAATTCCTCTGAATTGTTTTGGAATACCAGATTCTAAAAATAAAAAAAACAGTTTGGACTTTACACAATTTCCACATCTCTCGTGAGGTAGATTCGGATAATAAGGCCTAACTGTATTAGGATGATTTGAAGTAAATTGAAAATCAAAATGAATTTGAATGTTGATGAAACGTAGGAACATCTATTTACTTTGTCATAAAAAAAAACTGCCAATTATTTTTTTCAGAATTTTTTACTCTCAGCAGCTTTATACGTTCTTTGAATTCCTCTTTCTAGTGCTCGATCACTCAGGCACTAAATCATCTTCAGACCAATATTCTGGATTGGGGGATATACAGGGTTATTGGTAATTCAACGTATTCCCGTTAGGAGGTACTAGGGGTGTCTATTTGTGATAATTTTAATCCCCATATGCATTATGCAAAAGTGAATCATTTTTGAGTTATCATGTTTTAAATTTCATTTAGATGCTCATAATGTTTCTTACGTAATGATTCTGTAATTTGGGCCCCGCCCGGTGATAGAGTTATTGATTTGATCCGGCGGCCATGTTATCGATGCGATATAGGTTACCTATAGGTCACAAAATGGCGCCTGTGACTAGATGTCCGCGCAGCCTTGCAGGCGGCGATCGATGCAGCAGTGCAGCCGGGGCGGACCTTTCCCGGGGCGGCGACTTTGCCCGATTTGGCCCGATATTTGACTAATACGCAATACAATTAATTATTACCAAATCATTTGCATAGATTATATGATTTTAACGCAATACGAAGGGCGCGACTTTGCAATATGCGATGTTTTGTATAACTTGTAACATTTTATAGTCTTTGTGGTCATTTATAGTCTTCGTGGTTGATCTTTTTCTACACTTTGATAATTTTTGAAGTCTCGTAGACTTCATGCATGCCATGGAACCATTGACTGTGAAGCATTGAGTCCACTCTTCAAATCTGGAATCTTACATCAATTTTTTCGAAATCAGCGATGGCATCTCAAGCGGTCATAAAGCGAATTCCTCTGAATTGTTTTGGAATACCAGATTCTAAAAAAAAAACAGTTTGAACTTTACACAATTTCCACATCTCTCGTGAGGTAGATTCGGATAATAAGGCCTAGCTATATTAGGATGATTTGAAGTAAATCGAAAATCAAAATGAATTTGAATGTTGATAAAACGTATAATCGTACATCTATTTACTTTGTCATAAAAAAAAATGCCAATTTTTTTTTCAGAATTTTTTACTCTCAGCAGCTTTATACGTTCTTAGAATTCCTCTTTCTAGTGCTCGGTCACTCAGGCACTAAATCATCTTTAGATCATTATTCTGGATTGGGGGATATACAGGGTTATTGGTAATTCAACGTATTCCCGTTAGGAGGTACTAGGGGTGACTATTTGTGATAATTTTAATCCCCACATGCATTATGCAAAAGTGAACCATTTTTGAGTTATCATGTTTTCTAGATTTTTTCAAAATAAAATGCAACATCAAAAATTTATTTAAAAAGAAAGTATGAATTTAAATCAAATTTTCTTTTGATTTATAAAAACGATTAAACACTGGCTATTTACTAATATTAAAACAACAATTATCAATCCAACTTTAAAAATGCGAGAAGATAAACGAGATTATTTCAATATTTTTTTGATATTTTCGTCCACTAAAATGCCTTAAAAACAAAAAAAAACTTATATCAAACTTGGCAGACTGAGAAACAGATTATTTTAAAAACATAACCGTTTTCTTATTTCTCCAACTACGCATAACAACTAGGAACTTATTTAAAAAAAAAATTAAATAAAAAATGATCACAAAGGAAGCAGCCGGAAATTTGTATTCGAACAACTTAAGGTCGTTCGTAAGGTATAAAATTTCCATAAAATTAATTTAAAACAATGGCCTTTGTAAATAAAACAAAAAAGTTATTTTTGAGTTTTGAGTTCTTCCGCGGATGACACAGGGGCGAGACGAATAAACTAGGGATTTCATGTGACCCCAGACATAGAAATCAATTTTTTAAAAGCTTTTATTTAACTTCACTCGTATGTACCTATGTATGTGTGTATGTATGTCCTGGAGTCTTGCAATCAATATTTCACCCACTTCCACTAAAGCTATCGAGCTGAAATTTGGCACACATATTTGGTTTTGATGATAATGCACGATTCAATAATTTCCGCCATTTTTAATCCAATATGGCGGACAATACAAAATGGCGATTTATATAATTTACATTTTGGCTAGGTTAACTGAAAAGCTTGGTTTTTTAAGCGATGTTGTCATTTATTATCTATTATGTGTGCCGCGTCCGCCCTTGCCGTGGTGCCTCACTGGTGAAAACCATTCACCACTGTTTTCTAACCGCGAGTGAGAATTTATGCTACTGCGATTACCCATATTAATTAGAAGACCTACCTTGGAAATTTAACTTTGATTAATTTAACTCAAACTGCTGGTTTAAGGATATCTAAATAATTTCTATAAAAAATATAGGATTTATAAAATGTAGATTTAATTTGCTTTGCTACATGTCGCTATCCGAATTCCGTCTTTTATGCATCATTTTTGGAATCTGTATCTGACAGTTTTTATCAAGATCTATTTAATTTACAGACGCGAACGTTAGAGTTTTATGTATAGATAAGTATCTATGCATATAATACTGCATATAATACTTCACTTTACTTACCGTGAAGTAGTAATTCACAGTAAGCAAATTTAAGTGTTATATTTTTGATTGTAGAGATGCGCCGGGTCAAACGGTACCAATCACAACAATAACAAGAAATTGCATCGAGCATATTTAGCTTAAAATTCGGCGCATCTCTAGTAGATTGTTTGATATACAACAATCTACTAGGTAATTATTGTAAATTAGCCATAAGGCAGGTTAGGCACCTGTGTAGGATTAGCTATTCAATCAAGGATAAATAGCTCATCCTTTGCTTTATATTAATCAGTTTAGAATAGCATTATATCTCTTTAAGTAGTTTGTAGTTACCTAGACTTTCGTTAAGCGTGTGTAATCACCTCATAGCGAAATAAATTATTTGAATTTGAATTTGAATATAATGTAATAATTATATTAATTATTTGTTCAACTTTTAACAGGTAAACATCTTCATTCATCATCTACGTTTACTTCAGAAAAGGCGTATAGTACCTAGCAGGTATGTAATCAGTTACTTTTGTTTTATTTTTTTATTTCTCATGAATTATCATTTGATGTTCATTTTTTGTATCCCTATAAGAAAATCGCATCTATAATATATCTATAAAAAAATATTCAGTATTTTTTTTCTCATAACATTCGCAAACCAAAATCCATAGCTTGGTTTTTATTTTTTCATTTGAATCCAGTTCAACAATACTTATTTACTAATCACTTATTCTATAAATATACCTATAAAGAGGGTGTATGTACACCTAGGTACTAAAATATGTACTTGATAAAACTAAAATGCATTTTCAACCACTTTTTCATAAGTTGAGAGCGCCAAGGAAGACAAGGATTACAATTCTTTGAAATCTTAAATAAGTTTTATTGTTAATTGGTTTGAATAGTTAATAAAAGTACAAACTGTCTTGTAATGATTGTTAAATCCTTGTGTAAATTTTGCCCTCAATTGTAAATCGTTTGTCCTTAAGGATTTAAGTCACCTTCGCGCCTTTCCACTATCACATTTCCATTATTTCGTAGACAACCTTTCGGCTTTATTAGTACGTAAGTAGATAATGCTGCGAACGGAAGTCGTTGAGCAGAAAACTTGTCAACGGAATCCGATCATCAATGGCTCAACTGATAATGATCAAACAACCTGACTAATGTAAACTGGTGCACTAGTGTTTTAAACTGCATCAGCTTTATGCGAACCTAATGAAGTTAACTGTTATAACAACAAGTAACATCGGGTACGGTTTTTCCGAATTAAACTTCTTGATGAGTCACATTTATGACTACTAATTCAATCGAACTATGTACTACTATTCAGTAACTCAACACTTCACAACTATTCAGTAACACGGGTAGGTATACATATTCACCTGTACCTCGTATATTTATCAAATGTTTATGTCAAATACAAAAGTTATAAAGTGATTGCTTGTTTACCTTTATGAACATATAAGTAAATTATAATGAAAGATAATTAATAATAATATTTTCTATCGACTTCTTGTTAAATCTCAACGGACTCATTTAATATTTGCAACAACCATTCCTTACACAAATTAATATATACATTACATATTTACCAGATTTTTAACAAAATTTGTATAAAATGAAATCATATAAATAAAGGCAACATTTTACATGCATATCACAACATATAAAAAAAAAATCAAATAAATAAAGGCAACATTTTCAAGACGCGTAAAACTCAGAGTTAATAGTCCGTACATTTCAGTTTCAATTACACTAATAAAAATTCAACAAGAAAAAACATCCTTTTCTATAATTTACAGTCAAACGCACTTACCTATTGAAATGATTTCTCGTTAAGTAAAAAAATACACAAAATAACTTTTCAAATTCGTCTGCGTTTTGTGATTTAGACGTAAATACCATCTCTTTATTGTATTAGTACAGCCTTATAAATATTGTTTTATTGTGCCGCCTCAGATAGCTTTTTGAGCTCAAGTTTTATACGATTGGTTTAAATTATACCAAATTTCATAGGTGCTACCTTGCTACGGAAGGCACGTTAAGCCCGGTTAATGGTCTCGGATGTTTTTTAATGATAAAAACAATCGTTGAGCCTTGTCGAAAACCTTCAGGTGGCTTGAGTACATTCGACACTGGGTTGGCCCTAAACCCTCCACCTATCCGCATAGGAGCAGTATGGTAGATTATGCTCTAGACCTCCCGCGGTTGTGTTGTGTGCGGGAGACACGTGACCAACAGTGGGACGTCCATGGGTTGTAGCTAGGAACTCACGGTACGATTTTCGCCCGCATCCGCCACGGTAGTGGGACCGCAACACGTAGAAAATCTATATATATATAAAAGGAAAAGGTGACTGACTGACTGACTGACTGACTGACTGACTGACACATCAACGCAGGGCCTAAACTATAAGGGCTAAAACCTTGAAATTTTGCACAGGGGTTCCTTTTATAACGTAGGGGAGCACTAAGAAAGGATTTTTAAAAATTCATCCCCTAAGGGGGTAAAACGAGGGTGCAAAGTTAGTATGAAACTTTGCCGTTTTTGAAGTAAAGTGGGCAACCCGAACGCGGGCAGACGTCGTTAATGGGTCTAATTATACGCGAGCGAAGCTGCGGGCGTCCACTAGTAGTAGGATAAAGGTAAATTATGGTTATTAAGAAGACTGTTATGTCCGCTGCCTGCGCGGTTATTAGGTACCGCGGTACGGGCGGGTGTAGTAGAAACGCGCGGGTCTTCCGCGACATTGGCGGGCGTCGGTCGCTCACGCGTTCTTCAATCGGTTGACGGCCGAACTGGGGCTCTATTTTTGAATCGCTCTTCGCGTGTCAACCGAAAAAAGAGATGTAGTAGTAGACTCACCTCGTAGATGGTGATTTTTTAATTTTTATTTTGAGTCACTCGAATGCAATGAGTGGCACTGATCACTTGATTCGCGGACAGAAAGATACACTTAAAAGTACGGTATTATTTTTATTAAACGGTAATGAGTTGCAGTTGAGCGATAAAGCACTCTATCGAGGAAATGAAAACCCTGAACTGAATAATTAATCGTAAATAACCGTTCGACTTGCGATCGTCGCCCGCCAAGTTAGTGGGCGATCATCGCAACCGCTGCGTTTGCGTTTACCGCACAAAACTGCGTATATATGTGAGTTTTGCAATAAAACAACTGTTCGGCAACCGCGGCGGGCGCGGTCAAAATTGAAGTCTCCGTGAGTTCCTAGTTTGGAATTGCGACGATGAAGATCTTGTTGGATGTGACTACTGTTTAGAGTCGTAAGTATCTATTATTATTATTACTTAGCTTTATAGTAATTCAATTTACTCAAATAAATATTAAATACAATTTCTAAATGTTATTGGTAAAATTATCTAATTTTTAAGCGCACCTTGTTGCTCGGTAGCCCACTGGGTAGTTAGTTAACATAATCATAATTATGATTCCGTACATACTTATTATTTGAGTACAAGTACTCGTACGTCTTTGTTTTTGCAGGTTTTCTTCAATTATCTTTATTTCGCTACTGTATTATTAATTCAAACCTAAAGAAGTAACATTGAAATATAAAAAAAACACAGTCAAGCTTATGGTTTAATATGTAGACACCCGATTCATATCATCACAAAAATTACAAAAAGTCAATTATCAACACTACACCGCATGCACCGACAATGTAACGATTTTCCACGATTGACCAGTGTTTATGGCAACATTTAGAAAAGACTGTCCCAAATTGGTGTTTGGTACGCATATTTCATTCGAGTGTGGAGATGCTATCTGCAACAATTCGGTCAAGCTGCGCAGGCGCATTGCGTAAGCGGAAACTTCCACTCTTAAAAAATAAAAAGTGAACGTACAAACTCATACACGTAATAGTGTCCGTATAATTATTTATGTTATTAACATAGCTAGAAATCACCTCAAATGATTCACTGAGAGCCCGAGATGAACTGTTAATGTCCATTATATCAGACCTCGGCAAAACAGCGAGCAAGCGGCTAGCGTGAACGCCGATCGACAAGTTTTCGATTGTGAATAGGGTTGTTGTTAAAATATAATAATAGATTTGACTTTCTTGTCTAGTAACTTCGCAACCGTCATTTGATTTTTCATTGTGGCTTACTTTAGAAAATTGTGAGTTGTTTTACAATTATTTAACTCGTGAACATTTTCCTTCAATGATTTTTTATTACTTTCACTGTGGCCTATGTCAAGAAAATTGCCAAAGACTTCATGTATCATTTGGTGATAAAGCACCGTGTCGTAGCTCTATATATTCTTGGTTTGGAGAATTTAAGTGTGGACGTGATCATCTCCATGACAATGAAGTGAAGGTCGGCCAACGACTGCGGTTGTAGAATCCAATATTGATACCGTACGACATCCGATTGAAAATGATAAAAATATTACTTGTCAGCAGATTTGTACTATATTAGGCATATAAATGAGCCAAGAGCAAACCATTTTACATGTACATCTCAAGGTTCAGAACCTTTGCACTCGATGGAAAACCCATGATTTAACGGAAGACCAAAAACGAATACGTGTGGACTGCTCCCGTAAAATGATAAAACAGTTTTATGGACCACAGGCATTTTTTGGCTATACAATCGTGCTAGGTGAAGAAACCTGGGTCTGAAAAAGCCAGTCAGCAGAATGGGTCTTTCTTTTTGAAAATTTGCAGACAAAAATTAAGAAAAGTCGAAGCAATGGTAAGAAAATCGTTGCTTCTTTTTTTCGCAAATCAGGACATGGTAATTAACTAATAGATTCAATAAATATTCTAGGACATTAAATACTCATCAACTTTATCAATGTGGTCTTGAAATCGCTTGTCCCCTCGCTTTCATTTTAAAACATGAGTTGACTTAGTGACCAATCAGTGAAGGCTTCGCGGCACTTATTGCCATTACGATGCCATTACGATGGATGGATGGATATTAGTATGGTTTCAATAAACAAAATTTTTTTTGGACATCGATGAGTCTCGAGAAAATTTGGAAACTATCTCATCGGTCCCATAATAGCATTATAGAATTTTTTTTTACAAAGAAATTGCATCGTTCGCCGTCGCGATTGCTCGTGCTCGCCCGCGGCCGCTGTAACAATCACGCCTTGCGGGTCGAACACCTCTTTGCTCCCATTCAGACAGTGTCATGAATCCACTTGTGCGAATGTAACACGTAAGCTACTTTTTTGTGAATTTTGGTAGATACCTAAATGCTGCGTGACTGAGTAACATGTCAAAATGTCATAGAGCATTTATTTTTAAATCTACTATTCAACTAATATGCTCATTAAAAGAAAAATTTAAATATTTATAGGTGCGGAATCCACCGATGTTTAGGCATATATTATCCATTAATAGTCGACTCTACAGATGCCTTGAGCACCTACTTCACTTTATTCTTTAGTTCATAATTTGACAACAAATTAACTACTATTTAGCTGTTTGAACTTTATCAAAGTAGTGTGTGGACATAGTTTAAAAATGAAAACTTGTAGTTTTAATTTTTAGAGATTTAGAAGAAATGTATTTACAAAATGAATATGTTAACCAAAATCATACCTTTTGGTAAATTAGTGAATATTTGTTCGACTTTCGAGTTCACTAAAATTGGTGGTAGGCGCGGCGGGCGGGAGATGAAACGATGCACGTTTCAAGGTCACACTGCGGAATTATTGCCTCTCTTGATGTTTTTAAGATAGAGATAATTGGAAACAAGTGAAAGGGATGTTTGAAAAAGACTTCAACGCGCGAAATACATTGATAGCGCCGTGACGAAAAGGCAACCAGCACTTTTGGTCTGGTTATAAACCTCGTGTTTAATCTAGTTACGTTAACTGAGGCAGGGAAGACTGTTAGTTATTGTTATATTATTAGGAGGTGCTAGTGATATTCCAATTAGTAATTGTTAGTAACAGTATCGTTCCAAGTCAGTCTCAGATGAGTATGTATAACCGGAAACCTGTAGGAATGATACTACTGACCTCACATAAACGTAAGCATCATCAAAAAATGATATTTGACACGCTGACACCACAGTAATATGTCAGTAGGTTCAGGTGAAAGAGTAACCGCAAGATGCGCCTGCGTCGGCGTCTAATGGCAGTTCTAGAGTCGGCGCGGGGTGCGGTTTACCTAAGGAGTCATTAGCCAATTTGAAAATGATCGCGATGGTCGTATGTACATCTTCCTCGATTGATTATCAGTTATGCAATTCGTCGTAACATGTGACCGCTGCGAACAGGAAATGCGAACAAAACGCGCGGCGCGTCGATTCGACTAGCTTTCGATAAAGCTCAATCTCACTGTTTACGATTTCAGTGAGAAACGATACCACCTATAATATTACAGTCGCGTGTCTTACAGGTCATTTACGGGGTTTTCGTATTTCGTTCCATATCTATTAACTCTATGCAAGAAAATAGGTACCAACAAAGTAACCAGATAATAAAAATCGAACAAACTCACTTTCCCATTTTGTAATAGCAGGGATTCTTTACAAAAAAATATTCTATTGAATTAAAATTAATTTTTGTATGTCCTTAAATGATGAAAATCAAGAAAAAAAATTTACACGAAACATACACAACTTTACCTACACGAAAATGAAGTTAGAAATCTTTTGTAACAACTTACTTAGTAAAGAAATTTCGCAATTTACACGTATTTGTATTGTGATATCTGAGTTATCTATGTAAATGTAGAGATAAATCGTGACGTCGGTCTCAGGGTACGCCGGCTTGCAGTAATGGTTTGGTTATCAACGCCGGCGCTGAATAATTTCTAAGTCAATCTTATTTTTATGTGTTGCTACTGGATTTTCTTGAAATATTAGATAAGTAAAGACGTACCTATACGATTAACAATTAAAACACCACTAGTCGACGCCCGCAGCTTCGCTCGCGTGTAATTAGATATAACAATAGTTTCGTTTACACCTAGCGATAAAAGTATATATTTTTTATTTAGGAATCAAATTTAAATTATTAATTTTTATTGTAGTTATGGTTCACTATTTTGGCTATAATAGCTTATACATTTTTTGTAAGACATTTTTAATAAGATAAACATTTTCATGATATATTACATATGTGTAACTCTAGCGGTTTTGGCAGCAATGGCTGGTAGATGGTAGATTTTTTTCCTAATTACTTGACACTTATCGTCATATTTTGGACAATTTACACAATATCTTTATAAATTGTAGACTATGTGTTTTTATGTATAAGCTATATTATTGTAAAGTTTCATTAAAATCCATTCAGTACTTTTTACGTGAAAGAGTAACAAACATCCATCCATCCATACTTACATATTTCCCCGTTTATAATATTAGTAGGATAGGAAGTAGGATAATAGAATATGGGCTTCCTATTTATTTAAGATTGCTGAGTGACCCCAAAAATAAAGTAAACTTTCACTACCTTAAAAGAACAATAAAATATTACATTATAAACGGACTTTTCTATGAACTATATACCAACGAAAATTACAAAGAATAATGTCAAAAATGCCAAAAATATTCAAATTTAACATTTAATGTTCGACAATTTGCACATTCACATTTTTTATTCATAACAGACACACATAAGTCATTTAAAATTTTAAACTATGTATGTATTTTACAAGATACACGTACCTACAACATTTTGTGAAGTAGGTAAACACTTTGCATTGTAGATTACAGATAGTTGCTATTATGTAACGTAAGTGTCAACAAGGTAAAGTGAAATAATAAAATATTTAACAATTAACTTAGAGTCCTTCACATTCAGTGCAGTGTTTTTATTATGTAAACCCTATTTTTAAATCGCTCGCGTTCGTAAAGCGCTCGACTGTGCCGCCTCATTTTCGATAAATAAGTAAAAACAATTCCACACTATTTACTCTATTTTTCTACATGACTATTAAATACCCCTCATTGCATATGATTGACTCAAAAATACATAATTATCGATGTATATTGTAATTATAATATGACTCATTATTTTTAGAATCGCTTGGCGTACATTGAGCGCAATGTACGCCAAGCGATTCTAAAATAGAGCTCCAGAACTGTAGTTAGATTCGGTAGATTGAAGAGTGAGAAATCATTCACTAATTTTATTACCATCCGAGAAGAGAGGTCTATAATAGTAAGATGTCGAGTCAAAATATATATATTAGTTGGTACTTAGGTACTTAATCCCGGGTGGGCCGTGAAATAATTAAAAACAAAACACCTCTAGTTCATTTTATAAGAGATAGCTCATCATTTAAAATCTAGCTGATGAAATAATTTATTTCATTGAAATCTTTAATTTCTCAGAGATGATGGACGTATTTTCCTTTGGATGGTTATATATTTATAAGCTTTTTAAATCTCTCTAAATCCATCTCTCCGTAAGCGTTTTGAAGTCGATTGTTAGCCGACCATCAACGATGCCCAACTCCGATATGCCCTATGCACTCCGATCTTCTTCAGGCTATCCATTCAAGGGCTATGCTCATTTTCCCGAGCCGAGTTTCCCACAATGCACTTTTGCAGAGATACACCTGATCTTAAAGGCCCAATCCGGTCCATTCGTTATATTTGTAGTATTTTGTAATATTGATGTTATTAGGAATTATAAAATTAATAAGTTAAATTTAAAAAAGCAAAAATATTGATTCTATCTTTTCGTACTCCACTGCTGGACATAGGCCTCCTTTAATGAGTACACATTCCCTTTGCATCTAGCGGTTTCTCGAAATAACTTACCTGCCCTTGATTTACAATGTATTTTTAGCGATGGTCACACACACGAAAACACCACAATTTTATACCCAAGACACAAACGCGATGCCAAGTCAAAATAATACAATCAAATCAAAAAATTTTAGGTAGTAAACAATTATAAATAATCTGAGTTGCGAATTGTTAAATGATATGGATGTACACCTTACAAATGTATACGATTACAAAGTACTTGTGATGGGAAATGAATGGAGTGCAAGTGTGGGTCGGGAGTCTCGTCGGGCCTCCGCCTCGCGCTCGAGGGAAGGGGACCACTCGCCATTATATAAAAACAGATCCGAAGGCTGCGGCCACAGTGTCCTCGACGACTGATCGCTATCCATCTGGATCTCTCAGCTGCCGGGAACATGGCGGCTCGCACTGCTGTGAGTAACTTCCGGCTTGCATCGCGCCTCCGATATTGGGATTTCGATAAAATACTTTGAAGTAGTGCGTAGTGCGGATACGAGTGATAGTGAACATAATTATACTTAAACTCAAATCTAATTATAATTCAACGATCAATCGAAAGTCTCAAAAAACTCCAATAAGTAATGATCCAATAAATTTGAGAAACCAGTTGATGTTATCGTGAAACTATTGCTGATATTTGAAGTAGCTTACGGAAGAACCGTTTAAATACGTTCTGCGAATGAACTATTAATTCGATTTCGAACTTCATGAATTTAATGTATCTACTATTTTTTAAATAACAGTATCAACCCAAATGGTGCAGATCTGTAAATATATCCTTAAGTCACCGAACGAAATTTATACTTGAATTGGCTTCGAACTTTTGTTAGGTACTTACTTATGTTAATTCTGTAACAGCAACAAAACAATTTGATTAAGATCTAACCAGTACAAACTAGCCGAGTAGCTGCAAAAACATAATTACAATGAGCAAAGTTACGGATTAAATGTTTAATATATCTATACATAAATCCATTTCAGGCAAAATTCATGCAAAGTATTTTATCAAAAAGCTTTTTAATTCAACTAGAGGGCTAGATCATCGGTGACAAAAAATAAAACAAAAATCAACTAGTCAAAATGAAATAACGATACTTAGTCAACCGAAGTCACAGTCAAAAAATTACTTTACAGTAATTTGCTACCCCAATTTGATATTAGGTATGAAGATTATGTTTGGGCATATCGCCCATAAGCTTTTGTCCGCCCAGGAAGCTACTTGTTATTGCATTGCGTCACCGGGCCGCGCCGCACGGCATGCGCTGGCGCGGCGCCGGCGGCTGAGCGGTCCTGACCGCTTTCGATTTCTCGACGCGTGTGCCCGTAATCGTGTTCAACGACATTATGCAATCTCTACAACTAAACTATGTTATTATTTCAGCTGAGCTGTTTTCTGCTGGCTTGCGTTGGCATCTGCGCTGCGACTTTCGGAAAGGAACAGTTAGTATATTCTTGTTCCTTTACGTATTGCACATTATTGCTACTCTGAAGTATTTATAAAACAATGCAAAGATTGAGATGACATCCATCCCGTGAACCTCCTCTGCAATAAACAAGTAGTTTGCATATGTTTTTGAACGTTGTGGCTTTTCGCACAACTGTAACGAGTACGAACTCGTACATGGTTAGTTGCGGCATACTGCGGATGAACCGCAAAAACGTCTGTGAAAAGTATATTCATTAAAAATTTCTTTTAGCGGTTCCCACAGATCTCTTTATTGAGGTAAAAGGTGAAATTGGTTACATTGTTATCTCCCCTCTCATCCACTTTTCCTTCACCTTGCTCCACCCCGCGCTTTGCGATGTTTTGTTGATTATCATTGTTTCGGCTGTGGTATATTTTGTTGCTCGAGTAGAAACGGCGTTAAAGGGACCGTTATTTTGTTGCAGTATACATATTCGCGTCCATTTACCTGAGGAGCACCATTCGTCCAAGGAAGTTGTAATACACGAGCATCAAGACGACCACGGCGGCGGCGGCGGCGGCGGGCACGGCGGCGGTTACGGCGGTGGTGGTGGGCACGGCGGCGGCTTCGGTGGCAGCGGCGGACACGGGGGAGGCCTAGCCGAACACTTGCACGGAGGATTCCTTGATCATTTGAACGGCGGCGGACACGGAGGCGGGTTCGGCGGCGGTCACGGGGGCAGCTACGGTGGTGGTCACGGCGGCGGGCACGGCGGCGGTCACGGCGGCGGGCACGGAGGCGGATACGGGGGTGGTCACAGCAGCGGTAGCGGAAGCGGCTTCGGAGGCGACCACGGCTTCGGGGGTCACGGGCACGACAGCCTAGACTTCGGCGGCGGCGGCGACCACGGTTTTGATCTAGGAGGCCACAGCGGGGGCGGCGGCTACGACCATGGCAGTGAAGGAAATCATGGATCCGACGGAGGATACGCCACAGCTGCAATCATCGCCGAGCTTGGAGGCGGCCATTCAGGAGGCTCTGGAGGAGGTCATAGCGCTGGATTTATTGATCATGACCTTGGAGGAGGACGAACCGGAGGGGGAAAGTCCCATTATTCTTCACATGGATCTGGGGGATGGCTTTCCCAACATGGTGGGGGTCACGGCGGAGCAGTTGGTGTGGGCCACGAATTTAGTTCTGGCGGAGGGCTCCTACACCATGGCGGTCAATCAGCCGGTGGAGGATACGAGCAACACGGAGGAGGAGGTGGGTACTCCGGAGTAGACACGGGGGCCAGCGGGGGCCACGGCTCCGGGGGGCTCGGCTCCTACGGTGGCCACGACGACGGGGCACACGGCAACGGCCTCGACATCTCTAGCATAAGCATCACTTCTATCGGCGGCGGCCACGGCGGAGACGACTCGGGAGGGTATGGAGGTAGCTTCGGAGGGGGTCATGACGCTGGATTCGGAGGCGGACACGGGGGTGGCTTCGGAGATGGACACGGGGGTAGTATTGGAGGTGGTCACCACAGTGGGTTTGGAGGGGGACACGGGGGTGGATTTGGAGATGGACACGGGGGTGGAATTGGAGGGGGTCACGACAGTAGCTTTGGAGGGGGACACGGGGGTGGATTTGGAGGTGGATATGGGGGGGGCTTTGGAGGGGGACACGGTGGTGGCATCGGAGTGGGCCACGATAGTGGCTTTGGAGGTGGATATGGAGGCGTACACGGGGGTGGGTTTGGAGGTGGACACGGTGGGTTTGGAGGTGACCACGGGCATGGTTCGGGGGGCTTCGGAAGCCACGGATCCGACGGAGGCTTCGGCGGCGGTCTCGGAGGCCACGGGCTCGGAGACAGCTACGCGAACGCGCTAGGATCGGGTCACGGGGGCGGCCCCTATCATAAGAAGTAGACCTTAAACCGAGCTTTCTCTGAAACAACTAAGTCATAGTATTTCTGGTAATAAAAGCAAAGCATCCAGTATTAGATATTGATTTGTAAATATGTTACAACGTTAAGTTATTGTTATTTTGTTTTATTAAAAACTGTTATTTAATTTATTTCGCTTTTTTGTTGTATACTTTATATTCCCAGTCATCACGCCTGTTGCCGCTTTATTCATTAGGAAATATAATAATAATATCATTTTATCTGTCTGGTAGGAGTGATTATGTTCAGCTATTTGAATTAATTTAATAGTCTTTATATAAAATAATTAAATTACTTCAAGTACCTACCTGTACTATACACTCGCTGACTATTCAGAACTACCAACCTAAGTTCTGGAATCAAACAATATTAATCATGAAACGAGTAGTTTGACGAAATCACTGGTTTTATAAAATCCTTGATTAATTATATAGGTACTTATTAAGGTATGAGGAAAATATGAATTATCCAATCAGTGTCTATATTATCTGCAAATTGTATTACTTGTAATTTTAACATTCAAGGTATATTACTCAATTTATATTTAAAATATCCTTGTCGTCTTATCAGTAGATACCTCTTAAATAGGTATTTTTACTTCTATGTGTTGTGTCTATAAAATATCTATCCGTAGTAAACTCTTCAATAGGTAGGTTTGTTCTGTGTGTGATTGTGAGTCACAAGCTCCATATTTTTATTTTATTTTAATGACACAGTCACAAACCTTTCGGTGTCCTAAAGATCACGGATCTCCTCTTGCAGTGAGAGGGGTTAGGTATGTATATGCCATATTCCATCACTCTGGCCATGTACATGTTTTCGAAGCTTTTCATCGCCGTCACAGCAGGTGACATTTGATTATACAATATTTTTTTTAATCCGATTAATATTCGCTTCATTTTTGAGAATCCTGTTTAAAGGGTTATTTCATTATTATTTTTTTCAATTCAACTTTATAGTATTTTCTGTGGTGATACACATTTTATAGTTATTTTTTTATATACCAGCAAATGAACTTGCAGTCCCATCCATCCGCTGCCGCAATGGTAGCAGGTACAAAGGTAGGTAGGTAATTACCTACATTTAAATCTTGAGTTGACTTTTTAACTACATTAACTTGTTAATGAAAAGCTAACATATACATATATCAATGATGAAAAGTAAATTTTATTGAAAAATTGTCTCTATTTTTAAGTAACTTTTAGCCGACGATATTATATCTACAATAAATATTTAATCTAATATTTTGTGTATCGCATATAGCACGTATTTCACTACTTAACTAACTAACTAACTTAAAATATTATATTATTTAAGGAATTATTATCACAACCTATGTACGGCAGTAAAATTAAATAAAACTCTTAATTTAATTTAATTTATTGAATTTCATGTCCGCCAGTCATCGTACCTAATGAAACCGTTCGACATAGCATTTCATGCGAAAAGAATATATTTATAATGTGTTGTTTAATTGCATATACTTTGTAATACGTAGATGGGAGATGAAACTACAGTCAAAATTTTGTTAGATCTTTAAAAACAAATTGTCACAAAGTGACATATATTAACTACAATGCCAATCAAACGATTAAGAGGATATGAGTCGACACTTTTTCCATACAAACGTAGTCCCCTGTTTCCTCCTAGGATAAAGAAGTTACAGAATAAAAAAAAATACCATACGATTTATACGTACCTCTGCCATGCCTGTACGTTTTGTTTTTTTTTTTCATAATTTGCTTAATAGAAGAGAAAAAAAATCTTTTAAAATCAAAAAAATCGACTTTTTTTACATACATTTTCAAACCTCAAGCAAACTGGTAATTACTAACATATCCCAAAAAAGCAAAACGTACGGGCATAGCTTAGACCCTGTTCTACATTTTAACTGAAAGAAATATTGAAATCGGTCTAGATTTCGAGGAGGAAACAGGGGATTACGAAAGGACGATTTTCTTAATCTTACGTAGGTAAAATCAGTTCGAGACTGCACTTCTCTCTATCGCACGCTAAGGGGTAAGGTTGGGGGTCAGCGCGACGGCAATATTTTTGGTAAAAACCTATTCTTCAAAAGTGACGGTCGACTGGTGTCCTCTTAACCTGTCGAACTTTATGAAAATGTTAACGCGATTGACCACCTGTCAGTGCTTATAGCTGTACAGTATTAAAATTAAATCTAAAAGCGAATCTGTGTATCTAAATAATGTGTGTACAATTTATGTTATGCCCTGCATCTTCTTCACTGTAGTAAGTAAGTAGTAAGTGTAAGTTTTTCGGAAAAATAAATTCTTCACGTAAAAGTGTATTTTATTTAAATGATCACAGAAACATTTTCCCAAGATAAATTGTCATCAATGTGACAGATACGTCATAAATACACAATACCAAGTATTTATTAAATAATACCATGCACAAAACACAGTCTTCTCGTTTTGAAATTTAGACACTTTTTTCAAATTTAGCACTGTATTAAAAAAAAACACTCCCTAAGGAATTTAAACACTACATTCATTATGATTTTGGATATGCCGATTTAAATATTATAATTGCACGTTTTTGTAGGGATTTTCTTATAATGAACATTTAAATTCACAAAACAAAAATGCAACAAAGTAGTAGGCAGAAGATGTACTCACGCAACGCTTACCTTACAGACAAAAGTGAAAGCTATTACTCAAGGCCAGGACAAAGTTCAAAGGCTCCTCCCGCATCTTGAACTTCAGTTCACATGTGCATTCGCTAATCCAAAACACCTCTCTTGCAGATAACCTTAGCAGCGCCGCGAGGTTATGGTTTAAAGGGTTGTTTGAAACAAATGGCAGATCCGAACAACGGTTCCCCGCGCCGTGGCCGCCGCCAGCGTGAACTGGACCCAGAGACCCTCGCCGAGATCGCGGAGCTCATCCCGCTGGAGTTTCTTGACTTGAACGTCGAAGAGGAAAACCAGACTCAAGTATTGGTTGATTCCATCCAGATAGTTATAGACTCTCTGGATTGCGCCAGCAACCGGCGCCTGCTGCTGCTGAGTCGCAGCCTGCTGGACTGCGTGGTAGAGTTGGCCGTCGGGGGACTCTGCCTGTGCCTGGGTGCCATCCTGCTCGCCTGCAACCTGCTGCCTTCCTTGCGGCTTGTGCTCAACGTATCGCTAGACTAGGACACGTTCTCGGTGGCCTACGTCGCACAGGCCACTGCACGCGGTCCAAGTCCCGCGTCTTTTACTATAACCGGACATCAAAATATAGACAATCACTCACTGAGGATTGCGGCGTTGGTGTTTGTGAAATTTGCAATTCTGCTTACTCTCGCGTTGGTCCTGCTCTTCTATCTCTATCGTATCATCAGGCCGGCGTAATTTGTTCAGCATGGACGTCGACGCTCAAGGAATCAACTATATGCAAATTTTCCTGATGGAAGGGGAGCGCATCATCTTGGAAGTATGCACAACAATTTCCGTATTTCTTTACATCGGATATTCGATTCTCGTGGTTATGCATCCGGATAATCCGGACGGCGATTGGCCTATGGCGCACGTCGACCTGGACCCCTACTTGGAGGCGGGTATTTATCCCTTCGATGAGGAAGATCTGCAAAATATGTAAAACGCTCTGATTGTTCTATACGAAATATGGGATACGTTCCGCCGCAGCATAAAATATGACTAATTATGGTATAAAATGCATAATACAAGATATCTTAATGCTTACCAGAAGCTACAGGCAGGGAACTGAAATAAAACGCTGGAATTCACCAACAGTCATTAAATGACTACACTTGTCTTACATTTTACGAAAGGGCGTAAAGGGGAACGTAATCCAACCAGATTTGACAGTGACAGTAAAGTGTCGCATGTTCGTTCTAGGAGATTGCGCACGTGCATCTAGGCTCCAGCCGCCTCCGCATGCTACACTTAGACTTCATTCGGTCTAATTGAACCCATGTTGAGAGTTTTCAGACCATTACTTTTTCACTGATTCTACCAGAGCTGTAGCTCAACATACTTAGGTCAAGCTTGTTACATTTATTTCGCTGTACACATTTTACTAGCGTGTGTTAAGTTAACGCACGTAAACTGAGGCTTTCTAACTACATATACTTAACTAAATATTTCCTACACTTCTGGTTCCTAAATATTTTATTAGATGGTTTTAATTTTATAAATCGTATTTTGATATTTTACGGTAGTACGTGTGTTGTACTATACTTATTTATTTATATTTTTCGGGTTCTTTTCAAAGCACAAAGATACAGTACAGTACCCGTTACTAATATGCTCATGTATTAAACTGCTTATTTATATATTTTGGCATTTTAAAATATATTATATTGATGTACTTATATCGTTTAGAAAAAACATATTTAATCCTAGATTAAGTGAGCCTAAATTGAGAGGAGTTGCGTTTTAAATGCACTGCTGGGAATTCAGGAACCTAGGAAGCAGCGCGCTCTCAATTCAGGCCTCTAGTAATTAAGTAGGTGTATCTAGTACATCCCTACATTATATAAAATATTTGTCACAAAATGACGGAAGAGCTTATTTAAAGGGGTAATATTTGTGATGGGACTGAGTGTGATGGAACGATGCGATGCTGCCAGACAAAGGAAAGCTTTAAGGCTAGTATTCAAGCTAACTTTTCATTATATTGTAATAAAAAATATTTAAAGACTTCTAAGCATACCTAACGAAATGTTTACAATATGTAAATTAGTAAAATAAAAAATTGCGATGATCCAACATTAAATTAAAAGTCTAAAAATACAGTTACTGCACAAATTCGGGCAACTTAATGCGAAATGCGTAATGTGAGAATGGATTTTGTGGTGGATACGCCCGAACTACAAGTGAGGGTGATGTACTGAAAGTACCAATATTTGTAGGTATGTATTCTAACGTGATATAGTTG
Organism: Carterocephalus palaemon; assembly: GCA_944567765.1. Lineage (NCBI taxonomy): Eukaryota > Metazoa > Arthropoda > Insecta > Lepidoptera > Hesperiidae > Carterocephalus > Carterocephalus palaemon. The sequence continues at coordinate 13,776,927 of OX155637.1, read as the reverse complement.
AAACTAAAAATCTGATTAATTCGTTTAAGTATAATTATTATAGGGAAACGTTCAGGGTTGCCACTTGACTTGGTTCTCGTTATTTATTTCACTGTCGTGGGATTTGGAGCTTTTGAAGTTGTACATGAGACTTCATTAAACGTAATTCACATATATCACATCTTATCAACTTTTTACGTTAGCAATGTCAATAATATTTTTTGTAACAAAATGTGGGGAATGACAAAAGAATCACGCGAACGAGGAGAACGAAAAATATTTTTTATTTGTAGGGATCGCACCTTTGTAGTTCGTATAAATGTCACGTAGTAGTATTCACTCGATGGACCTATAACAATATAAATCATACAATTAATTGATGTCTATTAAGTATACAAGTTGTGTTGTGTTCATAAGTAGGTAACAGTTTCTCATTTATCAACTCGCGGACATTATTAAAACTGAAATTATAATTAAAAAAAAACACACATCACACATCTTGCACTGCGGCTATGGCGGTTGAGACTCGCAGTGGCTTGAGTCTCCCGATGGGTCAAGCAGTAGTGTGCGCTAAGCTTTAACACATAAATACAAATAAAAAAGGCTTTTGTTTCTTTTAAGCATTTTGCAAGTATTTAAGTAAAGTTTTTATTTGCATTATCAATTATTGGCGAAGTGGCGAAACTGTTGCCCTTATGATGTTCGTTCGTATATTGAGTACAATGAAGAAGGGCGATTTCATTCATTGAGCTGAAAATACTTATGAAGGAATGAGTAAAACAGATTTAATTATACTCGGACATATGTACTAAAGTTGGCCAATGTCAAAAGGGAAAGCTTGAACCAGTTTAGATAGTTGGATAAATCAGTGGTTTTCAGGAGCCACGGATGAAATCGCTTAATTTTACTGTAACAGTAGGTATGTATTTTTATTTCGGTATTATTATCTCATATTCTATTAGATTCAGGTAATCTATTAAATATATTATGTGTCTATTATTAACTGCGACTCAATATGACTTAAACGCCGGCCTTTTACGTGCTGCTTTTATCGAACATCTACCTTCGAGCAATCTGAGCAAGTCTGAATACAAATTCGATGTAGCCACCGTTCAGTTGACTTTCGAGTATTTACCTATACTAAAATACTGACAGTAAAGTATAGTGCCTGCGTTTAGGTTATACACGTTCAGTATTAGTTGGTGTCGTAACATAATCTCGTACTTATATAGAAATAATTAAGAACTTAGTAGTTATAAGGATTTGTCACATTATATTTCTCACCCTAATCCCACGATCCATGTTTCATCCAGATTCTTACATTTTATATAAATTTTAAAGTCAAAAATGTGAACCTATGTAGAAGATTTGTTTAAAATAGTAACAAGCAATTTTGTTTTGTGTAGCTATTCATAAAACACAGTAGCGGGTCGTTTTCACACTTACACTGATTACATCATTTTGCATGGAAATAAATAATACATAACTTTAGAGAAAACGACTTGAATTACTAACTTATGTGGAAATGGATAGGCCAAAAATAGAAATAAAAATTAATTGATGATATTTGTCCTTATTTAGACATAACTTACTAAATCTACCATATTGATGTTTTAACTACTAAATAAAACTATTCCTGCCTCCACTAAACCTGCCTTCCATTTTAGGATATTAAGGTGTTCATCTGGCGGCCCTAATGTGGCCACAAGGATCTGCTATGTTGTACGTTACGGGGATATACCCGTATACAGTGAGGCAAAATATGTACTTTAGTTCAAAGTTTCTACTGATTATAACTTTGAAAGAAATAATTATTTTGGATTATCTAATACAATAAATATTATCGAACTCGGAAAAATGCCGGAATAAATACTCTTTATTTTCCAAAAACAATACCTACGTCCTAGTGGATAATTTGATTAAATTAAATTATAAAACAACATTTCAGTTATTGAAAATCGATTGCTCATTTAATATTAAACGTAAAGAGTTTTTACTCTGTAATATGTAAGTAATAATAATAATGGAAACAACCCAGAGATAAGCTAAACACGTTTTCTTCTACATAGATTCCCAAAATGAAATCAAAAGGATGTGTTCAAGAGTGGTTGCACTCGTATGTTTTCTCTGAGGGCTGTTCCTTTTATTGTTACATTCTTCTAAGGTTGCTTGTCGTGTCATTTATTAAAATATCATGAGGATTTTAGAAGAAACATTGTCTTAGCATGACGTAGAGAAGACAACGGTAGATACTCGTAAAACAGCTAGACAGATGTTGTCGTTGTCACAACATTCTGCGGGCTAGTCACACCATTAATATGAGTGCGTATGGAAATTGTAGTGATGGAAATGTAAGTCAGATTTATTGATCACAGTAAGACGTGTCGTGGAAATGTAAAAACCCCATTGTATTGTACCAGCAACGACACCTTAAAACGATCTGTCATTGTCGTCACGACATTGTATGTAACGGCCCTATGTAAAAAGGTCAAACAACTAATGTTGCAGTTTCATAAAAAATTTAAGTGTAAAATTGTAAATAACGTTAGGTTAAGTTCAGGTTAGGCTTAAAAAGCAAATCGAAAACATAATAACATTATCGAAAACATTGATTAGTCTATTGTATTTTTTTACTACTTTTACTGTATTTTTTTATCACTATGCCCCCTGTAATAGTTTTGTAACTCTATGGTAAATGCGTTCCGTTTCACAATTTGAAGGTTTTACTTCAATAGATTACAATCTGACGAATAATAATACGTTAAATTGTAAGCAATTTGATACGGTTCACAATCTCGCGAGATAGATTATAACCTAACGTTATTTACAATTTTACGGTAACATAATACATTATATGTAACGGCCCTAATTTAACATGATCAAATAACTAATATTGCATATGAACACCTTAATAACTTTGTTTCATAAAAAATTTAATTGTATACATTTTATTTACTCTTGAATTTTAGTTTACCCTCACCTTGTCTTGAGGTTAACTGAAAAATATCTTCTCTAGTATTTTTTTCACTTGTACACGAAATAGGTATCTAGTTTATAATTATATACATTTAGATGGAATAGATCTACTGTGTCAAAATAAAAATGTAAAAAATATGGGTTTTATTTTAACAGCTAAGTATCAATCTGTACCTACAGAAACTCTGACATCGTAGACCAGTTACACTATTGCCTGACAAGGGTCAGCTTTTTATTATAGTAAATCGTTTTCCATGCAGAACTTTACTGCTACCTTTTCTATTAAGGAATGGTTTAGAAAAAAATAGTATAGCCTTTTCTACGGCGAACTGCACCACAAATAGATTTACCACTAATCGGAATGTAACATTACCTGCAGTTCCGTCTATCAGTCTAATCGAGACATCGATTAATGTTGCATTCTTGCATTGCATGCAACCAAACCAGCTCATTATGCACTGTTGAGAAGGGTAAGAAGGACAATCGCAATTATATGTGGAGTTTCAACTGGGCCGTGCGCCATCTGCGTGGGCGTGGGGCTGTGGACCAGGAAACAAGTGTTGGCACCGTTGCGCAAGCGTTGCCTCTTGAAAGCTATCGCGTGGGTAAATTGTGGACACACTTAACTGCATCACACTCGAGAATATTCTAGTACAATATTATGATACTAACAACTTTATATAATATTTGATACGTGAGTAGCAAAATTATTACCATACTCATCTTATTGTCATCAGCTGTTTCCCACAATTATGTCTGCTGCATACACATGTCTTCTTCCTTAGTAGGTACTGGAAAGATCTTCTGGAAGTTAAGACAAGTGGATAGGTTAAATGGGTATCGTAAAATTATTATTATTAGGTCTGTATTATACATGTAGGTATTTATGATTAAGTAATAAGTGTATCGCTTAACAAAGCGACTAAGGTAAATTGTATTATTATTAATGTCTATTGCATGGTTACAATTACCAGCTAGAATAAAAAAATAATGAACATGCATTTATTATCACGGAGGGTTCACGAAATGCAGATTTCAGCCTAACGAACATGTTGCACGCTGAGTGAAACAAACTGGTTCATTTGTATTATCGGCACATGCTTTTTTAGTACTCGTAGATCTAGAAAAAACATTAACAACATTTGTTGTACGTTGTATGTTCTCAAAGATATTGTGTAGCCAGTTGCAGTCGCAACTGAACAGCGTGATGAACTACGTATCTACTTACCTACTAACCCGTCCGATTCCGACAGCAGACCCGAACCACCAAGATAGGGTTCTGTGATGATAAGTATATAAAACTATAAACATATACAGGTAGTACATAAATTGTATAAGGAAAACAACCTTTCTGGAATAATTGTAAACAGCTTACGTAAAGCACTGCTGCCGGCACTCGTATCTCCTAAGCGCGGACCAGTCATCGACATTAGCTTACATAAGTAATCGAGCCTCGCGGATGCCGTCTGCCCGGCTGCGAGGAACGAGGAACGGATGTTTGCTACCTGTTAACACAATGTTCAATAGTAGGTACAGCTGGACCCGTGACGTGGCGTAGTTGATAGTTAGTATCGCGAGTTCGTTTTCGAAATTGTTTTCACTAAACTAGCGTAATGAAGTTAGGACCCTTAGGCAGGGCTTGGTTTTTTGGGTAGCCTAAAAACTATGCAGCTATACAGAAGCTTGCAGGTACGGTGCACGCTAGCTAAATCTGCCAAGCTAAAATACGCGCTCGGACCTTCAATATAATATGTACTCGTATAACAGGCTCCCATTACACGTACACAATTCGAGCAATCTGCAGACATTGAACATTAAGTTGAACATTAAGAAATGGTTTATCGAGCCGGCATTCTACAGTGTTTAGGAAGTGATGACAACCAACATTTTGAATAACATAAATTGTTTTACATCATAATTTATTTAAATTTTATACCTAGCTACATTTTTATTTTTATATTGACACTTTTAAAATTTACTTTTACTGGATACGTTGACATTATATTTTAAATTCAATTTTTAAAACTTTATTTTGTAAATTTTGTTCTTTTTTGTATCCTTTTTGTTTGTACCAAGTAAAATATATGAGGTTTGACGTGTAAACATATTTTTATCAATAAATAACTATGAAATATGAGCTCTCTGAATAGGTTTTCCAATGTGCACTTTCGCTATCAACGTAGTAGAAAAGCTGGGTGCTTTCCAACTAGGTTGGATAGCGGTGGCTACTCCGAATCGTCGTCTCCAATCAAGTCATTTTCCTTCTTATCAATTTATCAGTAATACTCTTCATAAACAATTCTGTGGTTCATCGGACGCTTTGACAACTCTAATAGCTGTTATATCAGTTCCAAAATGATCCTAACGACCTTAAGTATTTACATAGAAGATGGTATGAATCATCATCATCAGCTTTTAGTCGTCCAATGCGGGACATGGGACTCTCCTAAACGACGCCACTCCGAACGGTCATGAAACCGAATCAATGAAAGTACTCGTAGAAAAATGGTAACTGACACATCATTAAATAAAATAAATAAATAACTTGGACATTCTTACACACGGCCGTCTGACCCCAAGGTATGGGTGTCAGAGACTGATATACATACATAGATATTTTTAAATACATACTTAAATAGATAATATTAACATCAAGACACAGAACAAACACAAGTGTTCGTCACACGAATATTTGTCCTGAGTGGGATTTGAACCCACGACCCCTGGCGCAACAGACAGGGTCACTACCGATTGCGCCAACGGGCCTGTCAATCATTGAATTGATAATTAAGTTTATTATTTAAAATCTGTACTCTATTAATGTGAACCTGTGTCCAGCCTGATTGTAATTAGGTACTATTCGCATTGTGCGAATACTGTCCCCAAGGCTGCACTGAAAACTAGCAGATCTTGAATGTTTGTTGTAGAATTTTCTCTACCCAATAAATATTTTCTATTTCTGGTTCTAATAAAAAATATTTTGTAAGCATTTAGATAATAACGTTTTGATTACTTCATATACACCGAAGACTTTCTTAACTTATGTGAGATTTATGAAATTTTATAAATATCACCTGCTGGAGCAATGATGAAAACATCGCGAGGAAACCTACATGCCTAAGAGTTCTCCGTATTATTCTTAAAGCCACGTGAAGTCTGCCTATCCACACTTGGTCAGCGTGGTGGAAACCACACCTCCCATTCCATACACAACAGTGAAAGCATTGTGGTGGTGGTATGATACAACGAGTACAAACTTAGATATTGCAATTAACCTCAACTGCAACGAGTACAACAGTTGGTTTTCTGGTAACCTTTTACGCTCATTTCGCTACTTTCATATCATAAAGAACCGTATAATTTAAGTCTGGTTTGCGCAATTAACACCTTGTGATGTACGTTTATCATTTGTCATTTGGCTATTATTTTTTAAGTCAGGTGTAGTAGGAAGTCTCTCCTGTTAGTTTTTTATGATAAAAAATCACTATTTCATACTAAACCTGTGCTAACACGAAGAAAATGTCTCTATATAGGCATTATGCAGCAAGCCTTTTGTAAGCCATATGGTGTTGAAAACAATGACATCATTATGTTATTAATACGTTAAGCAAAAACTTTGTTTTACCTTTTTAAGAAAATAACATGGACGAGGTTGTATGAAATTAAAGTTCCTACTTGTATATCGAGAAGATGTGCAGTAAGCTATCATTTTTGTATGATATACATACATAAAATTAATAAAAGTAATCTAAAAAATAAAATAATAAAGTACATAATACATACATAAAATTAATAAAAATAATCATTACACACACTATCATTGGTTTGACACATAACATTAATACAATAATGCCCGGGGCAGTACCTGCCTATTACCGGTATCTAGTACCACTAAACAATTGTTTTTAGTAATTGTGTTCCGGCTGGAAACGTGTGGTTTCCGATTAAACTTGTCTACAGGCGAGCATCTTAGTCTTCAACGGAAGCAACACATACATATGTTACCGACTTGGAATGAAACTCTTATTAACGTCACTATTAGGTACTACAAACAAGTAACAGGACCAATAGAGGTGCTAAAGGCACCCTCCTATGCCTTTAGCTTCCGGAACCTTTTTATAGTATTCCAAAGAGTACTATCCATCACAAGCTTCTGCAACAGTGCAGAGAGGAAGCTCTTGAATCATGGGTTAAAGAACTCGGCCGATCTCACTCCAAAGCTGATGTTAAAATAGGTACCTACTAGGCATATAAAATATATAGCGAGTAGATATTATATTGTATCGCTATCGCTTTGGCATGCGACATAGTAAGGGAAGCTTACATAAGCTCTAAGGCAGCCCTTCACTCTTACTTGCTAAAGCTCCCAGCAGCTTGACCGGAAATACTGACTATTAAATGCTGACAAACAGCAATGCGTACGGTCGCTTGCGATGGTGGACACTTATTGGATAGTACGTAAATATAATCACGTCTGAATAAGCAGTGTTTGCAGGTTTTTGAACAGGGTACACTACTAAAAAAGGGTCCCCGAACACGCCCACTTAGTTTGTCGGACCCTCTACCAAACACCCTGTATAGTATACACAAATATGATCATGTTTCCTAATTTCGCAAAAACTCAAGTGGCTTCCAATCCGTCTCATTATCCGTATTCAATCCTCCCTTACCTCTGTGGAGCACTCCTCTAGGGTGAGGTTTGCTAGTGATATTTTACATCAAAGATTAGGCAAACGGTAGGCGGGTAAGATAACACTGTTTATTTATTACGTGAATTAACTTGATGTGACATCTATTCATAATTTGATGAATATTAATGTATTTACAGGCGAACGCTCACGAAGGTAATGCTGTCAATTGAGTTTGCTTCTACGCATTAAAATAAGTCAGGTAGTTATATAGTAAGAAGATAGTGACACGTAAAGTTAAAACGAGATATACTAAAGGAGGCTATTCGGGAAAGCGATCGAAAATAATATGTTGCCTGTTTTTGAGATATATTATAAGGTATCTAGGTACTATTATAGCTACTTAGGTACGTACTTAGTTCTCTTATTTTTGTTAAATCATTATGTGAATGTCTACTAGAGCATACAAGAGATGTATTGCGTCGATATACCTATCTACCAACGGCTCGCATGTGTTCGTCAGAGTTAAGCAACGTCGGGTGCGGTCGGTTTGTGGATGGGTGGCCGCCGGGCCGCTAGTGGCAAACATTAATGGGCGCTACCGTGCTTCAGAGGGCGCGTTAAGTCGTCGGTTCCTGTTTTTTTCAACGGTGAAAACAATAGATAACCCTTTATAGACCTTCGGGTGGCTTGAGAACATTTGACGCCACAAACCCCTCCACCAACCCGCATTGTAGCAGCGTGGTGGAGTATTCTCTAGATCTCCCGCAGCTTCGTCTATGGTCTATGCGTTGCAGCTAATGTGAATGTATCCAGGGCTACTTGAGAAGAATGTTAAACAGAGAGAGGTTAAACTCAGGGTCAGAGTGAACTCTGTTGCAAAACGTTGCTGCCTCATCTTGAAAACATGTTTTTATTTTTCGATTAGAAATCACCATAGATGATTTAGCTTAATAAGAAGCCACCCTTTGTTGAGTACAGTACAAATGATGACCGCTGGAACAATAGCAAACCAGTAGTGTTGTGATATTGCTATGTACTTACTTATTACCGCACTATTACCGCATTGTTAATATTTTTAAGTAATACCAATAATTTTAGATTAAACTTCCAATAATATAATATAAACATTTAAATAAGGATCAATAACATTAATCAAACGGGCATTTAACCAGATACCCATGTAATTCAATGCAGGTACTAGACATAACATCCCTCCCATTCTGAGAGGAGACCCGTGCCCAACAGTGGGACGTCTATGGGTCGCAGCGACGACTAGACATAAATAAAAGTTCAAAACGCCCTAAAGGGCTAACCATTATTTTCTAAGCATTAAGTTTTAAGTTTTATTTTACAGATGTTATTTTAATACGTGATCACCAACACAAACCCAGCGTATTTTATTTTTCAGTCTACAAAGTTCTGACTAAAGTAAAGCGTAGTATTGATTGCTCAAAAATAACGTCAAAACCCATTGAGGTTACATCATCATCATCATCACCTTTAGTGGTCCACAGTTGGACATAGGCCTCTCCTAAACGATGTCATTCTGACTGGTCCAGTGCCCTAAAAAAGCCCTTTTCTTTAGAAAAAATAAATAAAGAACTATGTTTGATCGTCTGCGGATTTCTTATTATATGCCATTTATACGACAAAATTGAAAAAAAGTAAGATACTGTAAGTTAAGTTTTATGGAGAGAGTTTTATCTATAAAGAAATAGGTAGGTGGCAAAGGCAAGCTCTCGTTGAGTGGCGCGTGCGTCTGGAGGAGCAGGGATGCGCGCGTCAGCGGGTAGTCGGAGCGATACTGCCTAGCTTTGATTCCTGGCTGGGAAGGAAGGAGGGCAGCGTCACCTTCCGGCTGACACAGGTGCTAACCGGGCATGGCTGTTTCGGAGAGTACCTGTGTCGGATTGGCCGCGAGGCAACAGCAGAGTGTCACCATTGCGGAGGAGAACGGGACGACGCACAACACACGCTTGTGGAGTGCCCGGCATGGGAGTCCGAGCGGTGCGCTCTCGTCCGGAGGATTGGGAGTGACCTCTCCCCGCCAGCAATAGTGGCGGCTATGCTGACCGGGCGTCGCGCCTGGAAGGCAATGGTTTCCTTTTGCGAAACCGTGATGGTGCACAAAGAGGCTGCAGAACGGGATCGAGAGAGGGCAGACCCCACACGTAGGCGACGGGGCGGTGGTAGCCATCAGCCTCGTACGTCTCGTCCATAGTCCCGGGCAATGGGACTAAGCAGTCGCAAATTGATCAGGGTGGGGGCCCTGGTCGTTTGTACGACTGAGGGAAGAGGGCAGGTGGTACCGCAAACTGGCCTACCTGCTGTGAAGGGCGGGGAATACACCCCTGAGAAGAGCCCTTTGGGCGAAGCGCAAGTGAGGCACCGGTGCGTTCCCTAGGAGATCCCGGAGCCTCACTATATGCGCAGGAAGGCTGCCGAGGGGGTTTTAGTGAGTAAAAATCTCACATACCCCGGCCTCCCCCCAGCGGTCGGGTATCTTGCGAAGATTTCCCCCTCGTTAAAAAAAAAAAAAAAAAAGGTAAGTTGCAAAAATATACCATGCAGCCGCATTGCCTTAAGCGAGATTTTTCTCTGATTTTGTGTCCCAAAGTAACACAGTATCGGGATAGAAAGGATCTTAAATGTTAATTTAAGGGTTTAAACTACATCCATACCAAATTTAAAAAAAAAAACATCGTTTGAGCGTGAAGAAGTAACAAACATACAAACTCACACATTCACAATTCCTATTCTTTTTAATATTTTAACTAAAAACAATAGTTATATAGGTTAAGGTACTTAGGTAAGTATATCAATCTATGTGAATAAACTTCAGTTTCCTCTTCATACGTCGAGCTATCTACCGTAACGTGTATACAGCCTGTAGCAAATGAATAGCAAAGTAACATGTAGAACAAAGTTTATGCATAAATTAAAACCGCAATAAAAAATGTTTCGTTTCATTTTTATGTCTCAGCTAATAATATACTACTTACAGTCATATTTTAATATTTGAATTAATAGCTATTTCCTAATAATAAATTAAATAAATAAATAGTGTAATTTTCACATACCTACCTTATAATTTATGTTGAATGTAAAAATATATTTTTTTATTAATACATATTATATATTTTAGGTATGTACTAGTAGCTAGATATTTTTTTTTTTTTTTTTCATTCATACTAAATTCGGTAGTTAAATAAGTTTGCTAACCCAAATAAAGTGGAAGAACATAGGGGTCGAAGAAGACGGCGGGAATCAGCTGGACTCCTTAGGAGGGCGTAGAGGGGCCAAAAGGTTGGGCAGGGGTCTTACGTCAGACACTGCTGGGGTCTAGACATCACTCCACCACGCTACTCCAACGCGGAATGGTGCAGGTCATGCAGTCCAATGTGCAATAATCTTAAATGGGTTATGGATGGCTAGATGTATCTGGCTGTGTAATCTGCTAATCGCCGCATGACTGTGCTGTGGCCAACCAGTTCAGGTTTTGAAAATAATAAATGTACTTAAACCTGAAAAAAACTCAAACACAATCGAGAATAGACTGCCTAGACATAATAAATTGCCTTTGGAATTGAACCCTAGGCTTCCTGCTCTTCCGCTATGGTTTTATCAATGCTCCACCTATAGTTTGAACCCAACTCTACTAATGTAACCAAGTAGTATTCAGTCCTATGAATCCTTTACTTTGAATTGAAAATACCTTTATTTCATTCAACTTTGCTATTCCCTTCATCATCATCACCATCACAACCTTTTTTTGTCCCACAGTTGGGCACGGGTCTCCTCTCAGAGTGCGAGGGATTAGGCCTTAGTCCACCACGCTGGCCAAGTGCGGATTGGCAGACTTCACATGCCTTCGAGAACATTGTGAAGAACTCTCAGGCATGCAGGTTTCCTCACGATGTGTCCTTCGCCGTTATAGCAAGTGACATTTAATTTCTTAAATCGCACATAACTCAGAAAAGTCATTGGTGCGTGCCGCTGGGGTTTGAACCCGGACCGCTCGAGTGAGAGGCGAGTTCGATAGCCACTGGGCTGTCACCGCTATGATATTCCCTTCTGCTCTGCCGCTGCGACCCATAGACGTCCCACTGCTGGGCACGGGTCTCCCCCACAGACACTTCTGCGGGAGGTCTAGAGCATACTCCACAACGCTGCTCCAATGCGGATTGGTGGAGGGGGTTAGTGGCCAACCCAGTGTCGAATGTTCTCAAGCCACCCGAAGGTCTTCGACTAGGCTTAACGACTGTTTCCAGCATTGAAAACAGCCGGGACCGACGGCTTTACGTGCCCTCCGAAGCACGGTAGCGTCCATGAAATTTTGCCACTAGCGGTCACATATTCCCTTCGCTTACCATAAAAAAATAAGGAATGGAAATCTTCGCTTGAACTTCGTTGGCGAGATTTTCTTCCCTTCAAGCACTATAATTATGTCTGCCCAAGTAGCCAGCTTTGTTACTAGCTTTTAACATTTGTCTATAATTCTTCCACTGACACTTCCCTAAAAAAATATGATATGAAATAAAAACCTTTAACTTCAATTCTTTTGGTATTTTATGGTTTTTATTATTGTTTTTTTTTTCGCAGCTTCACCTAACAGCTCGTACATAAAATGCATAATGCCATACTTGCAGACTATTTACATACAATAATCGAACGATTATTGCGGATACTAGTAAACGGCAATAAATAAAATAATAAAGTCCTTATGTAGTCTACTACAGAATTCGGAGCCCCCTCAGGCGGCGATCGTCTGAGCTTGCGTCACCGGGACCACACAACTACACTACATCTATAATACAGTACTCACTGCGCAAATGTTCAGATTTTATCACCATATTTAAGTTTAGATCGCGCGGTAAGCGGATTGTGATGGTCTACGAGTGATTGATCGGGCTTGTGAGATTTGAGCCGGTGCTCGCTCGGCGCTTCGGCCGTCTTGGTGGGCCTCCTCTGAGGATCATCCGCCGAGCTGAGGTTCGGGTCTCGGAAACGCTTGGTTTGTCTCACCTCCGTTCCGAAGTCTGACTCCTTAGCGGGAGCGGCGGTGGCGTGCGAGTCACGGGGCACGGCGGCGGTGGTGGCGGGCGGCACGGCGGGCGGCTCGGGCGTGCTGGCGGGCGGTGCCGCGTACTGGTAGTGGTCGCTGGAAGCGGCGGGCATGGAGGCCTCGTTGCTGTGCATCGCATTCACTGCCAGCACCGAGTAGTACGGATGGACGGGGGACGATTCCTTTATCGTGAACGGTGTCGGCGTGGGGGAAATGGCCGACTGCGATTGATCAAATTGATCTAAGTTGTCCAAGGCAGTCGGCGTGTTGTCGTCGGATAGGCTGTCCTCGAGGTGGTCCACGTACGTGAGATGGTCTTTCCCCCCGAAGTTGATGTTTTGTGTCGATATAGACTTTATACCTTTGATCTCTTGAGTCGTGTACGCGTTGTCGTTTTTATCCTCTGTTGCGTATATGTTAGACGACGAGGCGTATGTGTCATATTCGTAGTTATTGCCGTAGTTGTCCTTAAAGTTGGCGAAAGGGTCCTTGGACCTCTGCGAGGAAGACGCTCCACCGTAACTCTTCGGCTTGTAGTCGTGGACTATCGTGGACGACACGGCAAATGGGGCCGAGGCGCTAGATTGCTGAGCCCGGAAGTCCTGCCCGGATTTTCCGTAGTAAGTCGGAATCAAGCTGCGAGGATTTTCTTTATACCTTACGTTGTTAATCATTCTGTATTCATCCAAGTTCGAATCTGAAGTTTCATCGAGATAGGGTTGTCGAACCGTCTTCTTCGGTCTATTCGACGCGTAGATGCCTTCATAATATGTAAAATCCGTCGGATGAGGTTTGTTCACCTTCTTTATTCGTTGGCCGTATTTATTTTTCTGTCTCTTGTGTCCTCCTCCGGAAATTCTTAAGCCTTGGCTATTGTAGGAAACTTTCGGCGGGAGCCCCAGGGTCTCTTCATTGATATCAACGTCGGAAGGTATCTCCCCGTGGTCGTGGAAAATGTGGTCGTGCGTGACGTCCCGCGGTCCATACGCGGCATACTCAAAGTTCGGAAACGAGTCGGAAGGTATCGCTATCAAAGTCTGAGCGTTCTTCAGGGGCCGCGCGGGACCCAACGCGGTCATGCCGGCCACAGGGTCGTCGAAGACAAGCTTGTGAATGTGCTCCTCGCTGTAAGTGTGAATGTGTTCGGTGTCTCCGTCGACGATCTTTTCGACTCGCGGGGGCTTCTTGATCTTGCGAATAGTTCCCGAGCCGTCTAGGTCCGAGTAGAATCGCTCGTGGAAGTCGGTGACCGGGAGCTCCTCGTCGGCGGGCGGCGGGCGCGGGCGGCGGGGCTTCCCCTTGCGGAGGACTTTCTTGCGCGGCGGCTCACTCAGTTTGACGATCTTGATCTTCTTGGAGGGGGCCGGGTAGTCGTCGGGTGCGTCGGGAGGCGGCACCGGCTCGTAGCCGTCGTCCAGGTCGGCGGGCGCGGGTCCGTAGTACCCGCGCGCGTGGTACAGCGGTACCAGCTTGGAGGCGGAGGGCGCGAGCGGGCCGAGGGGCGTGAGGGGCAGGCGCACCCCCAGCGATCCCGCGCCAGCGCCCGCTCCCGCCGCCACTCCCCCGGTACCCGGTAGGTACGCGGGCGCGTACTGAGACGCCGCCGGCGCAGGGTGGTTCGTTATGTATATCTTCTTATGGTGGTGGATGTGCTTCACCTTCTGTGGTAGATGTATTCGGATCTTTTTCCTGAAACAATGGGAGCGGGTGCCTCTATATTAGTGCTATCGGGAAGGCGGTGGTGCGCGCTGCGGTAGATGCATAAATTACTCGCTTTGATGCCTAACGGAAGGCCGACGTGCTACTAGGAAGACATTATATTTATGAGTCGGGTGATATGCGCATGCGCAGCGATCGATTGCATGCTAGCTGAGCTGTTTTTTACGGCTAAGTGTGGTCCGTCTGGTGCTGACAGCATGCGCGTGACGAGCGGCCGCTTTCCCTCCGTCCGCCGGCTCGCCGGGTGCGGGAGCTCGATGTAAACAGTTTAGACTCAGACGTAATCGCAAAATTCCCTTTCTATTTCCTAATCTTTAGAATCTATGAAACAATGCCCTCGCGCGGGCAAACTGACATTTTTGGCGCTCGACGCAATCGCACAGCTCGAGGTAATTATAGAGAAACACATTCGCAAGTCATTCCAATAGACAATTAACAAAACTTCAGAGACAATAATAGTGTATTACGCAAGCATTTTCTGAATCGTTAAATAAATTAAAATGAATAAAGCCATTAGGAAGAGGTAATGCTACGTAAAACGCATGCATTTATGAGATATCTTGATCAGATAGATTGACAAATTAAGTAACAGATATTTATTCAGTGTACGTGGTTAAAGGTAGAAAAAGTAACTTACTTAGGGCCATCTGCCTTTATCTGAACAGAAGCTACAGCTACAAGAAGAGCGAACTGTAACAATGGAAAACAAATTTTTAAAAATTTTACAAAAACACATCTAAACAAAAAATATACTTCTAACTGTAGTTAACACTTTAAACTATACGTAGCGTATTATAACTAATATTTAAAGATTATGCTGTAATGTTTGTGTATAGTTAAATATTTTTTATTGTGTCTGTATTTAGTATCGCTATAGTGAGCTTAGATCAACGAACATTCCTATTACCTGTTGATGTTTTGTTATAATCAAAACGTGTTTATCGTAATCTACATACTCGTTATGATATGTGTATTATGGTCTGTTGAATTGTAACGTACTTCCGTTGTTACGTAGGTTCGCGCTATGCGTGACTCCAGCGCGGTCGATGACATCGGCCATATCCCAACACAATGACATTAACATTGTGTTTTACACACACATAGAATATGTGTGTTTTACTGAAAAATTATGATTTTTAACAGAATTGGTAAAAGATTTTATTTTAATATAATTTTTGTGATTTAGATATAAATTCAAATTAATTTATTTTTTATTATGTAGTATAATGAACGTCATTATTTTTTTTATCTACCGCCGTTTCAAAAAGATGATGCTACTGAGAATAACACGCCAAGAAACACATTAGCTATTCAATTGAAAATATAAAATTTAATAATCGAATCGAATCGAATCGAATCGAATTAATTTCGATTCAGGCACATCATCAATGAACTAATAGTTTAGCTGAAGATACATCGCATGAAGGGTTTGTAACGCTTAAATTAGCCATTTATTTTAAAGTTTCTTACTAGCTGAGGTTTTATAAGATGACTTATGTGTTAAATTGCAAGCCTAAAAACGCGGAATTAAATTTAAAGCTGACAAATACGGTATTTAAATTTTGAGAAAAATGCCGAAGAATCATTGTACACTAGGAGATACTAGGTAGGTATGTAGGTCTATGTTTAGTCTCACAGGTATTAATTATTAATAAACTACAAAAGTTACAGCTATTTGAAATAAGAAGATAAGGTTATAAAAGCTATTATAATAATTCAGAATAGTAACGGCTTTTTGATTGTAATTAGCAAAAATATGAAAAATTGTATAAAAAAAGGAACTTTAATAGGTATTTAACCTTTTTCTGGTCTAGAATTTGAAAGCTTAATTTTACAAATTTCTTAAACGGGAAGATAAAATTACCCTGTTAATCAGAACAAATTATGTTTTGTCACTTTCAAATTAAAACAAAACATTTTATACCTAAAATAGGTTTAATATATTTTTATGAATAAGAATGGTAGGTATGGATATCTACAGTTATTATCGGGCATAATAACTAGCATATATTGTCTCTAAGATCTTGCTCCACCGTGTAGATACCTACTTGGTTGGCTCATTATAATACCTATTATTAAACGAACAACACAATTAGACATCCATAACCCGCGTATTTAACTGCGTAATCGTCATATTAAAACACTTGAAATTTATTATTCACTCTACATGTTCGTTTGAAAATGTATAAAAATGATTTTTGTTAGACACTATCTATAGGAATGATCATAAGTAAGAATAATATACGCCTCTATTTCCCCGATGGGATAGGCAGAGGTGTGTAGTAAACCCGCTTGTTACCAATAATGTTTAGGTCCCATGTAATTATATATGTACTCCCATTATCACTATATCTGTCTGAATCGAGCCTTAAAATCAGCATGGAGATAAATAAACTCCAATCCAAAACCCGAAAAGAGTAAGCTCACTCATCACATCACGTTATCACAGTCCGACACTATCACCATCTACCACTATCACGTTATCACTCAGGAATTATCGGGATACCGACCAGCTTCAACCAATCCATCGCCGCCAACCGCTCCTGTGGCGACCGAACTGTTTCCTAAAAATAGTACAAGTCAAAACTGCACTGATCGCGAAGCTAGTATGATAATTATTCCGATGCGCTTGTTCATTTATAACATTCATTTTCATGCTCCAAGGAGTACGAGTGCAGTTCTGCAGTGCACATGCGCGCGCGCATGCGGTGCAGCGGTCGCTGGCAGGCCCCGGCGACCGAGCGGGTGGTCCCGGATTCGATAGTACTCACGCTTTAAATAACAATTAATTGAAAAGTAAAAAAAAAATGTGTGTGCCCTACACCCATAAGTACAACCTTTGAACCTCGCTCGTGGGTTCAGAACCATATGACATAGATACAAAATAGAACCAAGGCTTCACGCAGAGGGGCTTCCAAATCTGTTTACCGCTGCAATGACGTACCCATGAAAACTTTTTGTTTCAAAAACTGACATGACGTCAAAAAAGTATTCTTGCCATATTAAAGATAGTCAAGATTATCTCATAGCTGAATAAACAGTACCACAAACAGTACGAAATCCTATCTTGAAGTAATCGGTTGTGAAACCATTAATGTTAATAAGGTGGTAACAAATTGGTTCGAGATATTAACAAAAAGCGTGTTTACTCATATGTGTCTTGTTACAACAGTGAGTGTTGAAGACTCAAACGTTTAGCATTCTGTTTCGCATGAGTTAATCAAAAGAACTGCATGTATCTGTAATATTCGGAAATGTTCCGGACGATCTCGTAACTAGGGGGCGTAATATCTTAACGTAATTGCATGTGATTATAATCGTAATCATAGCATAGATTTTTTAGGTTTCAGTAATTATAACCAATAACTCACATATTTTTACTATACTTATCCTTAATACGTACATACTCGTACGGTCCGTTAAACCTGACAGTAGATTAAAGATAACATAATTTATTTATTTATAAATTTAATAACATAATATCTGTTTACATATAAAAAAAAACATAAATAAATAAATCTTAAATATCCGCCATATAAGTATAACAAATCGTTTTCCGCTCACGCAGTATGCCTCTGGAATTCATTGCCACCTCACATTCGAGATTGTAAAACTCTTCTCTCCTTAACTTGACTACGAGAATTTAGCTATCACCTATCTATATTTTATAAATTAAATTAATCTTATAGTATGTATATTAATTATTATTATAGCATATAGTTTGTGTATGTATTTTATAAATATATTTAATTTGTATATAGATGTATTTCTTGTATAATAAGTTGAATTAGCTATTCATCCAATGATCAATAGCTAATCCTATAAATATTTTACGTTACAGCGTTTACTTATAAGTAAATAATTATTAGTTGCTTTATATTAGTCAGTTTAGAATAGCATTATATCTGTTTTTCTTTCAGTAGTTTTTAGTTACCTAGACTTTCATTAAGCGTGTCCAATCACGTCATAGCAGCGTAATAAATTATTTGACTTTGACTTTGGCATAAGCAAGGTCATTCTCCTTTGGGATTTGAATGAAATTATAAAGTAAAATAAACCTGTGTATGAAATGTGAATCTTTTAATTTATTTCTAGTAGACCTTTGAAAATTTTACGCATAAAACAATTTTTCTTACATTAACTGTTTAATGTATTGATTGTTGGTCATTAATTTATGTTGCAAATTAAAAACATTTTTCCCTTTACTAGCCCAAATTGAAAAATTAGCATTTACACACGTTCTAGTATTTTTTGTTGTTTATGACACTTAAACAGAAAAAGAAGCATTAAGAGGATATCAGTCGACCGTCACTTTTGAAGAATAGGTTTTTACCAAAAATATTGCCGTCGCGCTGAGCCCCTTAGCGTGCGATAGAGAGAAGTGCAGTCTCGAACTGATTTTACCTACGTAAAATTAAGAAAATCGTCCTTTCGTAATCCCCTGTTTCCTCCTCGAAATCTAGACCGATTTCAATATTTCTTTCAGTTAAAATGTAGAACAGGGTCTAAGCTATGCCCGTACGTTTTGCTTTTTTAGGATATTTTAGTAATTACCAGTTTGCTTGATGTTTGAAAATGTATGTAAAAAAAGTCGATTTTTTTGATTTTAAATGATTTTTTTTCTCTTCTATTAATCAAATTATGAAAAAAAAACAAAGCGTACAGTCATGGCAGAGGTACGTATAAATTGTATGGTATTTTTTTCTCTTCTGTAACTTCTTTATCCTAGGAGGAAACAGGGGACTACGTTTGTATGGAAAAAGTATCGACTTGTTCGCTTGTGATATTGCCGTCGCGCTGAGCCCCTTACTCAGCGCGACGGCAATATTTTTGGTAAAAACCTATTCTTCAAAAGTGACGGTCGACTGATATCCTCTTAAGTCGTCTATGTAGAAGTCTTAGGGTGGAAAATCCAATGTTAGGTGGGAAAGAACTGTCTTTAGTTTCGCCAGTGCAAACGAGCGGTTTTATTCACTCTAAGTCTTGCGTAGGTACTTAGTATTAGGTAGTAGGTACTTAGTATTAGGTTTTTGACAGGACTGTTACATTTGTAAATAAATAATTCACTCATTTACCATTTTTACCCACGGCGTATCTGTTGGGAGGGACTAGTGGAACAGCCCCTTACTACAACTAGAGGGATCAAAATTTTCTGTCCGCTGACGATACTCATATGTTGACGTTTTTCTGGTTAACCTAACCAGGTTATACCGTGAAAAAATACGTAAAACGAATTTCTGGCATGGCGACGCATGCCGTCGCGACGCGTCGCCACGCTATATGATGGTATACATGTATATACAGTCGTTAAGCCATCTCTCTCGCTACACAGAGCTCGGATACCTATAGTGTATACTCCGTAGTGTATTTTTGTTTTTTTTTTGTTTTTTGCTTTTCTAGTTTTTTTTTTTGTTTGTACAAAATAATTTCGACGTTTCGTATCTGCCAGGCGTCCCGTGACGGCACACATTTTTTTTTTTACTTTATAGTAAATTTTTATTTGTTTAATAAAAGCTTTTTATTAAAAAATATTTTTTACTTATA
This sequence comes from Carterocephalus palaemon, assembly GCA_944567765.1. NCBI lineage: Eukaryota > Metazoa > Arthropoda > Insecta > Lepidoptera > Hesperiidae > Carterocephalus > Carterocephalus palaemon. Next base: position 13,757,013 of record OX155637.1, on the reverse strand, counting down.
TTTTACCATTTTCTACTTTGTAGTCTTTTAAAATCTTAGAAGAAATATGATATTTAACATTGGGTGTTTGGCACTTGGGACGTTTGTCCCACGAGTATCGGACAAAGAGTGGTCCACCTCCCCAGAGGTCCGTGTAAAGAGGTAAGGGTAATCATAACAGGAGGGTCCTCGGTCGCCTGAGATTGTACGTTAGGGGCCATGACATCTTCCCCACACCATTCAGCCCTTGGCACGTACAACCTTATGGTGAAGCTGATGGTGTAAGGTTCAGTTTTAAGTATCTTTTATCGGCGTTTGTGCGAGCGACCCGCTCGTGTGCGCCGCCCGCGCCTGCCAACCGCTGCAGTGCTGTAGTGCACAGCTGATGCCTAATTCACTTATCACAGCCACTCACAGCCACCCATCTACCGTCTCAATGTTTACTAAACAGCTCTATAGGATAATAGTGTCTGCGCGCTTCCAATTGTTGTATAAAAACGCATCTATGGGCTTCCTTGAAGGCCTTTTCTATTATTTTTTATTATTATTACAATCCTTTCTTTGCCCACTATTTGGCTCGGGTATCCTCCTCTCCGTAGGTTTGACTGGTACATCAACCTGGCCAAGTGCGGATATTATAGAGATCTCTCAGCCATGCAATATCTATTCGATCTTCACCTGCTATTCAACTGCTATTACCTATAGCAGGTGAAGAGTTTAATCTGTTAAATCGCACATAATTAGTTTAGTTTTATAGTTTTTTAATTAGATCTTAGATTTTATTTAAAAAACTATAGAAGATTGGGGACTGTTAGTGATAGTAAGTCCTGTTAGTTGGTGTTAGTAATAGTCCAGTTAGTACTTGTTAGAAGGAGTCTCGTTCTAAGTCAGTCACAGATGTGTTCCTACTCTTTAGGACTAAGATGGTCGCCTCTAACGAAGTGTAACCGGAATCCACAACTTTCCAAACGGACCATAATTGCTTTAAAAACAATTACTACACGGCAGAAATGGTACCGTGGCGGGCAGTGGTACTGCCCCGGGCGAACTCTATATGGAAACAATTAGATTTCATATAAAACCTATTTGGTTCCCTATTGGCTCTACCACCTATTACATGTAGCACTGCATCTTCGTTCGCTACCTTTATTCCGTAATCATATTAATTTTGTTTTGTTTTAGAATGCAATATCGTTCGATTAAACGAGAAACACACTAGGAAAATTATTTTCATGCTTTATGTTGTACATCTTAGATTATTTATATTGTACACTAGTGGACGCCCGCAGCTTCGCTCGCGTTACACATTCACTAACTTCAAAAACGGCAAAGCTTCATACTAACTTTGCACCCCCGTTTTACCCCCTTAGGGGATGAATTTTCAAATTTTTCTCGCCGTAAAAACCATCCTTGAACTTCAACGAACATTTAAAAAAAAGAATTGGCCAAATTGGTCCAGGCGTTGTTGAGTTATGCGCTTACCAACACATTTTGCGATTCATTTTTATAATATAGAAGATTGTCTTCATTGTGGTCACCGCTTGGTGTCTACGCTACGAATTATGACTTACCTACGCCCCTTATTGTGGGTGTTATATTATTTCCAATAGAGAATCCCAAAATACAGCCAGCTCGTTGGTGTAATGGTCGCAAAAAGTGAATGCTAGACTAAAAGTCCCGGGTTTGATCCCCGGGTCGGACAACAACTTTTGAGTTTTCCTAACTTTAAATACCCGGCAGCAGCTCGCACGGAGTCTGGATTTGTTTCTGGTGTATGGCAATACTAATGGCTCTACTAATACCTATTTATTACATGGGACCTAAACATAACTGGTGAAATATGGGTGTACTACAACACACCTCTACCTACCCTTTCCGTGGAATACACGCTCGGTATTATTCATTCATTCATTCGTACAAGATAATCCATTAGTGACCATTGAATTCAGAAGAACTGTTATCTGTTGTGGGTGGTATTAACCTATGTACGCTATTATTTGGAACAAAAGATTTAACTAGATAGATATATCAGGTCGGTGGCTATTCACCAACCAGTGGCGAAACCAGCTATATGCTTACGTTACGAAGCAGTCAGTAGTGAAGCGTCCATAGCCTAATGACACGCATATATGTGATCGACTGAGTTATGCAACGACGGGGGCGGTTGGTTTGTTGATGGGTACCTAACCTAGCTGATGGCAAAATTTCATGGTGTTTCGAAGGACACGTTAAGCTTTCGATTCCAGTTGCTTTGAATTACATCAAATTACAAATAATCACAGTCTATAAGCCTTGTTGAACACCTTCGGATGACTTGGGAATCTTAGATTATTTGAAAATATTCGACACTTGGCCTCTATCCCTTCACCAATCCTCATTGAGTAGCGTGGTGGAGTATGGTCTAGACTAGACCTCCCGTCGCACTGGCTCTGGGAGAGATCCTTGGCCAACAGTGGGATGACTATGGATTATAGCACATCGAAGCAGTGATGGCTGTAACTTTATAGATTTTCGATGAACACTTACTTTGTTCGAAAGCCTATTATTCTAAGTCGAAAGCATTTTTTTTTTTTTGATGAAATCTGTTTAAGGTTTTAGGTCTTAAAAACTCCACTTCCCTTGAATGAATCTATATTCTCATAATACTGTAAAAATAATATTGGCCTACCAATTAAAAATCGCATATCGACAATAATGTAGTATTAAGTAGTATAGGTGTAAGAGCGCTTAGCACTGCGCTTGCGCAATCTTCTCGCTTTCTACAGCGGGCCAAGTATTTACAATATGAATAATTATTATTTGCTGTTCCTCTATCTAATTGCACTTAAACTATAAAATAATGTTGGATATTAAGCAGCGATATTTAGAACAAATTTTGTATTTTTAGTGTATTTAAATAATAGCTTTTTTCCATTTTATTTATCAGTTTTCTGCGAAATTTCGAAGTTTGAATGCTAAGTTAAAGATTTATATCCGTTCTCCTTTTCCATCAAAATATTATGAAGCCAATCCAGAGATACCTTTCAGCAGACATTCCCTACTAAAGATAAACTGTGTCTGTATCTACCTCAGAGCAATGAGACCTTTACACATCAATCTACACATCATTATCAGCAATTTACAGATCAAATCTTTTTACAAGTCATTTCAAATTTACGCGACTTCTAAATTGGCTTATTACATAATAAATGATTCTATCTGCACACTCATCACGTGACAAGGTGCTTGTAAAACGTCTTATTCATCTTGACATTTATTATGTACAGATTAAAATTTTATTTCATCCATTATGAGTTATATTTAATGATTTCCTCTTTTTTCTTTTCTCGTATTACTAATTCTCATTGTTAAAAGCTTTTATTTAACTTCACTCGTATGTATGTCCTGGAATCTTGCAATCAATATTTCACCCACTTCCACTGAAGCTATCGAGCTGAAATTTGGCACACATATTAGGTTCCGATGACAATGCATGAAAATAAAATAAAAAGTTATAAAGCGTTTTAAAAAAACATTTTTTACAGTATAATTTTAACGAAAGTGCAAAACTTCCTTTGAAACATAGAAAATTATTATAAAACATAAAAGTTGTTAAATATGTAACGTGTGAAATATGAACTGGATGAAAGGATAGTTAGATATATGTATTCATATCTCAATATTACGTAACGTATAAAATGCCAAATTTTGCTCAAAAGCTACGAAATAATAATTACAGTTGACTTGTTAGGATTTCGAAAATATGTTTCGGATATTCTCCATACCAGCGTAACATTTATGACTTAAAACATAATGCTGAAAATCAAAGGAACATTATTAAAAGCGTGTGTTAATGTATTTTAGGTATTTATATTTTTATAATAGGATTATACTATATAAGTCTCCTGATTTCAGGCGCCTTAGAGAACAATACAGAGCCTTCTCAGGCATGCAGGTTGTCTTCGGTTTTTGCCTTCACAGATATATTATTGGTGACATTTAAAATCGGCGCACATAACTCAAGAGCTCATTAGCCCAGGTTTTGAACCCATACTACCCGAGAATAGGGTCAAATTCTTAACCACTTCACAATTTTTCTGACAGCTGTACGATATCACGGAGCCACTCAGCCCAAACCTCTTATTAGTCGTATAAAATGGTAACCTACTATTAAAATGTTACGAGGACGTGGGCAGGGTAATTGTGATCAATTTAGACTCGTTTTATTATCCATGCAACTTAAATTGTTATCTCGGTCAGTCGACCAGAGACCGCGGGCTGGAGTGTGGAAGCCATACAAAGACCCCATGCCCCCATCAAAGCAGGGTAATAGTATCATAATCAAAGCCTTCTAAAAGGTGCCGTCCGCTCCGTAGTGTAAATAGGGACGCGCCCATCATAATACAAGCGGAAATCTTTGTAGTGCTTGAATAAAAATAACGGTAAACAAATGGGGTGTATGTATGTATGGGTGTATGTCAGCTGATGGCGTTATTACGTTCGGTTCAACTACAACAATTAGGTACAGACGTTAGTGAACGAAACGAACGAAAGGTATAGAATTTTAGACTACCCATCTAAATAGCTATCGATTTGATTGTTTAATTAAATTACGTAGGTACCTATACTTTCTGGCTCTCCAAGATATCTTATATTGGTAAACTGTGAAAGATGTGTCCTATGCTTTTGAAATGAAACGGGAGGATTCACTGGATGCACTGGGCATATTCTGTGATTTATCCAAGGCATTTGATTGTGTACAGCATGAAATCTTAATCAGGAAACTCAATCACTATGGCATTAAAAATACCGCACTGAAACTTCTGATTTCTTATCTCAGCGAAAGAACTCAGAAAGTCGAAGTAAACGGTACTAGATCGTCTGGGTCTTTAGTACAGATGGGGGTCCCACAAGGATCGATTCTGGGTCCATTCCTGTTTTTAATATATATTAACGATCTACCATATATGGTAGAGAATAATAACGAGATTGTATTGTTTGCGGATGACACCTCATTAATTTTCAAATTAAATAGGCAACAAACTAACTATGACGATGTGAACAATGCTCTCTCTGAAGTGGTGCATTGGTTTGGCGTTAATAACCTACACTTGAATAGTAATAAAACCAATTGCATAAAATTTTCAGCACCTAATGTGAAACAAGTAGATAAGCAACCAGAACTAAATGGTGATAAACTGAACTTAGTTAGCTCGACTGTTTTCCTTGGAATCACCATTGATTCGAAGTTGCAGTGGGGACCCCATATCTGTCGACTGGCGGATAGACTAAGTTCTGCAGCTTACGCGGTTAAAAGGATACGCTGTTTAGCGGATGTCGATACCGCTAGATTGGTCTATTTCAGTTACTTTCACAGTGTAATGTCCTATGGCATTTTACTCTGGGGTAATGCAGCGGATGCTAATATTATTTTTATTTTGCAGAAAAGGGCTATCCGTTGTATATACAAAATAAGAAGTAGAGACTCCCTAAGAGAAAAATTTAAGGAAATAAACATCCTAACCCTTGCATCGCAGTACATCTATGAGAATCTTATGTATATTCGTAAAAATAGGCATCAGTTTGTAAGTCGTAGTGACCTAAATGCCTTACGCAATGTAACACTAAGGAACGGCCACAAATTAGCGTTTCCTAAATGCCGGCTTAGTAAGAAAAGTCGTTCCTTCATAGGAATGTCTATTCTAATATTCAATAAAGTCCCGGCTGCGGTTCAGTCTCTGCCTTTACACAGGTTTAAAAAAACCATCAAACAAACATTATGTCAAAAAGCTTATTATAATATTCAGGAGTATTTGGATGATAAGAAGGCATGGGACTGAATTAAACTCTGACAGGCTGCCAATCCGCACTTGGCCAGCGTGGTGGACTAAGGCCTAATCCCTCCCATTCTGAGAGGAGACCCGTGCCCAACAGTGGGACGTCTATGGGTCGCAGCGACAGCGACAGCGACAGGCTGTCACTATGCTTTTGTATTAATTATACTAAATATTGTAAGCAGGTGGCATATGGGGTGATTCTTGGCATACACGATTGGCTGTCTCGTGTCTGTCCTAATCATATCATGGTCATACTGTACATTTTTCTGTAAAAATTAATTTGAATTTTAAAAGAGTACCGAGAGTTTTTTCCTCCGGCTTTTTTCTCTCTCGGCCTACACTAGGGCATAGGATAAGAATATTGTAAGTTCTTCCTTAAGCCGATGACCAGGTAGATAGTCTATCGTGACTTAGAGCTTAGCTTAGTGGTAGGTAATTATTGTAAATTAGCCATAAGGCAGGTTAGGCACCTGTGTAGGATTAGCTATTCATTCAAGGATAAATAGCTCATCCTTTGCTTTATATTAATCAGTTTAGAATAGCATTATATCTCTTTAAGTAGTTTGCAGTTACCTAGACTTTCGTTAAGCTTGTGTAATCACCTCATAGCGAAATAAATTATTTGAATTTTGAATTTTGAAATTTGAAATAAAACAGCCAGAGAGAACTCTAAAATTAAGTTATTCATGACAGGTGTCAATTGAGCTTACAGGCCAAAATACATCACAGCATATTATTATAGTTACTATTGCTTATAACAATAATATTGTGACGATAATTATTATGGCATGGATGGTTAGTTCATAAATAATTAACGCGTGTCAAATCGCGGCCGTGCCACGCCAGTGCTCACAAGGTGACACTAAGCTGTCCTACGCAAAATAATTTAATCGCGCCTAGAACGAATTTTAGGTTCAATTAATAAATCACTTTCTCGGCGCCATTTCCCTGATCGCTCGCATTTTCATGAGTTTCACCGCCGCTGCCGTAAGAGCAGGAAGCGCGCGCGCACGCAACGCTTGACACCGGCCATCACTCTTGTGACTCGCGCCTGCGAGCGCCTCGTGGCCATGTGACCCTTTTTTTTTTTTTTTTTTTCGCTGGGAAATGCATTTACGCATCCTGCCCATGTACTAGAGACCTGAGCAGGTATGTGGGACTCGCTGGCATCGGCTTACCAGAATACCCACTAAAACCCAGCGGGGCCTTCAGCGACAATATGAAACGCCACGGGATCGCTAAGCATTACTACCGCGGCGTCTCTGTGCTAGCCGTAGTGGCTCCTCCATGAAGGTGATGTGATCTATGGCGCAGGGAGCAGGTGCGCGTAGCGCAGTCTTCTTCCTCCACGTCTCCTCCTACGTAGTGGGTCAGCGAGGGTACTGTTCTCTCTTGACCGCTCTGCTGCCTCTTTTTGCGCGATTACCCGCTCACAGAAGGTGGCCATTGCTTTCCAGCATGTTTTGCTACTAAGCATGGTGGCCATGCGCCCCTGGTACTACTCGTATCATCTCACTCCCCTGCCACTTTAGTGTAATAAATTGGGTTTTTATTTCACTCGCTCAACAATATCTTCTAGAGGTCTATAACTAAGTGACACAACCCCGTAGAGTTACACGTAGAGTTATTTTAAAAAATCTTATCAGAGGATGAAAAGCTTAAGAAGGTAAGAACCAATTTATAGGCCTCTCTAGCATTACTACCGCGGCGTCTCTGTGCTAGCCGTAGTGGCTCCTCCATGAAGGTGATGTGATCTATGGCGCAGGGAGCAGGTGCGCGTAGCGCAGTCTTCTTCCTCCACGTCTCCTCCTACGTAGTGGGTCAGCGAGGGTACTGTTCTCTCTTGACCGCTCTGCTGCCTCTTTTTGCGCGATTACCCGCTCACAGAAGGTGGCCATTGCTTTCCAGCATGTTTTGCTACTAAGCATGGTGGCCATGCGCCCCTGGTACTACTCGTATCATCTCACTCCCCTGCCACTTTAGTGTAATAAATTGGGTTTTTATTTCACTCGCTCAACAATATCTTCTAGAGGTCTATAACTAAGTGACACAACCCCGTAGAGTTACACGTAGAGTTATTTTAAAAAATCTTATCAGAGGATGAAAAGCTTAAGAAGGTAAGAACCAATTTATAGGCCTCTCTTAGGACTTAACGTCCTAAGCAGGGCTTATGAATTTGCCACTAGCGGTCATCCATCCATGTATACCGAACTCGTTCGATGTTGCTCAACTCGATCGATCACGGACTAAGCGGTGTGATAAGCGGTCTATGCCAATTCCAAAAATAGTATTTGATAAATTATTTTCTTTCTGATATGTATACGCGATGGATTCACTGAGATATAATATGAGGATATTTTTATCCGAGAAAATGAAACTGTAGGTTCATGGATGATAGCTTATATGTTTTTTTTTAATATCAACACAATTGCTTTAAACTTAAAACAAACGTTACTTACATAATTTAAAAGTTTCTATACATCTCATCACAACTCTTTCTTTGTCCCACTGTTGGGCACGGGTGTCCTCTCAGAATGGGATTAGGCCTTAGACCACCACGCTGGCCTAGTGCGGATTGGCAGATTTCACATGCCTTCGAGAACATTAAGAAGAACTCTCAAGCATGCAGGTTTCCTCCGATGTGTCCTTCACTGTTACAGCAAGTTACATTTAGGCTCTGCGCAAACGGGCCACCGACCACAGCCACCGGTGGCCAGCGACAGCCACTTAACATAAACTTTTTCATATTTTGTATAGACGCACCGCACACGTGTAGCCGGTGGCGGCCACCAAAAGTTTATGTTAAGTGGCTGTCGCTGGCCACCGGTGGCTGTGGTCGGTGGCCCGTTTGCGCAGAGCCTTAATTTCTTAAATGGCACATGACTTAGAAAAGTCATTGGTGCATGCTGGGGTTTGAACCCGGACCGCTCAGTGAGAGGCAAGTTCGATATCCACTGGGCTGTCACCGATTATTGTTCTTTTGCATCTCTGGAATGTTCCTTAAATGCATTATTTAAGGAACTCTGCAAATCTTGCAAATCTGTGGAGCGAAGTCACAGTATAGAGAGAGAAGTGGCGAAGCGTTTTTTTACATTTGTCATTGTAAGTAATATAATTGAAGAAAGGAAGAAGTTTTACAATTCGATTTATTGTTCTATTCTTGGTGATCGTTATTACAAACTAGGAATGAGATTAAACATGGATTAAACAAAGAGTGAAACAAAAAAATAATGTAAAATGTAATAATGAATTATCATCACAACCCTTTCTTTGTCCCACAGTTGGGCACAGTCCTCTCATAATGGAAGGACTTAGCCCACTTGCAATAAAATAATTAATTAATAAATAAAGTGTAGTTTTGTAAGTAATCCTACGTCATGATGCATCCGCTGTTTATAATCGTTAAATAAAAAGTGCGCTCAAATCGCATTTGCGAAAACACACCTATAATTTTACAGCCCTTAAAACATTCATACTTACATCTATCGTAGTTCACATGAAGTACTTCGGTGGACATTAAAGCGCATGTCTAGAATCCATCGATCGCATGCCGGCCGCAGACACGGATACATACCTATACCTACACCTATAATTTTCCGCGCCATAAACCAGCTATTTCAATATAACTAGCGATGACGGTTTGCTGTCTTTAAATTTTATAGTACCTACTGCCAACTTATCCTGTATATTTTTTTGTTACGCTTGGACATAACAAACAATCAGCAAATAATAATATGAATATAACTATGAATGTTATAACTAAAATATATAAATATTCGTAATATAATAGTGTTTCATCACTTTCTATCAAAAACTGAATCACTTTCTATCAAAAACTGAATTTAGTTTGATTGATAAAAAGAAGACAAAATACTATAGCAAAAATAGATCTATAAATTTTCCTATGAATGGAGGGGAATCTCATCTTTATAAATGATGAGCGGAATGAATAAATAAATACATGTTCCATTATCCATGATCCATCCAAAAATGTTCCATCCAAAAAATCCAGTGTCCATCCAAAAATTTTATTTCTCCTTCTGTATGAATGATGAGGAATCGCGAAGAAACTTACATCTGAATGTATATCTACAATTTCCATAATGTTCGCGTTGGCGTGGTAAGTCTGGCAATCTGCATTGGGCTAGCGTGTTGACCCAACTCAATAGTGGGCTAATTGAAATTTGTGCCATCGCTGGGCAGCAGCAGTTGCAGACAGTTGCTGGCTTGCGTCGCCATTTCAAATTTCATTCGAGGGCTTCGATATATCTAGAACACATTATATCTAGGCACGGGTCTGTACCCAGCATAATGACATTTACTTATATAGTTCCTATAAATATTTCATTCGGCATACCTATTCTTTATGCTTAAAATTGCTAACCTGCTCTTATAATTTTAATGTTTGGTGTTTATTCATAATATCATTGACTGTTTTCCCAATATTAATTAAAAACATTTGTAACAAAGCGTCACTATTATAATCAAGGGAACTAGAAATTAGATGAGCCTACATATGCCAAGATAGACGCCGTGAACCGTTTGCTCGAGGACCGAAGTTCCGGATCAAAGCTCAGCGCCCCGTAATAGAAACAAGCGAGTGAGAGCTACGACGGTCCCAACACTTAACGGTCAGCTTATTACGAGGGCAATATTCAAAGTAGCTGAGATAAAAAGGAAAAATGTTCGATAAGAGTGTATTGAGTACGCCGATGGAGAACGAACGCCGCTGAAACCCACCGCTGCACTCTCGGTTTTTTTACTCTTTCTGATTATTAGGCCACATTAAAATGTCAGCCAGCGGCCATGAAAGTTGCAGGCAACGCGACGGCGTTATATGCAAATGTAGTGTACCGATACAAAAAAAGTAAACAGCAGTCGTAGCGGCCACTGGCGGCAAACTGTACACAAGAGGTACAATACAATATACTTGTACACTACATCAACCGTCCCTTGTTGTATTTTCATGGCAATCCACGTTCTGATCTACATTCGCTTCACCAAGTTACATCCATTCCAGTATTTCATCCATGTATATTATATATATTAGAGCTGATCTTAAACATAAACAATAATTTACTTAATCATTATAAGCTGAAGTCGAAAAAAAGTAATATAATTTTATTTATGTACTCCAGTCGTCGCTTGAGGTCTTTCATAGCCTCCTGCAGAAACATTTATATTTCAGGAACATGCGCATGGATTGAGTTGTCAACGGGAACGTCGAAGCAAGAGATCAGACATTTTAAAAGTACAAAATTTATTTTTTGTAAAAGCTGGGCTTTTAAAATCCGCGCAACGGGTCGACGGAGAGTGACGTATTCGTCGCTTCGATCAATATTCGTCGTGTGCAAACGACAGCGCATCCCGCAGTAGAATTTAATTTCCTGTGTGGCAGCGGGATCGCTCATAAACAGAAATCTCACATTTACTTAGTTATCAACTATTAAATACTCTATCTAAGCTTTTATTAAGTACGAGTATATAAAACAAAATAGAATATGATTTAAGTATGAAATTTCAAGTTAGGTAGTTAAAACTTCAGCTATCAAAAAAATATGATTTAAATGAAATAAAAATTCAAAAATATTCAAGAATGTATTTTAAAATGTATTATTTATCAAACAATGCTTTATTTAGTCGTCAGCAATCAGAGCGCGAGTTGAGCACCGCTGCTCCTAAGGAGAGACTGTTCAAGATTTATTATGTACAAAGAAGGAAGGGCCGGTGCCCACAGGGTTTATTAGAAAGCCGGCTTATCTCATTTTTTGTGTTACGGTAAATCGGACCCTCGAGCGATTTCACGGCCCAGGGCTGCCGCTGTTAGACGTTAACAGGATATTATCCTTTCCCGACGCGTTTTCAATGAAACGTTCAATCGAAATGAAAATAAATAATATTTAAATAAATTTATTGGAATACGTGCACTTGTTGTAGAACCGAATGATCCTACAGTAGTATAATAGGTATACAAAACAAAGCAACTGAAAGCAACTTAGATGGCACACAAATACTCGTATGTATTTAGAAAAAGAATACGTACATAAAAACAAGATACGAGTATGTATGAAAGAATATAGCTTAATCAATTTGCTTGATATAGTTAAGTTATTGTCAGAATTAGGTTTTTATTATACCTTGAAGTTTTATTAAGTCTTGACGAACGAAACCGGGGCGCGGGACAGAAGCCCTTTTGGTTTTCCAATGATTATTTTCACGACAGCCCTATTAGGTTATTATAATAATGTGCTGTATTTGCGACTATCCTCGCCTTGGAGCTAGACATTTAGACGTAGGGATATTTTATCGAATCAATGGCTTGATTAATGATTACGGTAAGCAATATTAATTTTAATAGGAAAAAGTTAAATATTTATAGCTATCGCGAGCATCATCTAGTGAAGAATGAGAATGCGTAATTCTACTTTGTGGAAAAGTATAAATCAACTTCAGGGATATCTCTGAGGTTCTGAATTTTTTAGTAAACTATAAAGAATCATCATTGCGGATTCTTTATAGTTTTTTAAACTTTTGCCTTCTGTGTTAGGGGGTTTTTACGACCCGATAGTAAATTATGTTTCAGTTTCTCCTACACGGTATTTTTTGCCTCGATAGACCTAACTGACAAAACCTAAATTTTTAGCCTTCATAAATTTAATTTATGAGTTTTCTACTTAAACACTTTTTTATGTAGAAATAAAAAAATACAGTAACTGTATTTTTTATAATTTATTATTTGTATAACTGTTATACATACATATCTGTCGGCGTTTTGCAAACTGACTTTTATATCAGAAGTTGTAAGCAAAATTAGAGACAAGGCATTTTCAAGCTCGTATTAGTGTACTGAATTTAGGGTACCTGCAAAATGTCGCAATGTATAATTTTTATTGAATCCATACTAATATTATAAATGCGAAAGTAACTCTATCTGTCGGTCTGTCTGTCTGGCTTTCTTTAGCCCTGGTATTACGGACTTTTTGATTTATTTTCTTTATAAATACTAAATGTTTTTACAAAGGGCCGACTTATATGTATATATATTCTAAGGTATTAAAAAGATATACATATATAATAATTTATTACATGAATACATATCATACATATTTACAAAACAAAACTAAACAGATATAAATTTATGTTATTATAGTAAGGTCAGTATGAAATTGACTCCAGATGAGTTTGGAGCTTTTGAGAAGAGTAATTTTTTTTTATTTTCTTCAAGTAACAACCCACGTAAGAACTTATGCTGATGTCTGAACAACTGGCTTATTGCTGACTCTAGGTTCAAGCACAGAATAAATAATAGTTCAAGGCAGCAAAGAGATCATACAGAGTGTCCTTTCATACTAAAGTGCCTGTCGTGAATAGTGGACATCCATCTCCACCGAGAGATTTGATGCTCAGGTAATAAGTATAGAGAAGAACAATTTTATTAAATTTTATTACTGGAAGCACAAATTCGCTACTATCATTATAGGGTATGTCCAAAGCAAAGTAAGCGATGCCTGCCATCTAGTCATGCTCATCTGCGAGATGTACGCAGTATAGTGAAAGGGTTGCCGCCCGCCACACGCACTTCGCGGTGCGCGAATCATCCTGTAGATGGTGTTAGCAGCGGTGACAACGCAATGGCTATCGAACTCGCCTCTCACTCTGGGGTCCGGGTTCAATTTCAAGCGGCACTCACCAATAACTCCTCCAATTTATGCGTTTCAATAAATTAAATGTCAGCAGTTGTAACGGTGAAGAAAGATACACGAGGAAGCCTGTTTGCCAGATATTTCTCCATAATATTTTCGAAGTCCTATAGAGGATTATTAAAAAATATATATGGCGCTTGAAATCAGCCAATCCGCAGCGCACTTCGACATGGTGGTGGAAAATGGCAAACTTTCATCCTTTTAGGCGACACAACTCACGACTCAACAGCGACCCTATGATACTTGAGATTATTAGCAACTTTATTAGCTATTATTTATTATTATTGACCATAATATTGAGAACGGCTGCCTCGTAGACCCTGGGTTTGAACCCCAGGTCGGGCAAAGTATAATTGGGCTTAAAACTTAAAATTCTCAGTAGTAGCTCGAAGTCTGGTGTATTACAATAGACTTTTACCTATTACATGGAACCATTATAATAAAATTACTAGTGAAAAGCGGGTTTACATGTTTGCCTACCTCTTCGGGGAAATTTAGGCGTGATGTTAAGTGATGATAAAATATTGAGAAATAATGTACTTTGGTATACTCCCTGGTCCCCAAAATATGGAGATTGGTGGAATTCGTATTCTTATTACATGCTTGTTTCATTCAATCTCTTGCCACTGAGAATGTTATAAACGTTGGAAACGTCTTTTAAAACATAAATTCTTAATTGTATGTATAAATATGATCAGCTTCCCGTTGAAATATTCCAAAAGTTAGAAGTAGTATAGGTATACAAATTCACTGGAAAATTAACTAATCAACCTCAACATAATCACTTTATCGATAAACTGTAAACTACTTGTATGTAGACATGTACAACACGTTCCAAAGCCGTAATATAAATAAAGTAAAAAATCTTTTGGAGTACTGGTGGAACTATTTTTGATTGCTTACTCAAATCTCCGGTCACTTCGGAAAGGACTCGGGACATATTGCTCGAGGCGGGTGGCCTTCCCCCTCCCCTCCTCTAACGATCCCGAATTGCAGTTAACACAGAGTTATGACGTCCCATTCCCTTTAACGATTCTAATTAATTAGTCGAATCCGACTCTGGTCCGCCACGGTAGCCATTTATCGTTGTAGATACCTGTCCCGAGTAAGTTTATAGGTTTGTATGATATTGATGATCGGTCTAAGCTGCTTGTCCGAGTATTTAGAGGCTAGTTTGGAACTTTAGATTGATGTGGTTGGAAATAATATCATTTTTAAAATAAGAAGTTCCTACACTCAGATTAAATAACTCTGAGCTCTTACTTATCTGTTTAATAAATAAACGATACACAGAATATCTATGTATCCGGGTACAAATATTTAACTGCAAAATAAATATCTGTCCACTTTGAATATATTGTTCTACGGGTTTTGGGTAGAGTTAGTTTGCAATATTTATTGAACTGAATTGAACTGGCCTTCAATCTGACTGAGGTCTGGGTTTAAATCCAAGCAGTACGCACAAAGTTACGATGATACGCGACTAATGAGGAAGCACTGGCTAGCCGGAAGCACCATGAAAATGAAAAAAAAACCGCATACTTGCGTTACATTTCGTTTCATTGCATAACTACACTTTCACGATTGTACAACACTGCGTATTCTGGCCTAAGTGGGTCAACGAAGTAGTAATATGACTTTTGCACTAACGGAGTACTGTGGTCAGCTGGGGAGGCGTGGAGGTCAAGGGGAGCGATGGGAGGCAGAGGCAGCCCTCGCCTTACCTCTGATCTCGGAAAGGCTGCCCTTAGCTCACTGGCTCAGGTCAGTTAATGTAACACTTACATACTCACACAGTTTTCTTGTTACCAAACTCACGCCCTACACTAGAATTGTCTCGGGGGTACTCGGGTCAGTGGGATCGCTACTCCCTAACTAGTGGATGCCCGCAGCTTCGCTCGCGTGGAATTAGACATAAGAATAGTTTCGTTTTTTTTTTGTGGGCATTGTGGGAAACCTTGAAAAGGTACCCGGACGTCGTGGGAGTGACGCCGGGTTTTGTGGGACTTTCACTCACTAAAACCCACTCGGTGGCCTACTCCGACGCTACAGGAGGGCTCCGGGATCTCTCGTAGAACGCGCCGGTGCCCTCCAGCGATGCGCCCAAGACGGACTCTTCCCGGTTACACAACGCTGTGCAGCCACAAACAGCGTCGTCTTTCCCGGGGTAACAAGATGGACAGTTCGAGGTCCCCCTCTCACCGCCCGCATCCCCAGAAGTCCACTTTTAGTCGCCTTTTACGACAGCCAGGGGCTACCGTAGCACTATTCTGGTCCCGAGCTACAGGGATGAGTTTCGTTTACACTTAGTAATAATATATAGCCTATATCATTCAGTGAAGATGCAGCTTTCTAATGGTGAAAGAAAATTTTAAATCGGTCCAGTAGTTTTTTTGTAAAAACATTACAAACCAATGTTTCCTCTTTATAATATTAGTATAGATTTTTATAATCTGTATTAGAATATGTATCTCTTTAAATTTCACGGATCCAGATGTGGACCCGGTAATTTGAAGGGCTTGCGTGGGGACACAGGTACAATACATAGAGGCCCTTTCAAGACATGAGTTGTGATCTCGCACAGGTGGCGGATACCACCCTCGATCGACTGCACTGATAGTCGTACACTCGAGGGAACGGAGGAGTAGCGAAAACGCTCGTAAGTATCACGGCGTCCGCTTCGACGTCACGCCCAGGTATTATGACAGAATACTTGTACTTGAATACTTGTTCCGCTAAAACCATTTATTCTTTATTTTTTAAACTGTTTTATTTAGCTTGCCCTGTTTTTTAATACTATCATCATGCCTATAGCTATAAAACCATTACGGTGCGGCAGAATTAGTACTACGTACCGTGGTGGACGGTGGTATTGCCCCGGGCGAACTGAATATGAAACAAAATATGTTTTATATAGAGCCGCTATATGCTCCATCGCCTAAATACACATCAGCGGAGCAAAGTTTTGTTCTCATACGTTTTACATGTCGCTTCCACTGTTTTTCTATTTTCGAAAACTTACCTTAAAATTCCCTAGGTTCCACGCCCTTCGCAGAATGTTAGTATTTACGAGTATATGCATGATTATATTTATGATTTATGGTAGGTAGGTACTTGTATAGTACTTGTTGTATTATTTTGTGGACAGACAAATCCAACAAATTTAAAACCATAAGAATCGGTCAAACAATTCTTATGCTGGAGAACTACAGGTAAGGGTTCGCAATCTCAATGTTTCAATATCAGGCAGAAAGTCATCGGAGTTTATTTGTATGACAGACAGACGTATGGAAGTAATTAGGGAGTTCTGCAAGAGTGTGGCAACGGCATGTAATTATGATGCAGCGGCCATTTCAGCTGCAGCCTTTCGCGTTGTGAAACAAGAGACGGTTCTGAACGCCTGCTGGTGTTTTGTTTACTTTTGTAAAACATTGCTTTGCACCCGATGGGCGTTCATTGAAATCTGTGACGAGTAACTTTACTTTAGTACTGTGGAATTATTGATGTGCCCAAATAGTGACAGTATCAAGAATAATAGCTAGTAGGTGCAGGTGCCAATCTCTATACGTTATCGTTAAGGGAGCCATACACTCACACGTCGTTTTTATACACATAGAGGAACGCTAAAAACGCGCCGTAATAGATAAGGAAAAAGGAATTTATACAAATCGATCTAATCTAATTCTACATTACTTCATTATATTGATGTAACATTGGTAATAAGAAACTTTGGATAAATAATTATGCAATACCTCCTTCTATAACTCAAAATAATCTTCGAAATTCAGTACTTTCAATACACACGAAAATCATAACGTTATATTTAAAAGTTATATTATGGTGAGCTCTGAAGTAATAGCAATAGATCCAAAACAAATACCTAAGCAATGAAACGTATCATATGTAATCAAACGACGATAGAGATATGGTCCCAGGAAATATGAAGTACGAGTATGATATGACATGGAAATGTATTATGTGACATTTTATAGAACTTAATGACTGCAGTTACCATCACAGTGAGACATTTGCGCGTCAACAAAAACAAGATTATATGTAGAAAGTTATATCTATCAGAGTGTGACAGATACCATTGCTATTAGGCCTTTTCTGGTAGTAGAACCCTTGTGGAAAATGTCATCGGCTCTTCCGTACTTCGATTAATTCGATTATTCCGTATTTAAAAAATAAATTTCACTTGCTATAACGGTGAAGGACACATCGTAACGATACCTGCATGCCTTCGGTCGGGTTCATCGTAATGTACTCGAAGGCATGTGAAGTCTGTTAATCTGCATTTGGCCAGCGTGGTAGATAGTGGTCCTAATCTGTTCCATTTTGAGAGGAGACTGGTTCCCAACAGTGGGACAAAGAGAGGGTTGTCACGATAAGCCGTCCGTCTCCGTTGTTTTCTATTGTAAAAAAACAATCACTTAGCCATTTCGAGGAACTTCGGGTGAGTTGACACCATTCGACACCAGGTTGGCCACTAACCTCTCCACCAATCGGCAGCAGTGTGGTTGGAGTATGCTGTAGACATCTGGCAGCTGTGGCTGGAGAAGACCCGTGCCCAACAGTGGGTGCCCAATTTCTATGAGTTGTAGTTAGGTAGTAGCACCTTTATAACATGCCAGCTATAGAAGTTCTGATTAGAATGAAGTCTGAATAGAAATGTGAACCTTGAATATTTTTGCTTTTTGCTTTGTAATAATTGTTTTTGGTATTTATTGTTTTTGTTCGTTGTATTTACACATTACGTCTTTTTAGAGGCGTCAAATCTCTAATGAGACTACTCGTAGCAGGTGTACGTGATGAAGCAAGTATTTATGATGAATTTGGTTCTCAAACCATAAACCATAAAGAGGCTTCACGGGTATAATGGGGGCTGTGGATGGGTGGTGTTGTATGCACGTTGGATATTTTGTATCCCCAAAAAACCTAGTTATCTCGTATGTTCGTATCAAACAAAAAGGCATGTAACCCTACACTGCGTCACTCAACACATGACTTGAGCCATCTATCCCTTCAACCCCAGCCATATCTCCGCTCACAGGCATCGACCACATCCCTTTCGATGGCAACGGCGCTAGCTCATAAGGCTACAATAAAACAGAAACACATAAAAATCTAATAGCTGCAACCCATAAACAAATCTGCAGGAGGGTTAGGGCATACCACGCTGCTACAATGCGGATTGGTGGAGGGGCTAGTGGCCATCCTATTGTCGAATGTTCTTAAGCCACCTAAAGGTCTTCGGCAAGTCTTAACGATAGTTTTCACCATTGAAAACAACCAGGACCGACGGCTTAACGTGCCCTCCGAATCACGGTAGCGACCATTACATTACCACAAGCGGTCACCCATCCACAAACCGACCGGGCCCGTCGTTGCTTAATTCTTTCAATCACATTATATCGACGCGAGCTATTGAGGTGTAGAGGCTACATAAAAATCTTATATCGATTCTAAACAATGTTTTTGTGACGATGATATTGCGACTTGGTGTTGCTATCATTCAAGATGCGAATATTTACGGCAGTTTTAATAATCTTACTCGTAAAATAATCGTGTGTTCTGATACTTTGTCTTTTTTGTCTTTACTGATCTTGATTTTATTTATTTTATGTACAGTCTTTCACTTACTTTACTAGGTGATCTCGTGCTTAGCTTGACGGATCACGGATCGGTGGTGGGTGCTTTCATATCGTCCAGGCAAGGTCACGTCTGCCTAATCAGCGGCTGTATCGGTTCAGATAAGAGACTTGTGCAAATAACGCCTAGCAGTACGGAGGTAAAAAAAAAGTGTGTGCGTGTAACCTTTACGCGCGATTGAAGTAAAACTTATCAGGTACTTGATTTTTTCTTTTATTATTATTTATTGATGAAAGAGTAAAATGTTCCTGGGACTCCGCCATTTCATTTAATATTCACTATTTCATTTTATATTCTATTTAAAATTCATTAATATCACTTTCACATTTTATAAATATTTTCATTTGTTAAATAGAATAATTGAGAGTAGAAAATTGTAGAGAGTTGAAATATTATAGATTGTCGCAATCGCCAGAAAATTTATTAATAACTAGTGGACGCCCGCAGCTTCGCTCGCGTTACACATTCACTAACTTCAAAAACGGCAAAGCTTCATACTAACTTTGCACCCCCGTTTTACCCCCTTATGGGATGAATTTTCAAATTTTTCTCGCTGTAAAAACCATCCTTGAACTTCAACGAACATTTAAAAAAAAGAATTGGCCAAATTGGTCCAGGCGTTGTTGAGTTATGCGCTTACCAACACATTTTGCGATTCATTTTTATTATATAGATTTATTTATTACAAAAGTAATAAATAAACAAGTATATTTAGTTCAAAATTATTCACTTTGCTATTCACAATTGATCCGTTTGAAAATATTGGAAATAAATATTTTTGACTTATTGATTAAAAATAAGCGTTACTCCCGTCAGACAAAAATCTGAGTTACTCCCTAGTCGCGCCTAAAGAAGTTTTACTTCAAAAATCTATATTTCAAAGATTTTATTGTCAATAGGTAATTGGAAGAGCGTTCCGAGTCCAAACAATTTAATTTGCTAGTGATGGTTTGTAGCCAGGATTTGTTACCCCATCTTTGATCAATAATGGACCAGTAACCCATGTGAAAACTGAAGAAAGTACAATTTTAGGTCTATTAATAAATATTTTCAATTTGTTAACTTTATCATTATCCGCACATCTTGTTATTAAAATTAACAGCAAAGTAAAGTTGACTTTACCCCGAGTGCTTAGATTGCTATTTCTCTTCACCCAAGTACGTCGCGGCGATCGGTCGCCTAATGTCTTCAATTATCAACCTTTTACACGAGTTTTCTGGTCCAATTTCCGTTGACGCGTTTCAATTTAATGCAATTTTATAGTATTGCAAATGCGCTTTTATGTCTTAGTATTAAAATCGATGTTCCCTTGGCGGGTGGTGCCGCGGATTAGATCGAATCTGCGGAGAGGCAGCGTCGCGAAACGCTACCATGTCGTGATATAAAAGGAAGTTTTGTTTAAATTTCTTTATCACACACCAGTCGTCTGTATCCGTGGTCGGTCACACTTCGCATCACGAAACTCACGATGTCTGCTCGTTTCCTGGTGAGTGCGATACCACACATCACACCCATCCTCCTTACTAATCACGTTTGCGCTCCAGTTTCGCTGCGTCACAAATTAAAATTACGACGGGATAACCATAATATTTAGTGATTTTATTCACAAATCTAGACATATTACGTAAAATATTACAATCAATGACATCACATGCAATCTCGTGATGTCATTGTTTGTGTTAATTGAATACCTATAGTGTTAATCTTTAATTAACAACACTAAAGCAGGCAGACCATGCGATCGTGTAAGTCGGTTGATAGCATCTCTCTGCAACAATTCGCATTGAACTGCCGCGATTAACAATTAATTAAACGTTTCTTATGACGTTAATTATCAATGAACTTGGAATAGGTTCGGGTGTAAGTAGGTCACAAAACAAACACATTTCTTCAGTCAAAAAAAAAAACGTTTCTAGTTATTTCTAGAAAATTCATGATTTGATTTCGCATACAAACAACGATGACGTAACTTCAGTTTATAAGAAAGTTATTGAAAATGCTCTATCATTTCATTGCTTGGAAGTGGCCGTTGATCTCATACTGTCCAGTACTGAGATTTTTTGTAAAGTTACCGCACACAGAACACTTTGGAATAGCAAAATAAAACAAATAAAAGCGACAGTGAGAGGCAAAACATTCGCTATGAACACTACTAGACTCATTGTCGTTTTGTTGAAAGTTAATAGCTTTTTGTTACAACACCCAGAATTATGTGTTACGCGACCAATTAAGTGACAGTATGCCAGCAACAGTGGCTATCGAACATGCTTATTATTCGAGGGGTCTGGGTTTAAATCCAAGCGGTACGCATCGACGACATTTAAGCTATGCGCGCGCGCATGAGTGCCCTTTAAGATATTAAATGACACTTATTGCAACAGTGATGGAAAAAATCAGGAGGAAACCTCCATGTCTAAAAGTTCCCCATCATGTTTTCGAAGCCATTTAAGGATTGCCAATACATATTTGGCCAGCTCGCCACATTAGGGAAACTGTGACCTAACCCTGCCATTCGTAGATGAGACCCTTGCTCAATACTGCAGTGGGACATACATAGAAAGGTTTGAATTGATAGTGGACCAATTAGGTACCTCGTGGGCACACACGCCGTGACGCACTGGGTTGCCAGGCGTAACAATTGAATTAGTGGTTGACAGCACTTTCCCGTCATTAAAAATATTGCAAAGCTAGACGCACCAGCGATTTTGATTTACCACAATTGTGCAGACGAATTTCTATTGTATTTGCGATGGCGATTTCATAGAAAATTAATATGTACTCAACATTCGTAAAAAATTGGATTGCTAATTGGATTGTTAAAAAAGGTCTGACAAAATTTATAATCCTTCGAACCAACGGATTAGGCTGTGCATTACTATATGATCCATCAGTCAATAATCAGTTAGATCTTAGATATTAGATTGTTCCTCACGATCTCGTTGAAGTCTCTTTCCACAATTTCCGCAAAGTTTCCCATTCTGTTTTCCATTTCCGTTTCATTCTGATTTGTCGTACGTTGTCATATGTGTGTGAGTCCATTTCCCCTGGATACAAAACAAATCTCCGCTGCCGGTAACGAGTAACCCTGTCTGCAGGTCGTTCGAATTCCAGCCAAGGAAGCTATTAATTTCGCTTAAATACTTGTACACGGGTCAGGAGGGTTAAATTGTTCTTTTCATGGCTACCGCGAGGTTGTTGTGTTTGCTAAACTCATAGATTAAGTGCTTATAAGGTAATTGCTCTGAGGTTTATGTATGCTCTCCTATAAAAGTGTGTCATGTTCCCAGGTGGCGCTGGTGTGCCTCTCCCAGCTGGCGGTGGCGCTGGCGGGCGGCGACGGCGGGCACAAGAAGGTGGTGATCCACGTGCCCGTGTTCGTGAAGCACCATCACCACAAGCACACGGTGGTGAAGCACGTGCACCACGGCGGCGGCGGCGGCGGCGACGACCACTACGAGGTGCTCGGCTACACGTACGGCGAGCCCAAGGCTGCTCCGCATTTCGGAGGAGGTAAACACTTGATAGTCGATTCAATGTGATCGAAAGAGTTAAGCAACGACGGGCGCGGTCGGTTTTTGGATGGGTGACCGCTACTGGCAAAATTTCTTGGACGCTACCGTGCTTCGGAGGGCACGTAAAGCCGTCGGTCCCGGTTGTTTTCAATGCTGGAAACAGTCGTTAAGCCTAGTCGAAGACCTTCGGGTGGCTTGAGAACATTCGACACTGGGTTGGCCACTAACCCCTCCACATTGTAGCAACCTCCCGCAGCAGTGTCTGTAGGAGAGACCCGTGCCCAGCAATGGGACGTCTATGGGTCGCAGCGAAACATCTGATTCATTGAAAGAAAATGAAGTTTATTCCGCTCTTAACTGCAACATAAATGTCATAATAATGCATTCTTAAAAGTAGCTAACTTCATCATAGTTAACAAACGAATTAAGGTGTATCAGTCCAGAGTCCAGACGAAAAAAGTAACACAATCAGCATGTGCCGCACTGGTTTAGCTGCAGTACTGATTTTCAGTGTGCTCGTTTTGTAGCATAGTTCGGACGATGGTACGTTGTGATAAAAGCCGTAGGATACTTTTTGTGACGGTAATCACATTCCCATGGAATTAAATTAAACCAGTAGGTACACTTTGTTTGGTAATATGCGCATAAACGTAACTGCCACAATATGCCGGCAACTACTTAGAACTATTATTATTTGAAGATAATTATTATGTATATATGTACATATATACAAAATTATGCGTGGTGGACTAAGGCCTAATCCCTGCAATGCTGAGTGCAGACCCGTGCCCAACAGTGGGACAAAGAAAGGGTTGTAATGACGATGATGTATTAATATTTGAAGATACATATTATTAAGTATAACGAATGTTAACTCAACACCCTAAGGTTATATTAAAACCAGTTGTTCAGTTGGTCAGTTGGTTAGCAACGGTACTCCGTACTCCGTATCTATGTGTTAATGGAAATTCGATATGAAAGTGACATGACATGGTGTCATTTTATCTGTAGCATGTAATGCGAGCTGCATTGATGAGCCCCTAATAGGGCTTTCGTTTTGTCGGGAATGTAGTTATCTGAGGAGGCGGTGTAGCGCCCACACGCGCTTACAATCCTTACCATTATTTAAATCTATATCTATATTAATATATAAATTGTGTTTGTGGGTTTGTCCTTCTACTCCTCCTTATGGATAGAGTTGATTTTAGCATAGATGTTGTAGGTATACGGATTGGAACTGTTTATCCTAAAACTTACATTGAACTATAATAATGGTTCGATTCGGAATCGGATTTCTAATCGAAAGTTTAAACAGATCTAAATCTTAGTCCTGTTCTAGTTATATTTTGTAAAAGGTTAGCATACCCTCAAAAAAGTCTACATATAGGTGTCCCTTAAAAAAGGTGTAGGTAAAAGGTAAAGATAGTAATGTCCTGCACAGAAAACAACATAGAATAGAATAGAATATTTATTTATTGCGCCAAAAAAACACTGTTACGCAAGACAGTATCCTACAACAATAAGTATATAAAAAAATATAAAAAAATGTGGGCCAATCGTGTGTTACAGTCATATGATCTGCCGAAATAGGGCCGCACTCAGCTATGGTCGCAGCGAACCACGACCGCTGGTTTTCATGACGACCCAGCGTATTGAGCAGTTTGGACAGTAAATGTGCTTAAATTTAACGTAACGCAGGCGGAATCGCGGGAAAAGCTAGTAGTAACGCGATAATCTGTTAGCTGGTTACTGACAAGATTGTTAGTTCCATGCGTGATTCTTATTCGATTTAAATAACCGACTGCTTAACGAGCTGGTTATGACTTAGCTCGTAAGGCGGCAATATCTCAATGGCCAAAATTTCACCAGTGTAAGGTAAGTTGTGTAGTCAACCAATGATTTTTGTAATTAATGTTTGAACACTAGATAATACGAAATAAGATTGGATACTGAACAGGTCATTTAGTCAGGTCATTTATTCATTTTCAGACTTGATAAAAGCAAGACACTGATCTACTATGACTATGATCCATACATTTACATTGGTTTAGGTATAAAGTCCACTAATTCGTTTTTGCTTTATAAGTGTATGCAGAAGCAGTATGTAATAGCAAGCCAAATATATTTTATGTACCTAATAAAAAATTATTCCGTCTGATATTCCCGATATTTGGTACTCGACGCAAACATTAAATTAGGTCCATGGTTGAAATTACTGGCTTACTTCCAAATCAACACGTAAGTAATGTCGGAACTATCGATGTGTGCCAATCGTGTGTATCAGTCCCACATCCAGAACACGAACCTTGAACAGCTTGGCAGTCAGGGTCACCGACTACCATGCCTCGGAATATTTGACTCATCCTCCCCTTAATACTTCCAGGTCACGGGTGGCACGCGGCGGAGGAGTCTGGCGGCTACGAGACGCCCGTCAGCTTCGAGGGAGGCGACCACGGCGGCTACAGCCTATCCGGCGGCGACCATGGCGGCTACAGTCTTTCCGGAGGCGACCACGCGGGCTATGGTACGTCCGGTGGCGACCACGGCGGCTACTGACACTCGCAGTCCGCACCTGACAATAACAGTCCGCTGGACATCACCCAGTACAACAAAATACCTCGTCTTAGCTGAATCTCTGATCTTAAGAAAATGACATCGATTTCTGTTGACTGCCAACTCGAACAATAATGACGAGCATTTTATCATGATTTTCACATTCTCTCTGTACAGTGCACATTGTTCCACCATTTAACTTAGGCCTCTCCGAGGAACACCACTGAGCTCTATCGTCGCCTCTTCTTATCCACTCTCTCCTCCCCAACTTCTTGCGTATATCGTATTTTTGGGTTAAACGGAAGGGGAAGATTTGAGCATTAGTTGTCTTTAATGGTCAGGGTTCAAACCCCATCGGCACGCACCAATGACTTTTCTATGTTATGTGCGATTTAAGAAATTAAATGTCACTTGCTATTACGGAGAAGGACCTCGTGAGAAAACCTACATGCCTGAGAGTTCTTCATAATATTCACTTATTCATATAAGGGTTGTGATGATATATGTTTGTAAATTGGATGTCTGCGTTCCAACAAATGTTTGTACTCGTATACCTATACTCCTAGCTGGCGATGGTTCGGCACCGCTGACGGCTACGATACTATCTTTACGGCTTTAAGTGAGGGACACCGCTTCACCTGCTCGGCACAGGAAAGATTTAAAGTCCTTATCGAGATTTAATAGCCTCTCGGTTGAGTTATAACCCATTTCGAGTGAAATTACTTAGAAATCCGATGGTACGGATAGCGTAATATGTATGTTTGCGGGAGGATGGGACGAAGATGATGTCGAGTGTTCTAAGCCGCGGTAAATCACTCCTCTGTCCGTAAATCTCCCAGATGATCCTTACAGAGTCGTATTCCGCTATTTATCAGGTTTAACAATATTATCTTTTATTTGTATCTGATTTGAGCAGGTACCATTTCAGAAATAAAAGTGATGATTCAGAATTGGTCAAAAGCAAGATTTTTCCTATTAATGTCGTATGATAATCATCAAGGTATTGTATTATCCAGTCATACTGGATATGACCTGGTGGTCTAGTAACCTATATTTTGTTATAGAGGTTGCCAATGCTGTGTCAGCCTCACAGGTAGTTATTTTTGCACCCATTGACTAATTATTTAGTATTATTATTTATTGTTATGTCTGAACTACTTGTGCTTGTTTTGAATTGTAAGTAATGTACAGGTATAGTTAGTTATACAAGATAATTGTTGTGAATATAATTACATGCAATTGTGACTTAGTGTACTTTTTTGTTTTATTTAATTTAATTAACTAACAACATATATCAACTAACATATCCTACCTATTGTTATTTATACCTTTTTGAACCCGTAATAAGTTGCATCGTAAAAATAAACGGAAATCCCGACTACAAAACAAAAATGTTATTAGGAAAATTAGCGAAAATGGTTGATAACTAACTTTAAATCGTTATATATCACGAGATCACTCGAAGCAGAACCACCGCCCGCCACGGTACCTAGTACCATTTCTACCATGTAATAATTGTTTTTTAAGCAATTGTGGTCCAGTTGGAAATATGTGGTATCCGGTTACAGTTCTTTAACGATTGTGATGATAAGTGACTGATTTGGAACGAGACTTACTAACTACGAGTATTACTGAGACCAACAGTTCTGTTAGGACTATCTATCATTAACAATACAATCCCCAGTCCTCATACTCACTAACAAACTGACCAACGAATGTTCTTATTAACTGTCTCAACTAATTGTACTAACCCTCCCAGTCCCTATTTGAGTGTTGTTCAAAGTCAGTCACAATTGTCATGGGTGGCAGCGGATGGGTGGTGCTCCATGCTCGTTTACAATTTTATAGTCATACTAGCTATCCCCGTGGCACTGCTCGCGTCATAATCCGTGCCACCACCAAGGAATGGTTTAAAATATAATCGATTAATAATCGTTAAATAGTTCATTATCGATTAAAACTATCCAGAACGATTATTACAGTGTTATTTTAATGTAACCTCCAATTTTCTATGTTAAAATGAAGCCTATGTCACTCTCCAGGCCTTGTACAGCATCTATGCGTCTATATCACATCGATCCAGCATTTCGTTAAATAGGAGAAGAAATACAGTTATATATTACATGCTGTGTTACAAGGTAAAAAAAAAGTATCCTATAGATTACAGAATAGAATTAGACCCATTAACGACGTCTGCCCGCCTTCGGGTTGCCCACTTGACTTCAAAAACGGCAAAGTTTCATACTAATTTTGCACCCCCATTTTACCCCCTTAGGGGATGAATTTTCAAAAATCCTTTTAAGCAAGGAGTTTTGAAAGGAGGTGCTCCCCTACGTTATAAAAGGAACCCCTGTGCAAAATGTCAAGTTTCTAACTCTTATAGTTTAGGCCCTGCGTTGATATGTCAGTCAGTCAGTCAGTCAGTCAGTCAGTCAGTCAGTCAGTCAGTCAGTCAGTCAACTTCTCCTTTTATATATATAGAAGATTATGTCAATTTCAAGGGAAATGTGTTTACTCCACCATCCTGCTCCAATGGGGATTGGTGGAGGGGTTAGTGGCCATCTCAATGTTGATTGCTCTCAATCCGAAGGTCTTCGACAAGGACGATCTTTTTTACCATTTAAAATAGCCGGTCGATGGCTTATCGTGTCCTTCGAAGTCGTCTTATAATGCTTATGTGAACTCTATCCCATGGAACGCACGTCTTGTAGCCAGTGGAGTGGACTACCCCTGCCTGACTCGTAGGAAACATGACACGTTGCGTGTCACCTGACGAGGGATCAACCGACGAAACCACTTAACAACCTACATTTATAAGACATTACAGGTACCAGTTTAATGTACTTATATCATTTTCTATGTGGTTTAACAAGACAAATAAATAATAGCTCACACGTAGGTAGCGTGAAGACATGCCGATTATGATTAAATTTTAATTTGTGAACGAATACGTTAACTATAAACATACAACAACACAAGTTTTATCTATACTACTATTATAAAGAGGAAACATTTGTTTGTAATGTTTTCACACAAAAACTACTGAACCGATTTCAACAATTCTTTCACCATTAGAAAGCTGCATCTTCACTGAGTGTCATAGGCTAATAATATTACAAGGTGTAAACGGAACTATTGTTATGTCTAATTCCACGTGAGCGAAGCTGCAGGCGTCCTCTAGTATAGTATTACTATATAAGTTGGACGCAAGCGCGCCGGCTCAGCGAGAGGTCCTGGGTTCAATCCCCGTGTTGGCCGAAGTATTATTTTTCTTACTTGAAATTCTCTGAAGCACAATGTTTGGCTTGGGTTTACTTGCGAGATTTTAAGAGCAACCATTATATATTATCATCACAACCCTTTCTATGTCTCACTGTCGGGCACGGGTCTCCTCTCAGAACAGGAGAGATTAGACTTCACATGCCTTCGAGAAAATTAAGAAGATCTCTCAGGCATGCAGGTTTCCTCATGATGTGTCATTGTTATAGTAGACGAGAGCCAGCCATACCAACACACCTATTACTGGTATGCCGCCTAGTGCTAACCCGTCTCGACACGCCGAACGGTAGCCTGGGCCACCGCCACAGAAATTAACTGGTGGCCACCGCCGTACCGCAACACTAAAGCAATTGTTGACGTTTAGAAAATGTTGCCGCAATTAACTTTTTTGTGATTAATTTCACCGTCGCTTGCATTCGCAAGGCGCCATGGGAAGCTATTGTTTGTGTGGAGTGTACTGCGAGGAGGTCGCATGCTCGACGACTAAAAAATACAATTGCCGCATAAGTGCAAGTTATTTCCTTTCTCGAGAAGCGATAGTTGCTTCGGGATCGTGGATAACGGCGAAGATATAATCACAACCCCTTTCACTGCTGGGCAGGTCTTCTCGGAATGGGACATAGTCAACTAGCACATGCATTTAAGCATAATTATAGAGAACCCTATCGTATCCAATGTATCCATAGTCTAATGGGCGTCAATTGTATGTGATCGACCGTTAAGCGGTCAGTTTGTAGATGGGTAACCCCTGTGGCAAATTTTCATAGGCACAAACTAGGTGAAAATAAAACAAAAAAAAAAAGAATAGGTGAAAACAATCTTTAGGCCTCGTCAAATTCGTGTGGCTTGAGAATATTCGACACTTTACCAACCCCTTTACCAATTCTGATTAGAGCAGCGTGATGGAGACCTCCCACTCTCTCTCTGCTCTCTCTGATGTGTCTGTGGGCCGCCTAATTGTTGGACATCTATCTCTCACTTTCCACACCGTTACAGCAGATCACATTTAATTTCATAAAATGCTTTAGGTAAGTTAAAAAAATCGGACCTCCTTTATCATAACAAATAAATATGTATATAATATAAACCTATTATTGCGTTTGCTGTAGCGTCAGTTTCTATCGAGTTCTGAATTGAATTTGAATAAAGAAGAAAAATACATATTACATTTTTATAAACACTGGGCTTTGAACCAGAACTTAAGACACTGGGCTATCACAGCTCGGTATCACACAACTTCAGATACTTAACTAATATAATTAGATTAGGACTTATGTCGTTTACATTTTTTAAAACAAGCTTTACGTCATTAACCGTTGAGGAGCCATTAACTGGAAGGGATCGCTCAATCAACCAAAACACTGTCCTTAAATTTTTGTTTTTCTTGCAGGAAATAAAAAAGCTCATTTTATTTATTTAAATTCCCGTGCCCTGTTTACCCGTTACATGAAACCTAAACATACCTTATTGGTGAAAATTACGTGTATTTGTAATGTGTGTATTTCGTTCGCGTTTCGCGATATTCTTAGTAAAAAGTTATATGAAAATGCCTAGTTATGAGTACATTCAAAAGATTTTCTAAACACTTTTGTCTATTTGCTCTACTTTTAAACTACTACTAGCCCTGAGCGAACAATTTGCGCAATAGCGTAGAGGATTGCTCTTTTTTCAGTTGTTATCTTTTGGTCGTCGAACTCGGACCACAATCGGTCATGTTTTATTTTTTATTACGCAACAATCCACGGCGTGGCCATCGTGGTTACACTTTCTGGGGCGTATCGTATTACCAAGTGACACTTTGGATGTGTTACAAGTAGCCCTATTTCTGACGATAGTCATAAAGCTGTCTGAACTTTTTTTTTTATGGATACAAGATAGCAAACGAGCTTGCAGCACCACCCATTCGCTGCAGCCCATGACAACTGTGACTGACTTTGAACAAGACTCAATTAGGGACTGGGATGGTTAATCCAATTAGTTGGTGTTAGTAAAAGTCCAGTTAGTACTTGTTGGTAGGAGTCTCGTTCTAAGTCAGACACAGATGTGTTACTACCCTTGAGGACTAAGATGGTCGCCTCTAAAGAAATGTAACCGGAAACCACACCTTTCCAACCGGACCATAATTGCTTTAAAACAATTATTACACGGCAGAAATGGTACTAGAAATATACTGCGGTATATAAAATGATCATTACATCAATACACATTTGGCTAGTTAGCGTGAGAGATCCTCTCAAAAACATTTTCCTTTTACACCACACACTTCAGATTGATAGACGCTTCACACTTTAGAGGATATCTGTGGCACTCGCCTGCTAAAATTTAATTTATTTTTAAAGCATAAAATTAATTCTTGAGACAAAAATAAACATTCTTCCGTTAGACCGTTAATATTTCGTCCACTCGGCTTCTATTACTTTCATTGCATAAGAAACGTAAGTGTTTCTTTGTGTGTTTAATAATCCTATAAATATTATATAATCCTACTAATATATTACGCAATCAATTACAAATTGGAATTTAAAACGTTTATATCTGCCAAATTACTTAGTAGGTACTAGATAAGTATAAGACATATTTTGTGTTGAAATGCTACACAAACAGTTTGCACTCTGCTTACACCATTCCTACGCGCCGCGTCTCTGAAGGTGCAGATACTCGTACCAAAATTAACTTCACGTAGGCATTTCCTAGTTTCTTCAATAATTCTTTCATCATCATTTACGGTATTCAGTTCCGGTAGCAGGAAATTACTCCGAGAAGTAAGTGGAGCACGCGTAAATTATAACTTTTTGTTACCAAGATTATGTCTGGTTTGCCACAAACAAGCTTGTTTGTGGCAAACCAGACATAATGCCTAGTGAACATAAAAACTCATGGTGTAATAAGTAATGTTTAATACTTACACTTATTTAGATTGCTTTTAGGATGTAAACATTCTTTGAACCGGCTCTACAGGACTGTTAAAAAGTAAAGTAGACGTATAGTAGAAGTCTTAGTGGTGAAGAGGGTAAAGAGCGTGCCCTGCAGCTATTATAGTATTTAAATTAATTAATAATCGTTACATTTAACCCAAAACAAATAACTCAAACAAACTGTTTATGGACAAAACTACAACATCGTGCTCAAAATAACGTGTTCCGTACTTAAAAATTTAAAACCTTTTTTTATTTATTTATAAATCCTAGTAACCTTCATTGTTGGTTTTCTCTACTTAGAAATAGCTCTGTTAAATAAGTAATTGCATAGCTTTTTGAGATATTATAAATGCAGGGTATAAAGTATCAGGGAGATTTAAAAGTTAAAAACAAAACTAATAAAATACTAATATATTTCCTTATGCTACACACTTATAACGAAAAACAACAGTATAATGGTAACTAAATAATCACATTTTGTACTCACTCCATCGTGGAATTTCTGATTTAATCGACGGATCTTCTATCGCTTGGGTTACAATTTGTCTAGAGATCGTTCACATAAGATACGAAACGCTTCGACAATGATAGCATTACTCAATAAATATATATCTTTGGAACAATCAGCACGCGATTTGCTATCATCAAGACAGGTTAATTATACCGTCTATTAACTTGTCATTAGGTAAACTAAGTAATCGACGTATTAATTAATTGATTCAGCTAATAGACAACGGTCTCCACGCCGCCGGTCTTTACGGCTTCCTGGATGCCAGCCTCTCGGGAGAAGGAGACCGGAGTGTCCTCGCTTAAAGCGTCCTCCCCCGCGGTCGAGAGCAGTGCAGTGCTGGTAATGTCTCCAGGGTATGCGTCGGTTTCATCGAAACCGGTCACTTGAATGTTTCCTGGCAACTGAGAGGTTCCGCTCGGAGGTATTTCGTCGGTGGGTGCCAGCGACGAGAAGGGGTCAGCGTGGCCGGCAGAGAAGGTATTGGCGTCGTATGACGTCGGCTGTGGGGCGGCGGCGAACGGGTTGCCAGCTTGCAAGGAGCCTTGCACCGGGAAGTGCGAGTATACCTCATTCTGCGAGGGGTCGTCCGCGCTGCGAACGAAGCCGAACGTCCCTGGATACACCTGGGGCAGGGTGTTGATCGCAGTGAAGGCGTCCTCGTCCTGCTCCCCCTCCTCGGTGACCTCGTATCCGTGGGCGCCTGCGCTCGGTAGAGCCCCGGGAAGGGAGTCGAATACCTTGACCTGCTTCACAGTATGCTGCACGCCGAACACTTGCGGAGTGTTGGAGAACGTCGGCGCGGAGGGCGAGAAAGATGTGTGCTCATCTGCGAATGTCACTGGATTCGGGTCGTAGTTAAACGATGGAGACTCGTGGTGCATGTGTCCGTTATGACCCAGATGACCTTTGGGTGCGTGATGCCCGTGAGATCCATGATGGCCGTGATGTCCGTGGTGACCGTGGTGCCCGTGAGATCCATGATGACCGACATGACCGTGATGTCCTTGGCCGTGGCTGGTGGCCGTATGGGTCTTCGTGTGAGTCTTCTTATGATGCTTATGGTAATGATGACCATACGGAATGTGCGGCTTGTGGTGGTGATGGTGGTGATGGTGATGGTGTTTCTCCTTCGGCTTGTGATGATGGTGATGGATTGTTATAATTTTCGTATGATGGTCGTGGTGGATGAACTCGGGGACGTGAACTTTGAAGTGATCGCTGAAAAAGAACAAGTTTCCTATGTAACGGTTTATGGTCAGCTGAACAAAAAGTGTTTCAACGTTAAAAATTATTAATATTTCGCTTTAAGCATTAGCATGAATATATTTATAATTAATAAGAACATGAATTAGAAGTTGAAATAATTATATTTGCAAGTTCGAAAAGTGAAAAAACAATTCATTTGGTGTTTATGTGTCTTCGCTGTTATATGTATTAGGTACAGTCTATGTATTTCCCAGATTTTTAGCCTGGTCAAAATACTACTCGCAATGCATGTGCCGAGGCCATTTAGGGATCATTAAATCTCTGGAGACACTCACTGGTGGGACTCGCCGTGCCCTCCCGCATCACCGCAACCGGCAAACAGCACGAACAGCACCCAAGCGTGATTCACAAAGTCCATATTCGCGATGAAAATGTCCACGCGCACTGGAACTCCACAGAGAACACCCGAAGAGCGCAGCACCGTTCACATTTTGTTCACACCACGATCTATACTTTCATTTGTTCCCGATGTTTTGTTTTATTTTCGATCGAAGCGGTCATCACCGGCGCGTCGTAGCCGCGGATTGAACGGCAAAACATCGCGAGATGACCATTTATCCAATTTCACTTAAATAAACCCGTGATGTCAACAAAAAGAGCAACGGCGGCGGCGGGCGAGGCCCCCGTCCCTATCTCGAGGGCCAGAGGGTCGGGATTGCCGCGAAGCGTTTTTTGCGGGTGCCGTGTGCGATAACTATTCCGCCGTCATTCCAAAACGACGCATTGGAGCAGCGGGGCGGTGTGGTAACCGCAGGCGCAGGTTCCGGCCGACGTAATACCTTTTAACATACACCCTCTTTTGCTTTATTTCTCACGTAAGATTGTTATTTGGAATGATGAATGCACCTAAGTATTAAGGTTACGTTACTTATTTTTTTTTCTATTCTACGTCTACGTTGTAATTAAAACACGTATTTAAACTACACACTTCAACTATATTTCATTCCTATTCATTTCAGTCATTACCAATTGCCGAAAAGATAGTGCACATCACATATTTCAACAAACCTCACTTGTCCTCTATTGCAACTGGTTTCCACAGCTTCCGGCTGAACCGTCAGCCGAATTCTACTCAATCACATACATAACTTCGATATTCCAAGATATAGAATAACAAGTGCTATTAAGACATAGCTGGGATTCGAACCCGAGAGCCAAGCCGCGAGTCAAAGTGACCACTGGGGTCTTATCGGTTCATTTCAAACTAAAACAAAACGAAAACTAAAACAGAGGGTATTAAGTTCTAAGGAAGGCGCATCGCGTGGATCCTACGTGGCGTCCCATAAATTATTCCTGTAACCGTCCGCGGGACTCAACGCGGACCGGTGCGGTCCTAGCTCCATTATAATTTAACTGCCCGTCCCCTTGGGATTTATTGATTGGTCAGAGAAATATTTATTTGAACTTTTCATTAAGCCAGCTCGTGATGGATATACAAATATTAATTATCAATTTGGGTGGCTTCGTTTTTGAACTGTATGGATATTTTGTTTTTGTAAAACTGTTGGCCATGTCCTCCACACGATTTGAGAGATCCGAATGAATTTATCTGCCAGATAAAAGTTGCCCCGGCAGTTCAGCAGTCAGGTTCATTTACGGCGTCGTCACTTTGTCATGTCTCTTTGCGATCCAATCGATTCAATAAAACAGCGTTTAGTTGTGATAACTTCTGCTCTTTAGAACGGACAAACTAGTGTTTCACGTGTGCACCATCCTAGAGTGACTTCAATTGATTGCATCCTCGCGAACACCACTGATGTAGACAATAGCCGTGCCAGGATAGCATTGGAAGTGTCTTCCTTAATTATTCAAGGTACGGACCATTACTAAAAATGTGTGTGTTTATAGATTATGGCCCATGAGCCTGACTGAACCTGGCTATCGAACTCCCCTCTCACTCGAGCGGTCCGGGTTCAAACCCAAGCAGCATACACCAATGATTTTTATATGTTATGTGCAGAAAGGGTAGTGATGTGACTGATAAGCTGACCGACAAATAACGGCAACGGTTACCGTCATACTCCTAACATAATTTCGGTT
This sequence comes from Carterocephalus palaemon, assembly GCA_944567765.1. Taxonomy (NCBI): domain Eukaryota; kingdom Metazoa; phylum Arthropoda; class Insecta; order Lepidoptera; family Hesperiidae; genus Carterocephalus; species Carterocephalus palaemon. The sequence goes on along the minus strand of OX155637.1, from coordinate 13,721,784 downwards.
AGTAATTTTTACTGGAGATTCTTACTGATAGATAAAACTTTATATTAACAATTGATTAGGTATAAAAGGGGAATTCTTAGTCCTATCTATCTGTACCATCGATCTTTGAAACTTTTCGGAGTATTATTTCCGTTGTTTATGTAACCACCTAGTTGGTTTTTTTATGCGGTACAAGCTCTGTTATTTTTGGAGTAGTGTGTTAGTATCGTAATTGCGATCTATGGTTATTTGTTTTTTATTTTCTATACTTACTTATGCACCACAGCCATTTCACTGTCCTACTGTCTGACAGAATGGTATACGCGCATGCTAAATATAACTTCGAAAACATTATAGAGATTCATCGGGCATGCAGGTTTTCTTATGATTAGCCTTAAGATATTACTTATTATGTTATCTTATTTATCCAAATTAGCTTAGAATAATGGCTGTTTTAGTATAAATAGTGTGTCCTGCCTAGATTTGAACACTCTAGAGATCCACTCTAGGTATCTAGTATCTATCTAGTTATTTGAATATATATCGCGGATTATCCTGTTTGTATTTGAATCCCTGAGCTCTCGAGCGAAAGATTTGAGGGAATAATAGAATTTCAATGGACGGAGAGTTTTTGCGTGGTTTTTGTGGCGTGTGAAAATTGAAGGCACCTATTTACCTTACGAGCCTAGTGTACATGTACAGTATAGGACATGACAACGAGGCTCAAAAGTAGTGTAACAAGAGCAACATGGTTCATTGAACCTCACGAGAACCAATTTCAAATTGACTACAAATAAGTATTACAATTAAAATATTTTTTTTTAAAAAGCTTTTTATTTTTAAATTAATTTTTTTTTTAATTTTTATTTATTTTCATGGATTGTCATCGGAACCAAATATGTGTGTCAAATTTCAGCTGGATAGCTTCAGTGGAAGTGGGTGAAATATTGATTGTAAGATTCCAGGACATACTCGTACATACATACACATACATACGAGTGAAGTTAAATAAAAGCATTTAATGACCTATCTACAAGTCGCTGCGACCCATTGACGTCCCACTGCTGGGCACGGGTCTCCCCCACAGACGCATCTGCGGAAGGTCTAGAACATACTCCACCACGCTGCTCCAATGCGGATTGGTGGAGTATGTTCTATGAAATGTATTCTATGTATACTATGAAAATAGTTTGTATCAGGAAATTTACGTTTTCCTGTGTGTGTTTCAAATTAACAAACATTCGCATTACAAACATGCTCAAGATTTGTTTTTAAAAGCTTTTATTTAACTTCACTCGTATGTATCTATTATGTATGTATGTATGTGTGTATGTATGTATGTCCTGGAATCTTCACTTCCACTGAAGTTATCGAGCTAAAATTTGGCACATATATTTGGTTCCGATGACAATGCACGAAAATAAAATAAAAAGTTATAAAAAGCTTTTTTTTTAAACTTTTTTTAATAATTCAATTTTAACAGTATTAGGTATACGTTCGCTTGCAATTGCTGACCACATATATAGTTACAATAGCTTGATTTACTTGGCATGTTAAGCTTGTGTATACGCTTGGCACTATACGCATTATTTCTCAGAATTTCAGAATAAAACAACAGAATGAACTTAAAAACTTTATCTTATTATAATGAGACAGTTGCAACAGCACAGTTTCATGTGGAAAACTAAATAAAAGTATATTGTTAATTAAAGAGAACACTGCAAATCACTGTAATAATGGATTTAACAACAAAAATATTATGACTTTTGTAGAGAGGAAAATAAATTAATAACATCCTAAAATAAATTATTAATATCTAATAACAACGTTATTTATTAACTGAGTTTTGTACAATTGTATCAAAGGTACCTTCTTTTAGAAGCTATTGACATTCATTGGATGTCGACAATTCAGATGTCACGTAGTTAAGTCGGTATTGAGATTCTTTTTCGACACTTTTCTGTTCAGCGACCGAATGTATGATTAGCCCGTTCGATCTCTATTATACGAGCTGGTTCAAAGTCATGTGAATATTGATATGTACTCTCATCGTGAATCTCTATATTAATTCATTTTTTCTGGAAGCAGTTCAGTTTCTGCTACGTTATGTTTCCGTTGTTGGTTTCAGAGGATTTTAGATTTTGGCTCTTGCTTTCTTCATTCCTGAAAACTCTTCAATGAAAAGCTCCTCGTTCTCAGATTTTGCAGTCCAGAGTGTGAGTTGATCAAATCTGCAAAAAATTATACAATAAAAAAAACATCGAGTATACATTAAGATTCTGCCTACATGCATTCTGCGAAGCATTTAATTCCCCGGGAACCATATTCATTGTGGACATAATTTTTTACTATCGGGTCTTGTTAATTTACTATTCTCTGTATAAGTAAAACGTCCTCAAAGAACTATATTATGACAGATCACTACTGGAAACCGTTTTTTCCTAAAACGCTCTAAACAGACTTAAATAATTAAACACGGAAATTTAGCGAGCACAGGGAATACAATACTTTCATAAATATTTGCATGGGGCTGTTAAAATATTTATGGACCTAAAAGTATTTGGTTGGCATCGATGGCCTCCGGAATAGTCGACTTGGAGCTTACCAAGTCCCGGCGGTACAAGGGTATGGGGACGCGATGCAAGGGTAGATCCCGCAGATCCCGGGGGATGTCCGGCAGGTCCATAGGGATGTCCATGGGCACGTCGGGCAGAAACTCCGGGATGGCGATCCCGGGTGCGGGCTGGCTCTCCTGGTGGAGGTGGTGGAAGTGGTCGTGGTCGTGTTCGTGGTCGTAGTCATCGACATGGTCATGAGTGTGGTCGTGCGTGTGGTGGTGGTGTACCGTCTTGAACACTGTGTGTGTGTGCTTGATCTTCTTCACTTTGTACGGCACGTGGATCACCACTTTTTTAGTTCGCCTGAAAATAATTACACTAATATTATAAAGGCCAATTATTTTGGATGTGTGTGTTTTATGATTGTTATTTCTTCACGCTCAAATGGCTCGACCAATTTTGATACAATTTGGTACAGCGGTAGCTGACACCCTGGACTAACATATGCACTATATATTTATCCCGACACCGAGTTCCAATCCGAGTTAAAAAAACAATTTTAATATTATATAGTAGGTACTTATAACTTTCACGCGGCTGAAGCCACGGACAGTAGTTAAAATACCAAAAATGCTACACCCAAAAAATAAGACATTACATACATGACTTGATAATATTTATCCGTACAACAAAGCTTTTGCTCCGGGTGGGATTCGAACCTGAGACTCGCGATTCGGCTACCAGGGTCATTGTTGAGGTTAAGTCAGTATTGGTTTCACAGTACAGTAAGGGTTTCTGTTAGGAAAAGTTAACAATTTTATAACCCTGAACGAACTGCCATAGTCACCCTTGGGCAATGCTAGTTGGTTATCGTAGCAGGTCTCCATCCATCCATCCATCCATCCAGCTTACGATATAAACTGGAGTAGCGTAGTGGATTACTTCATTATTTAGCTGTAAAAAGAGATTCTTGCCCTGTAGTGGGCGGCTAAGGGTTTCAGATATCGCAAACATTATTACCAAACACTGTTTCCACCACCACCACAACTTTTTCTTTGTCCCACCGTTGCGAACGGCTCTCCACCGTGGTTAATCATAGCCCTGGTCCACCAGGTTACCAGACTTCACATGTCTTGAGAACATCAAGCATGCAGGTTGCCTCAAGAAGTTTTCCTTCACCGTTACAACAGATGACATAACATTTTTTTAGATCCATATTTTCAAGAGTTTTTAGTGCTTGTCGCTTGGATCTAAACTGAGACCGACTCGAGTGAGAGGCAAATTCGATAGCCACTTTGTTGTCAGCGCATAAGATTGTGGAATAGCCCGGCCTTGCGTGAGGCGGTCGCAGGCTTCCTCGAGGCTCGCGTGACCCTCAAGCGCACGACAGCGCGCCGCGTCGCGGAAACCGCCCCAAAATCCTGGTCAAGTGCGGGTCAGTCTAGTACACGTAGGGTTCCGTACTACCGAGCGATCTTTTTAACTATGGGGACCGCCTTTTGGGTTTAAATTTTTAATTTTTTATTAGTTATTGTGATAACGGTCACAGTAATCCACATTTTGTGAAAATTTCAGGTGTAGGGTGTTAAGGATAACACAGACAAAGAGTCAGATAGACAGACAACGGGTTATAAGATACCATTTTTCGAGGCTTTGGTCAACTCATCCCGCTCGAGCTCATCCCGCGGGATGAGTTGTCCTAGTGCAATTTTGAATCGGACAACTCATCCCGCTGATATATTTTACGTCTTGTACAGACATGAAAAAAAGTATTTAACTGTAATAGATTTACAAATATAACAACGCAACCACAAACGTACAAATTGCATTTTATTCTATTGCTTGAGTAAAAAGCAATTCAAGGTCAACTCATCGGGTTATGCGAATACGACTACCTGCCTCCAGCCAATCACAGACAAGTAACTTATCACAATAGGAAGGGTTGAGCGCATCTTTCTAATTTTTTCGTTGCATCAAAAAATATATTAAAACAAAACCGAATATTGCTCAATTTTTGGAGGGCTTAAGCAAACATATACATTTCTTCGCCTCCATTATAAGAAAATCTACAGACGGCGTCAAAATTTCGAAGAGATTGCCTGAAACTATAGAGAGACTGAAAAAAATTGACTATGCCATAAACCAACTAATCACCGGTCAAATCACAGTAGGACATTGTTTAGAAAAACTAAGAAGTTGACTTTGTTTAAATGACGTCGTATATTTTGTATCTATTATTTAATTTTTATATGTCAAATATATCATCTTGTTGATTTTAATTAGGTACTATTTATTCAGATTTTAATTGAAAGTATTTTTTTATATTCGTGCTTTTTTATTGCCACTTATATCATAGTATGTGATTTTAACTAGTTTTAAGTAAATCTTTAAGAATCCAAACATTAATTGTTAATTTTTTAGTTTTATTTGAAATTTCAAGACAATTTTTTATGCTATTTACATTTTTTATACGTGATTTCTAATCAAACGACTGTGATTTTAACTAATTTTAAGTATATCATTTATAATCCAAAAACTTGTTGTTAATTATTTAGTTTGATTTAAAATATTCTTTTTAGAATATTTCGATTTTTTAAGCGTAACTTTTAATGAAACGATTGAGATTTTGACTAGATTTGAGAAAATCCTTATTATTCCAAAGACTGATTGTTGATTCTTTAAGTTTTATTTATTGATTTTGACAGTTAAAACTGTGATTTCTGATTGTTCAAATACTTTACAGTGTTGATAATTAACAAATACCTTGATATTAATCAAGGTATTTTATTTAAAATTGTATGTAAATTAATTTATTGTTTTTTTAGTTCTTTAAATGAAACGACTGCGATTTTTGATTATATTAGTCTGACCAAGCTATGGGTGTATAATTTTTTCCTCAAACACTTTTGATCACGAATGTACAAATCTTTCAAATAATACAATACAATTTACCTTTTCTTTAAAGCGGGATGAGTTGACCAAAGAAAAATAATAAAAATATTAATGTGGACAACTTATCCCGCGGGATAAGTTTTAAGCGGGATGAGTTGACCAAAGCCTCCATTTTTCATCCTTTGGTTAAGGAACTACTGCCACATGATTTGATTCAAAGATTCGAATCACAGGTAAGACAAATTATAGGTATCGATAACTTTTCTAGGAACGAAAGCCACCTGTTTCATTCTGGCAGACAACATTTCAATCATTTTAAAAAAAAATTAGTTTCTTAGATTTATTTTTACTTTATCTAAGAAATATAGTAAACTGCTTTCATAAGAACTGGGATACTACCGCAACAGAACAGAACCTGATATCACATCTTTCTGGAAAATACTTTTTAATGAGACACAACTTAACTAGGTATATTACTTACCCTTCTGTCATCGTAACAAGCACTGCTAAGAAAATTGCGAGGCAAAACAGCAACTGTAAGGAAAAAATCATTAAAGTCGCCAATAATCAACTAAATCAAACATCTTCGCAAATTATTTTTTATCAGTGAATCTGCAGTTAGCAAAGTTATAGTTCTGAATAAGTCAGTTATGTACCTACTTAACATTTAACTTGTGAAAACACAAAACGAAATCTGCTTTCACTTGATCAAGCGTGGAACCAAAATCTCATAGACTCTCCTTTGACAGTCATCACTGGAGTAGGCTAGTTCTATATTATCTATTTTACAATACCACTAGCAAACTGTCGCAAAAATTAAAAAAATCACCCGCTTTTTTTCGCAGCGCTCACGTTCAATAGCGCCTGACTGGTTGCACAAAAACCAGAAGGATTAACAAATCGGAATGTCATCACCAACCAGACAATCGGACGTGAGACAATGGCACCGAAAGCGCTGGAAGAACGAGCTAAGCATTTCTGAGTAACTCGAGAGAGAAACAAATCGAGATTGGATAATTGCTCGCTAATAGATCGACACTTTGTACTCACGACATGCTGTACTATTGGTAAAAACACGACACGTACCACGGCTCGACAATCCATTGCAACTATTGTTTCGAACAAAGTGGAAAGCACTCGAATCGGCACGGGTCACAGCAAAAACGCACTGTTGTCGTGCGAATCGGAGGACGGAACGATAGGCGCGGCGGCGGCGCTACAAAACGCTGCGGAATCGCGTGCGAAACGCTAACGGGTGGTGCAACGGGTATAATGATTATGAAAGCGATGCGCATGTCAATACTTATATATGCTACGTGCGACGTGCCTGCTCCAGACCACCCATCCCTCCTTTACGAGCTGAGTATTCACCATTTCATACTATCTATTCCAGGCCGATCATCTCCTCAACTGGAAAACTTGCCCAAAAAGACAACACTACTAATTTTAATAAACAATAACTAATATTTAGACTAAATTGTGACATTAAACGGAGTATTCAAACCGTTGACCTCACGCAATCGAATGCGATTTGACTCGGTTCAAGGCCGATTTTGGTGTAATCTGATTCAACATCACAATCCACGCATTTCGGATCGAGTTCGACGGCATCGAATCCGTGCCAAATAATAATGGCCCAATAAGTCACCGCGATGAGGTAATTAACTCATATTTCACGTAACCATAATGTATTTATTTATTTATTTAATTATTACGGGAATACCACATACACTAATTACAAAATTAAATCCTCAATATAATATATTGAGGATATATTATATTCTATTTTAAATATATTATATTTAAAATAGAATTGCAAAATATCATAACCATGCTGCAAAGAATTCGATAGCCTAGTCCAGTGGTCAAGCGATTTGGGTTTTATTTGTTTATTTCATTTACTTTCGGGTGCACAGTCGCTGCGTGTGTCTGCGAAGTGGCGGGCTCGATTCCTGGTTTAAGCTTTATTTCCCTACTTTCCACTCCTTAGGGTGGGCTCTTGCTTTTGTGCCCAGTGTCCACTATTACCAACTATTTTATGTGGAACCTAAATATAGGTGCTACAAGCGCGTGTCCTCACCCTTGCCTAGCCCTTCAGAGAAATACAAAAAAATGTTAATGAAAAATAGTTGAATATTTAACGGCAAATATTCTTCTGAAACTCTTCTGAGAGCACACTGGAGGCAACTGGAGGGCATACAAAATAACTGTTATTTTTTTATGGACATAAGGTAGAAAACCAGATAGCAACACCACCCATCGACCGCTTTGATAACTGTGACTGATTCTGAATAAGACTCAAATATGGTTAGTCCAGTTCGCAGACAGAAAGAACTATTACGAACTATCAGTTCGTCCGTACCTAGTTATGTTTGGGTAGGAATACTAACATTCCTAGTTAGTCCTGTTAGTTGGTTAGTTAGTTAGTTAGGTTAGTTAATACTTAGTCCAGATAGTAATTGTTAGTAAGGGTCTCGTTCCAAATCAGTCAAAGATGCGCTGCTACCATTGAGGACTATGATGGTCGCCTCAACAGAAAAGTGTAACCGGAAACCACACCTTTCATCAATCTTTAGACGGAAGTATTGGTACTAAGTCGGTACCGTGGTACCAGTCCGTGGTACAGTCGGTACCGTTAGTTCCCACGTTCAGTACCTCTGAAACGCTTCCCAGTCGTAAAACAAAAAAAACATAGTACACTCTAAAGTAGCAACCAATTCAAAAGTATTCTTTCATAAATCATTGTTACAAATTGAGTGTAATGAATCGACTTTGTGTTTCAACATCTAACTACTTTTGTCACGCTTGGATAAATGTGCAATTTGTGAGGCTAACGCTGAATCCGGATTACTCGATTCTTTAACAATGCTATAATAAAACTGAAGAGAAACTTTTCGGTAGTTTTTTTTTTTTTAATTCATTATAATAACGAGTTTGAAATCAAAGTCAGTAAGTAGCCTCTGTATATTGAGTTTTTCTACAGAATAATTAGTTAAATTTGGTGTACAAAGAGTCATAGATGGATTGACTTTAGGCACAGTATAGAGAGAGGGGGGACTTCTGGTGTGTAATCAAAGTAATCAAGATGGAAACTTTAGAAACAATTTCGACATCGCAAATTCTTTGTCAAAATAAATCCTAGGAAGTAGGCTCAAATCTGATCGGATAAGTTACGTTACGTAATTGCTCACGTTCTCGCTGTTATCACGATCAACAACGATATGTTGCTGCATGTTTTTTTGCTCCTCTGTACGTGATATTCTGGTGTCGCACTTGTTCATAGGCGACGGTAACCAACTATCATCAGTGTCCCGCACCTGTTTGTCATTTAAGAAAAAAATTCAGCGCCCGTCGTTGCGCGTTTTCTTACAACATCGCATCGTAGCCTCCACAATAACTACATAGGTAACTGGCGACGGTTCGCGCGACCAATTAGCCATTCCCTGGGAACAGCAAACAATGTGAGCACTTTCTGATAAGCTGTACTTTATGCTGCAGCAAGGTTTCACTCTCGTTCAAACTGATGCCCTGATCCTTCCTCGTTGCATTAGTGGTCGCAAGACAAACTGCCAAGCCAGAGGTTCTGCTTACAGTTCAGCTGTTATTTTGTTTTACTGCATTCAAAATAATTCAAATAATGATTGGTCACGCTATACGGTCCAATCATTCATCATCATCAATCATCAATCTTCCTTAGTTATAAGTGGATTTTATCTCTTTCACTTACCCGAAACGGCAGTTACAACGGTGGTTAGGGAAATAACAGAAAGACCATCACTAGATTACTTAACATCATTTATTTCGAGCATACACACATCGTCCTAGAACTATCAGTCTTATGTCGGTATAAATATTAAAGCGAAATAAATTAACACCCTAAAATAGCGTCATTGGTGGGATTTCTTATAGTATCGTTGGACTCTACTGATTTGTTTGGGGTTTTGGGTTTTCCGGGGCTATCTGCTGGGTGGGGTAAGTTTGGTAGGTCTGGGCCACGTAGGGTCCCGGGCCTTGCTCTTGCAGCTTCTCCGCTTCCTCCGGGGCTACAGGGCACATGCAGGGCACCAGCTGGACGTGCTGCAGGGAGACCGGGGTGAGGCTGGCCCCCGCGGGCACGCTGATCGGGATCGGCATGGCGCTCTGCTGCATGGACATCTCCTGCTGATACGGCTGGTAGTACTTCCTCGAGTCGTAGGGGTACATGTATTGGTAGCGGTAGGACATCGGTGACATCGGGGACAGCGACTGCCATGACTTCTGGGATTCCGGCCTGCTGGAAAAATGAGATTCAGGATTTTTGCACGTCTCACACGTCTTTAGCTGGGTTCTGTCAAACTTGATCGAATACGCGATGGCTCACCAGACGCGATTTGATCGACACGGCCACCAAAATTCCAGGTTTTAGGAACCACACATAATTTTTATGGCTCAGTAAGATTTTAGATTTAAGATTAAGTATTTTTTTAAAGTATGCCTATCTTGAATTAGTCCCATTTATAAAATCTATAGTATATAACTAGAATAATTAACTTTTATTATGACACAACATAACCTAATTACTGAATAAATAGTGACTCATTTCTTTTACGCCCAGCTCGTTAGATAATAGATACAAAAAATTTAAAAAAAAAACACGCTTGTAGATAACCGAAAATTGATAATGGGACCAACTACTTATTTAAATTATTGTTTTTTGCGTTTTGAAAAGGGTGAAAATCACGTTCAAATATATTGTTACATACAGACATACCTACATACATACATACATACATAAATACATACATACATATATACATACATACATACATACACATATACTTACATATAAAGCCAATAAAACAAAAAAGATACAGATTACCAGCAAACAAAGAATGACACAATAAATTCGCAAGCATGTAACATAATAAATCAAATCACTCGCTTAAATACATGGCAAGAAAAACAGAACATGAGTTTTGATGTATAAAATTAAAATTACTCTTTGATTGTTGATTAAAGAATAAACTGGCAATGCTACATCAGTTGATACATAAAAAAGCATGTTAATAAAATAAACACATAATTATAATTATCATCATTACAAAGATTTTACGTCACGTATTAATATCAAATACGTGACGCAAAATCTATGTAGCTATTCCCTTTTACAAAAATTACGTGGGCGGAGTTGTATAAAATTTGGCACAGTTATGGAGAGGGACTGTAGATAGCTAATAATTGTATTTAATTTGTTTGAGAAATACGTTAAATTAAAAAATGAAACTTTTCACACACCGTTGGTTACAAGTTAGTTTAACCTGAAAACCTTCATAACGTTCAGATTTTAAATTTTAAAAATAAATTTTGTTCGAATTTTCAACCACTCGGCGACCACTGGCTATCTATAAATAGTCATGAAAACAGTTATGACGGTGTATAGTTTCCTAAGCGTCTCTTGGTAGACGACAAATTTAGCAGGTATAAATTGTTATTGTTTTGTTACTAACTTAATATTTTTAACGATCACAATAATTAAATTAATTCCAACAGAATTTCTAAAATAGGATTCCGCAAATGCGATCGTAGCGGACTTTTCATTTGACCATATAAACAGCGCGACAGTGGAAGCGACATGTCTAAGTATCAAAAAGACGCTTCTCCCCGCTGATATGCATATATCGAAGCACACCCATAACTAATGCATATAGAGGACATTGTGCATGTGTATCCATGACAACTTTGAAATCTTACAATAAAATGTTTAGCTCTGAATGAAATAAGGAGGGGATAGATGCGCATGGGGTATTAGTCCGGGGGACTTAATACGGCTGGCGAACCAATCTGTGCTTAAAACTGACAACCCGCTCGCCCCTAGCGAAACGTTACATTAATTTCGACTTCAGTGCATTCAAGGTTAGTGCTAGACTTTTATGCCGGTCAGTACATATCTTATTATTAGTGACACTCACGCGGAATGCGAGCCCCACTTGAGGAAGAATGCCTGCGCCGGCGCAACCAGCGCCAGACTCACTCCGAACACCCACATCTGGAACAAAGTAGAACATCATAATTTTTTTTAAAGTATTTTTTTATTCAAATACTTTTAATTTAATAACAAAAGTTTTTATAAAGTGCATCCGGCGACGACATTCGGATTTCAAAATACTCTAATCCTCCTTACCACCCTGATTGAAGGACTTTGACGTGGCTTGAAGTAACAAGACAAAAATGTATGTAAAAAGTAGAGTAAACACTGTTTATTTGATGATTGATCGTAGAATAATAACAGTGCAATGGGAGCTGTAGTAATGAAGGAGTGCGGTACACGTGTTGCTACCTCGTTGAGGCTGAAGTAAAAGTTGAGTAATAAGCGATGAGTTCGGCCCCGGGGCTGCCCGTCGGACTTGTCGAATTATCCGAAATTACAAAGAAGTATAATGAAAAATATGATGCCATAGGTACAAAAAAGCCTTATTTAACCTGATTAACAAAAGAAATTTGGAAATCAATTGTCTTCCAAAATCAAATCCTGTGTCATGGTGACTACAACTCCGCAACACTGTCCCGCTATAAACAGCGTGGCATAATTCATAACAATTAATAAACCTATTTTAGCTTGAGTATTTTGCCTCCCCTAACCAACTCAATTCAGAATTTGAAAGAAAGTAACAATACACTTTATAGCTATAGAATGTTTATTAATATACTGTGAATATCGGGGGCTAAAAAATATTACAGTTTAAGGTTACATTTACGTAAAACAGACAGTAATTTCAAACTTTGACTGAAGTTGAAATGGCTTGTGTAACAGTTTTAACTAATGACAAGAGTAAAAATTTATAATTGTTCTTGTGAAAAATTGAAAATGGTTTCTCACAAATATCCTGCGATTATGCCAAAGATTCGATTTTTAAGTCATAAACACGTCCTGCACAAAATAATAAGTGAAAAATTCTTCAGAATTGTAAGTGCCTAGAAAGAGATACAAAGGCTCATATAAATTCGTATCGTATATCGTATTATATTCTGTAAGAGTTATCAGACGCCTTCGCAAACGCTTCATAGAACTGTAGAGCCGGAATCCATATAAAAATTTGGTCCTTCTACATGTTGCAAACAAACTGGCCATAATAATAAATAAACGTTAATCTATAGACTTCTTTAATTATTTTATTCAAAGGGAATAGAATGTGGCCATCAACCGCTCCCGATTAAAATTTTAGAGGGCATGTTTAGTTTCGCTACGACTCGCGTCGCACCGGGAACATTATAAAGCGATTTGGGCTCGTCCGTAGCAAATCGGTAAATGTAGGGTCGGCTCACACATCATTTTAATTTTGTTTTATTTTTCTGAAATGGGATGGGAACTTGTACTCCTACATTGTCCTACAGCTAGCCGTTCCATCTTGAATCAAAATCGGTGTAATTATGTTGTTGTGTGGATTGTTTTAATAATATTTTTGGACACCGTTACAGTAGAAAGCCCTCAAATTTGGTCGATGGTTGAATTGTTACGTATTTGGTAGATAGATTCATGATAGTATTTTTTTTCTAATATTCGTCTGGTTTATAACTTTCCCCATTATTCGAGCAAGTTTGCGGTTTTTGATTACGATTTTGTGCGGGCTCTGACTTTTTGTATCAAATGTTTGTATTTTTTTAACGAACCATAACTGAATTGATGTACGAGTAAGAGGCCAAAACCATAAATGATTATTTTTTGTGCAAACAATGAACTTGTTTTTATGAATTGGACTTAGATCAACCTCAACGGGGTAAGTTGTAAATCATCCCCAGGGGATGAGTTTCAACAATCATCCTCGTTTTAATATAGTGTTATTCCTGAAGTATCCTCCCGGAATTACGAGGATTTAGGCCATCCTCTTCAAGCAGGCTTCGAGCCCATCAGATTACGCCGCCTTTATAACAAATTTTTGTCCCATCAACGCTCACGACAATTTTTTCGACAATTCGCGGATTGTGCAGTGCGTGCGTAGAGTTGATCACAAAATCAGTGACAAGGTCAGCAAAATAATCGGTCCGATTATCCGAAATACAAAAATACGTTTACAGTCCGTTAGCCTTAATGCATAATATGATACATAATAAAGCCAGTAATTACACAAAACTCCAAAGAAAATAAATAATAACGTCCAATAAACAAACACTGGGAAGCCGCGGCCGTCTAGAAATCATTCAATCTTTTCCCACCTCGGATGTTGTGTTGATAACTCTATTATAAAGGTTCAATGGATCCGCTGTCACAACAAAGGCGTGAAAGGGTTTGGTGCTGGACGGACGGCATGCGGTACCGTGACTGGCGTTTTGGGCTTAGAGAGTTCCCACTTACTGGCGGCAAATCGCCTTTACCCACCGCACTTCCCGACCGTTTCAAATACATGCTTGGTACATACTAGTACTGAGGTATATTAAGGATGACACCACGTTTGCAATTATCGTTTTCAGGCCATCTACTGCCGAATATCGGCGACATGTCTAGAAAAGTGTAACCTGAAACCACACTATTCCGGAACACAATTGTTTAAACAACAACCATCACACGGTAGTAATGGTTCTTGAAGGTTTGGGTGTTTCGGTGGTAGGGTAATACCTCAAGAACACTATATAGTACTTATATACGTTCTATATATTTTATATCCTATAAAGGTTCTGCACTAGACTCTACTTTGAACCAACTTTGAGCAAAGCATCTGTCACAAACATGGACTGAGTCAAAATTTTCATTTAAGAAAATGAGTTTGCTGTCTTATATTTATAAAAAAAAACTACTCAATATTTCAATGATCAGATTATTAAAGGTCTTATGGAATAAAAATAACGGTAGGGATTTGAATATTTCGAACTAATAAATAAATAATTTAATCGTAACTTCTCCATGAGAATTGTTTTGCGTGTTCCGACAGACAAACCAACTGTTACATTCTAATACTGCTCTTACTACATAGAGATAAGATTCAAATCTGCCAATTTCAATTTTATATCATCCTTGGGAACACTTACACTTTCTTATAGGAATTTTAATTAATCCTGAAATTTATATCTGGTGTATCTCAGCGGAACGCCCACATTGAAAACATTTTTATAGCTCCCCATATATTTTAGTAACAAATTTATTATGACTGTAATACTGTCCAATCATTATATTATGCTCTACAGAAAATCTTTAATTAAAAGTTTATATGTACCAATGACTGTAAAGATAATGTTATTTTTTTTAATTTCAAATACACAGAGGTAACAAACGCAACGAAATATTAGTGATCAGGGCAAATTTAAGATAAAAATTACTCATTAAATGCAATTAAGAAGAAACGCAAAAAAAAATGCAATTGCTCAACTCACCGCTGCACTTTTATGCGGATACATCCTGAGTTCTCGGTCTGCACTTCTGTTGTATAAGGAACACCAGTCCTTGCTCCGGCGAGTCGCAGTGCCAGGTCCCGATCCAGCGGCTCCACAGAACGCTTCTCCCAACAGTGCGCGCGCCCAACCCGCCAACGGAATGACCGATCCCCTCAGACGTCCCGATTTATATACACGATTTTAGAAACATTCCGACCCTAAAGCCGGTCCCCGACCTCACCGTGGAGTATAATAATAATCTTATTAACCTATCTTCACTCCTATCTTTACTTAGAACGTACCGTTATATTAGGCCGAATTTACGAGTAAAAGGGAGTTACGTAGACTGACCACTTAAGATAATTTCACACTTTTTTTTTATCTAACGCTAAGTGTTTGAATAGAGTTTGGAAGGGAAAGGTTAGGGTCCGGTGGGCGTGATGCCGGAGGGAGATGTGCTCGACAGGCGAGTCAAATCGAGACGAGTCTATTCCCTTCCTGCGGTGACTTGCGCTGTTACATCGCGCGTGAAGCCCTACACCTAGTACCGACAGCGTTTACACAAACACTTCGAAGAGCTCCTTCGATTCGATTCAGCCGCTTAATTACCGCTGATTGATATTGAACAAGCGGTCATTATGCTTTTAAGCGTTGTCCAGTGTGATATTTAAGTATGACGATATGAACAATGGTTTTAAGTACCTATGTATGTTTTTGTTTCGAATGGACTTTTGCTGTATGGTCATACATACCTACGTACCTTCACGGCATCACCGAATAGTGTAAGCTTCAAATAGCTGAAACAAAAAGGTTAAGATTAACTCCATTGTGTGTGTCTACCCCTGGGGTCGGCTTATGTCAACGCTGTGTTTGTAACTACATTATAGGGGATATCAACCAATCACTCGGGGATATCTCGTGTTGGCCTTTCGAAAGTTGTGTCTTCGTTCCCGTCGGCGGGGGCGGTATACATGTGGTGTGTATTGTATCTAAGATAGGGAGTCATCATCTAGAATGTTAGCAATAGTGATTGTGTCATCGGGTCCTTCTAGCACATGTCTAGGTCGTCTAAACCGAGCTGGTACTCCCGGTTCCGGGATGTAAACAGCTGATTGTACCACCAAGGAATTTGGACGGCCGGCAGCCTTATAAAAATAGGACTTTTGAGAAATGCTTCATGAATTCTAGTTGGTACTTTGTAGTCGCGATGCGGATCGACACTGTGCACATACCATGAAAAGCCTATAGCAGTGCGCATGAAACGATAGGTAGGTATATGTTGATATGACACTATTGTTATATAAGTGCCAAATCTGGTAAAATCATGGTTATGAAGGAGAAATGAAGCGACGATAACAGCGGGGTAGAAACGGTAAAGACGTTCTAACTTGGAATTGGTAGGGAGACCCGAATCGTCTACTATTGTATGTTTTTGGCTACTGATTTTGTGTACAAGATAACACAATGTTATTGTAACTATTCGGATATGAATTGAGCAACACCGCTGTCGTAAGACCACCCCTCATCTCCCATCCCCAACACAAGCTTTGTTTTTTGTTTCGATGATATTATAGAGAAGAATGTTTTCTAAGCGATATAACAACATTTAATTGCTTAAGAAGCACATAACGAAAAGTCATTATGTGCATGCCTGAGATTTAAGCTTGGACCTTACAGTAAGAGTTCGAAAGACCCACACCGCCATTAAGTCACCCAATCACAAATTACATGCTATATCTTTAAGCCAAGGTACATACCTATCGTAGCATATTGCTAAGCTAAGCCTTGTCGTTATGGTGTTTGTGGCCAACCCGATGTTCGTAAGTTTTTAGGACGTTCAAACTCTTTACTAACAATTCAATGCACGGATGATGGATGATGATAATTATTAAGATTATACCACCACTAGCGGACATCTAGTTTCCAGCCAAGATGATCGATTAAGGTCACCCGGGGCGAAAGCGACTAAAAAAAATTATATTATGACTTTGCTTCCTTCCACCCTTAGCTACTTAATAAGGAGGGTTATTTAAACAAACTTAATTAATTCCTCACCCTTCATTGAACATTTTCGACATAAAGTACGCTACAAATAGGCTTAGGTTTTTTAGTAATTTATATGGTTGTTGATTAAGAACACTCAAAGTTACATTCGCCCCACATTGGGGCTAATGCAACTTTCAGTTAAATAACCTGGTTGCAATCATTATCTAGATGTTAGGAATAAGTGTACATGTAGTTTCACACAACAGCTATCCAAAAATGGAATCTAGTCAATGGGAATAGGGTTCAGATTCAAGAAAAAACCATATTAGTTTTTTTTGGGGCGAATGCGACTGTCTTCCATACTGGCTAGTGTTGTGATAGGTACATACTACATATCGACAAAATTTCGTAAAAAAAAAATCACAACAAGCTTTTCTCGCGTATAAGCTTTTTCCCTTTTTCTTTTATAGTTTCGAACCATCTGGAATAAGTAACAAAATTTTGATATTGTTATAGTACACATTTATTTAGTCGTTAATAATTAATTATTTATACTGATTTATTTATTTATTTATTCTGGAGTTTTGTGCATATCTGTCGAAGAACCGATAACCGCTGGAGAAAACGAGTTCTAGAGTGGAGACCATGACTTGGAAAGCGTAGTAAAGGCTGCAGGTAGAAACTGGATGCGTCGAGCCGAAGACAGGGCGCGATGGCGTTCATTAGGGGAGGCCAAGCAGTGTAGGTTATAATTATATACTTATTTATGTAGAAGTAGTTATTATAATAACGTATTAGTAAATTTTAGATCATGTAGTGTATTTTATGTTTTTATTATAAGTAGGAAATAATGTATTTTACGCGTACGCCTAGTCCGCGTTTCTATGTCACTTCCACTGTTCTAGAGGTATGGTGGAAGAGATTTCTTTTAAAAATAAGCTGCACTTGATGTTCTTATCGTGTCTCTTTTATAAGGCTTTCTTTCTGCTTTGTATGTGCACAATAAATTGTAAATAAATTAATAAAATTTAAATAAACAATAATAATGTACCTATAAATAATAAACAAATTGCAAAATTAAAAAAAATATTTCATAGGTTCATAAATATTTCATATTTCTAGGTAAACATTTCAAGCAAATAAGTACCTATTAAGTGAAATTCACTTAAAGAAATATCGACACGGAACGTCACTAGTGATTTGAATTTTTCATATAAATACAATGGGGCTATTGCAACTGTAAAAATAGTTGCAATTGGCCATCTGCACAAAAATTTGAGGTTAATGTAACTATATTAATAAAATGTTAATTATAAGACCTAGCGCTTAACCAAATATACCAAAAGCACATACGTTTTATCTTTTCATTTGAATGAACTTCCAATTTTGCTGCAAACGACGTGAACTATTTTTTATGGCACCAAAATAAACACACGACGCCGCAAAACGTTGCTCCAAAATGACGGTAGTCAAAAAATGCTCTGTCAGTGCAACAATTAGCAACCTAGAAGTGCGTCTGCACTTTATACGAAAAAACAATGATTGCTCTACTCTTTAACAGATGGCACGTTTTACTAACATCGTTAGATTGGGAAAAAAATCAATTAGTCACTTTAGCCTCATAGTTGCATTCGCCCCGGGTGACCTTATGTTAATATTGATTGGTTGGCAGTTGGCATCGAGCGTGTGACGACTATTTTTCTTTAAGGCTAAGGCTTTACTTAAATCTAATCATAAACCTGAGATATTCATAAATCGTTGAATACTGCGATATCTAGACGAGTAAACATCCATATCACGACACCTGGAGGTTAAGCCACCAAGGGGTTGCACCGGCGCGTTCTAAAAGAGATCCCGGAGCCCTTCTGTAGTGTCGGAGTAGGCCACCGAGTGGGTTTTAGTGAAAGTCCAACATAACCCGGTGTAGCTCCCACGACGTCCGGATACCTTTTCAAGGTTTCCCACTGGTTAAAAAAAAAACTTTTTGTCCCCCTGTTGGGCACGGATCGCCTCTCAGAATGGGAGGGAATAGACCTTAATTCACCACGCTGGCCAAGTGCTGATTGGCAGACTTCACATGCCTTCGAGAACATTATGAAGAACTCTCAGGCATGCCGGTTTCCTCACGATGTGTCCATCACCGTTACAGCAAGTGACATTTAATTTCTTAAATTTCGTAATTGTTAAACGTTAATTATTTATATTTTTATATTATGTACTGTATAAAAATATTTTTTATTATTATTATTAACAGAGTTAAATTGCTTTTGGATTTTGTTCATATAAATATATCAATTAATTATTATTACCCTATGATTCTGTAAGTGCCTAGGTACATACGAAGATTTTAACGCTAAAGACTCATTTGAAAGTAAGATAATTTTTACTTAACATTCGCTATAAAAAACCGGAATCGAAATCGGTAAAAATACTACGTCCCAAACATGTTGATGGTATATTTCCAAATATTGATATAAGATAAGCCTGACAGTTTAAGTTCTGAGATTACGAACTGACGAAAATTGCAATGAATTAAGATAAGGTACCTACCTTTTTAGTAGGAAAAGCCTGTAGATAATCAATTTAATTATATCTGCTGTACCTAACTATAGACTAAATTACATTATATAGACCTATATCTAAACAATAATGACATGGTGTTGCGGTGGTGGGGCGGGGAAAGCAGTGGTTGAGTAAATTTTAGAAAAATTGCTAAAATCAATATCAGCTTTTTTAAAACCGCTAACATTCAAAACTACATACATGCCTACATACCTAAGTCCAAGAACAGAAATGTTGTTGGTATGGCTAGATTCCACACTGTGGTCAGGCGGTGGACTGCTCCAAGATTTGTGGTAGACGTTCTGAAGTAAGTTTTTAGTAATTTAGTTACTTACTTTTACGATAGGTACTTCTGTTATGTTATGTCGGCGGTACGTGTTAAATTGGATTTAGTTTTGTACATAATTATTAATAATATTAGCACACCCCTTTAAATAAATATAGAGGTGTGCTGAACAGAATGGAAGAAAATCATTGTAACGACTTATCCCTACCATTGAACAGTGATGAAACCATTAGCCAAAATGCGGTGGCATTATACAGTAACATGAAATGGTAGTAATAGTAAAAAAGACAAAGAAAATATTAAATGATTTATATATTTAATGACATTTGAATCGACAATTCAGTCACTCATCGTCAAAGTTGAATCTCCTCATGCCGTCGAACCGAAACCCGTACGCCGCAGCGTTCTTGACGTCGACCAGCGCCGGGTTGCGGTGCTTGTAGAAGCTGCCGTGCGCGTGCGCCGGTCGCGACGACCCGTTGGGCACGCCGTGCGCCTCGCGCGGATAAAACGCCTCGAACTGCCCGCTAGATGGCAGCACGCTCTTCAACTCGCCGTCCTCCGGGTCGTACGGTCGGCCAACAGATGGACCCACAATCGCCAGCAAACAAATCGCGTAGCACAACATCATCTTGGATACAAAAGCTCACTTAAACACAATTAAAACAAAATATTAATTTCGACTTTACGTACTGTGGAGTTGCGAGGTAATATCGAGGGGCGGTATGGTAGACGTAACGGGTCGGCGCGGGTCGATCACCTTGAGCGAAGCCGGGCGGTCTGGCGCAGCGGAACAGTCGCACTTTCCCTTGAAGCCGTCCGAGCCGCGATTTATGCGTGATACGCTGTTACGTGTGCTTGGAACAGTTTCCATTATGCGCCTAGTCTTGACATGGCGGTCGCAAGCAAGTTTCACAATTTGGGTCGTCATTCGCAAGTTCATTGTTACTCAACTATGCATATTTATTGTAAACTAGCCGACGGGTGCGCTTCGCGTTTATATGAAATTAATCAATGCACGCTGTACCTACTATCAATATACCTACCTACTAGAATACGTAAAGTTTTGTAATCCTTTTCACGAAAATTACGTGAACGAAAATGTTTAAATTAAAGTTTATAAATGGAGAAGTGTCGAATGCAAGCCACCCGGAAGGTCTTTGAAGGCATAATGTTTGTTTTCACCACTGAAATCAACTGGTGGTCCAGGCCGGATTTAGGGGAGGGCAAACGGGGCTACAGCCCCGGGCCTCCACAAAAGAGGGGCCCCCACAATAGACTTTGGAAAAAAAAAGTTTTATATTCCGACTAGTAAACACTAGTAACTATGGGTGGCCGCTAGTGGCAAAATTTCATGGACGCTACCGTGCTTCGGAGGGCACGTAAAGCTGTCGGTCCCGGTTGTTTTCAATGGTGGAAACAGTCGCGAAGACCTTCGGGTGGCTTGAGAACATTCGACACTGGGTTGGCCACTAACCCCTCCACCAATCCGCATTGGAGCAGCGTGGTGGAGTATGCTCTAGAACTCCCGCAGCTATGTCTGTGGGGGAGACCCGTGCCCAGCAGTGGGTCTACGTCTATGGGTCGCAGCGAAACACTAGTAAACAAATTTTCTTTTTTTTTCCTTACCTTTGTACAAACATGATTTAATTGTTCTTAAATATTAACTAAATATTTTTATGTTTGTTAAATACTAAATTAATCTACTCGGTTTCACAGTAAATTATTGATTGAAAAACTCGACTGAAAAAAGTTGTTCATCTCATTTGGAAAATAGTTTGGGGCCAGGGGGCCTCCACTACTTTGCTGCCCGAGGCCTCCCCGCCTCTAAATCCGGCCCGTTTGCTATCTTGCATCTATGAAAAATCAGGATTATTGGATCAACTGGGAGTGAAAAAAAAAGTATTACTAATTAATAAAACAACTTTTAAAGAGGTTTAGTTTATTGCACAATACTGATAGATTCTGATATAGTATTATTACTCATAAATTATTAAAAATAGCTAAAATTGTGGAAAAGAAATCTATTGTTTAATTATAGCAATTTAGTTAGGCCCGAATAATTTGCAACGGAAAGAAGACAGCAGGTAGTATTTGGGCGTCACCAATACCTCATCGCCTAGTTAAGTGCTTCGTGTAACATTCATTAGGTTAGGACAATGATAAAAGACGATAAAATCACCATTTATATTTGAAATTAAAATACCTAGGTCGGGTCTATCTAGGTAGATTAGCCTCACAATTTATATTTACCACGTATCCAAAGCTCATATTTATCGTACTATTAATGTCATTATAACAATCATTTATAGGTTATTTTATTGAATTAATTCACAATACTTGGATAATAATAACTTACGTTACACAATAAAAACCAATAAATTTGTTCTTGAGAAATGTGACACTTACAGTTGTTCTAATAATATCGCAACAACCCCCTCGAGTGAGTGACTAAGCAACAAGAATACTTTTGTTCTTCAGGACCTATAAGAACATTAAGAAAGGGTCATAACTATAATAGTTTATTTCATCAGACGAAGCCGAAGGACGAAGCACTTAAATAGACACTTCAGGTACAGCCAGCAGCATAAGTATATCAACATTTAAATATACATCATAATTGTTGTGCCTAAAGTAAGGCCAATTTAATAGATCACAATTGACGTATCACAAAAATTCAATAACGTAGCCATGGTACGGGCTCACGCGAATTAATAATTTAATGTTTTAATAATGATAAAAGGAAATTAAATTACTTTGGCCATTTACTTTTCTCGGACTGATAAACCGTTCCAAACAATTTTTGTTCTAAAAACTGAACGAAAAAGGTTCCTACCACACAACAACGTAACCTTTTTTATAAGGATGTTACCCAAAATATCAATAAATTGATAAGTCGACACCTAAGTTGAATTTAATGCAATTCTTACTTTTATTAGTTAAATTACTTAGTCACATTATGATTAAAATAAAACATATGTACTTATATCTTTAAAAAATATAATAAAAAGATAAGAAACAAAATCATTTTGGTACATTTTTGGGCCAAAGAAGTATAGTTTGTTATTTTGTTTCTATATTTAGGATAGAACATAATACAGGATTGACTATTGATTCGTTTAATTTAATCGGTTTTTTAAGCAGGTCAGTTCACTATGAAGCTAAGAATGATACCTATAATGTAAAATGTGATCTATTTTGGCCATACTTTATATTATTATTAGGAGCATCACTAAATCTACTATTAAATATAAGCTTTGACAATAATAATATGACAGAAAGGTCAGGTAATACTGAACATTACAACTATTGACACAGAAAAACGTACATATTCCTTCTATTAGAAATAATACGCACAGTAATTTATGTCGCTGGCTGTTTTAGGTGTTGCGGTGGAAAATATTTAATCTCCTTAAATAAAAATTTACAAAGCTTTTTAAAAAATATTTTCTATTCAATATTCAACGCTAAATTAATTTAAGCCAATAAATTAATAATTTAATAAAATTATACCGCTTCATAAGTTACAAGCACACTCTCGACGAAACTGGTGCACAAACGATGACAAATTATATGCTTGTTGCACCCGGGCTGCCATCTCTTGTATACTTACATTTGCTTGTAGCGCTGTACGGTTCTAATGTCTTTGTTACTAGATAAATAAGCCACATTCCCACATAGAGTGTACTTCTAACACTATACTTAAAATTAATCACACAAGTACATTCATTTGATTTTCAGCTTCTTACAATTTAAAAATTGTGACCAATGAACTTAACATTTAATCAACTAAAACCCTATTATTTGCTAATGTAATGAGCTCAAACAATCATAAAATTAAATATGACAAAAATACATATTAATAGTATTGATACATGAATTATTAATTGTAGCACGTAAACAATTATATACATATATTTTTTAAATTATCGGGCTTCTAGCGACGTAAACATAATCAGTATCAGCAGCATCAGGTATAAAGCCTACAAAATATATTAATCTTTTACTAACAGTTACATCATTTGTGTTATTTCCATACACGAAGTACATTTAGGCCCGTGTAAATTAATACAACTAAAAAAGTAAACCATGCGCACTGAAAATATAGTTAGCGTGGCACTACCGATTTGTACCGCCACGTAACAGTACTCAAACTACACATATAATTAGTGAAAAGGAATCTTATTGATAGGTAGCCTGCGGTTCATATCGAAAATGTTATCTACAGAATCACAGACTACGAAATTTGATGCATAATAACTTTTGAAATCTACATGATAAAATGGGCACGATATAGATGAAGCGCATTGATTTTGTGACTGTGTTTAGCGTTGTTTCTTGAAATCGTCAACGGCCAATGTTGGCTTCTAATTTTTCAAAATCATAGCGTAGTGGAAATATAATAAGCTTAACTCGCACATAACTTAGACAAGTCATTGGTGCGTGCCGCTGGGGTTTGAACCTAGACCGCTCGAGTGATAGGCGAGTTCGATAGCCACTGGGCTGTCACCGCTTAGTATTTCCACCATGATCATAGTGTCAGTTATATTCAATGTTATGTTAATGTACAATCATT
The DNA here is from genome assembly GCA_944567765.1 of Carterocephalus palaemon. Lineage (NCBI taxonomy): Eukaryota > Metazoa > Arthropoda > Insecta > Lepidoptera > Hesperiidae > Carterocephalus > Carterocephalus palaemon. Next base: position 13,697,603 of record OX155637.1, on the reverse strand, counting down.
GACGTTACAAGAAGACAACGCTACGCCTATCGATAAGTTACATCTGAAATTAGGAGCTTCACACGTATGAGTATTTGCAATACCACTGAAAATTAAGTTCTTATGATACTATTAGATATAATAAACATTTATAGAAAGTTAAGAAATCACAAATCTTAAAAAGTCATCTACATGTATTTAAAAAAGTTGTGGGGCTTTGACATGTCTAAAAAACACGACTATAAAGTATACAGGGTGTCTAAAATAAATCGATTACCACTAGAGTGTAAATCGCTGTTACATAATAATGTATCAACTTAAACATAAAACATGTTACAAGATTGAATATTTATTATAGTTAATTTATTTTTGTGACAACTAATCTTTGAGAAAAAGCACATTGAATGCACCGCCGCTTGCCACACTGGAATCTGATGTTCCCTAAGAAATTGTATGTGTTATAAGAAGTGTACGCACTATATATTTTTTTATTATACATTTATTATTATCTGAAACAATCTATAAACAGCTAAGCAATTCAATATAACTAATTGTAATGTAAAATACAATCATATGATGCAATATGTATTTTATACAGGGTGGAAAACATGAACATAATTGAGAAAACCTTTGAAATAAAGCAATTTGTTCATGTTATGTTTGAATAATGTTTTTTTTTTTTTTTCATAATAGAAACATGGTGGATATGAAATCTTCGATATTTAATGTATATTTTATGTGTTCTTCTATATCCCGTTATAACCACAATAAATGAGGATCTGTACAAAAATATGTACAACTGCAATGAAAATAACACTAACGTTTGCCAAAGTGCATCTGCCAAAAGCGGCAATGTTTATGTCTTATTACTGATACACTATAGAATGATTAGAATCGGATGGACCAACTAAATACTTAAAACGAAACGAAACTTAACGTACTTAATATCAAGATGTATAATTCCCAAATTACTATAACTTACCATACTAAGAGAATATAATCACAAACAAGAGATCCTCACACCTTCCCGTGATACATTATTTATTATATGCACCTTTAAAATGTTATAAATTATGAAAGGCCTACCTTTGTGGTGGTTGGCTTGTTTCCACATGTAATTCTGATGAAGATGATGTATCTAAAATATTTTGCATACACGAAGAAGTGTATATTTTATATAATATAGCATTATAAAAATAACGTACGATAGACAAAGAAACATGTAACTCTGAAGGTTTCCTATTGAGAGTGCACCGGGGATATTAATACATTAGTATATTTTTAGATGCACATTAACAATTTTCCTGCCTGCACTCTCATATATATTACGAGATTAAATTACTTATATACAATTCCGACTCCTAATTTATTTCATTTTAATTTTATTCTTGTATAATTTATAAGTAAGAATGATTTATTAAATATTTTTAGGTTTTTAATTTATTGTTTCATTATAATATACAAATACCATAAAATTGAAAATTATTTATGGAATTAAAGAGCGTATTTAATTCAATTCAAAATAAATAATACAACTATTTAATCTTATTCAATAAATCATTTAATTACCTAATTGAAATGAATGAATAAGTTTAAAAATAAAAATAATAAATTAATTAAAAATTATTTCACAATAATTAATGTAACTAAAAAAATTCTCAAAGAAATGTCCTATTAGTCGAGTGCATACTCTTACGAACTGAGTTACACATTGATAAAGACAATGAACTATTAAACTAACAGCGTACCGCAATATTGCGCTGCAAGGCCTACTGGTATAAATATTGGTTTAGTAAATATTTGTTACAATCTGGCAGTATGAAGTAATTATAATTGCACTTACAAGTATATTATTTAAAGGTAAAGTCGATACTTTACGCTGACTACGCACAATCTGTGTAATTCACAGGCAGTGTTCGTATTCCCAAACTCGTTTGATTTTGTCTTTATCGAACATCTTTTTTATATTCTATTTGAACCGTAGGTTAAAAACAAACAAACTCGAACAATTCAGTTTCAAAACTCAATGCTCATAAGCTTCGGGAATACGGCAGGAGTTTAGTGATTGTAACAATTGACAGTATAATTTATAGAAATGCAATAATTGCTACGACGATGTAAAATATAAAAATACATAAAAAAAGGTTTTTGGTGCTAAGCTTTGCTTGCCTGTACCCACGACTGTACCTAACAACATCAGCAATTGTCAGTGGTACACGACATACGCTAAATAAGGGCCTACGCAGACGAGAGTTTGTCTGTATTTCATTTATTAATGTAAATTACATTTTTATTAAAATATTTAATTTATTAATTTTTCCTCATACTTTTTGTGACTTTCCTGCCGTTTGTTTTGAGACTACGAGTAAATACTAACTAACGCTAGCTTTAATAATAAACCAAAAAGCTATACTAAATACAATATATGTAGTGCCAAAGTAACATTGTCTGTACAACGGTAATTATTGTTGACTATGATAAATCAATCGCATCCTACACTGAATAAATCAGTACTTATTCTTTGCCCTTTATGATGCTAAGCTTCTGCGCTCACTTCAACACCGCGGCTATCTATCTAATCTCCAGACAGCCTTATACTTTCTGTCAAGTGGGCTACTGATTCTACCTTGTTTAAATAAGTGAACACGTCAAACTGTCAACCAGTTGTCAGTTGCCAAGTGGCCTAGAAACGTGCCCTAAACCATCGTCTACTTGAGGAGCATAGATAGAAACGCTATCCAAATATAGTTTGCGACTTCATTTTATACTTACGTCAGATTATATTAACTATTAACCAATAACACTTAATAATCCAGTACTCACAGCGCAATAGTAATTTACGTTGACCGTTTGTTTACCATAATAAATGCAATTGTTTGGTTCCTACGTTATTACATACTTTAAAATTGTGTTAATTATATATATCGGTTTCGTTATTAGTGGTGTTCCGATGAAAGGCACGTCAGGCGACCGCGACGTATTATGATTTCGAAGGTAATTTTTACAAGTGAAGTTAAATAAAAAGCTTTTAATAATATTTCACTATGTACCTACTGTATAAGTCCTCTTCACGAAATATCGTCAGTGTTACATATGTATCTAACTAATGATCAGTAAGAACTATATATATATATATATAAATAGATTTAATAAATAATAAAATAAGGCATTGTGCCTATATCCAACAAATAATACCAGTCAACCTTTATCAAATTGAGTAACTGTATTAAAGTCGACTCTCGAATGATTCTTCTACTGGGGATGCGTACGAATACAAAGTCAATCACAATAAAATAAAAAACGTATCACAATCCGCATTGATTTCTAGTAGTATGATGATGGTCAAGTATATTTTTAAAATTCTTGCATCATGCATTCATTGCATGTGCGATGCGATGTACAAATTCTTATCATACACTCTTATTTATACATATATTCCTTCAGCGATTGAAAAGTGAATAGTTTCATATCCTAAACAAACCTAGGATAGTGAGAAGTAAGCATAATAAATAACTGACACAATTCTTATAACAATGAGGAACGAAAATATAAATTAAATTTCTGGTGACAAACCACTTGATCGTTATTCCTTATTCCATTAATAGAGGTCGAAGAAACCATTCGTGTACCAAAAGGTTACAGTGTTCTGAAATAGAAGAATAATTCATGGATATCAAAGTGTTTTAATTAATACACAATCTACAATTAACACTCTAATTGATGATGGAATGAAAGTTTCCGATTTATTGTACCGAGGACGTGTGTACTAACCCTAAAAGGTCATAAAACGAATGCTTCTCTAGAGGCAGTGGGCTATTATAATATTCTAATTAAAATAATAACACGCAATCCAATACAAATTATCACCGATGCTGTGCGTATACGCGTTAGTTACGATTCTGGAGGCAATTTGAAAATTTATTCCAATGGTATCTCTATCTATATTGGTTATTTCAAAAGTGGATAGCAGCTAAACATTGGACCTTATTAACTATCATGCATCTAAATCTTCCCCAACCTAGCTGCGTATAACCGTAAGGCCGCCATTTTCGGTGAACTTACAAATATCGAATGTCGATTAAGTATAAAGTGTGCGACCGCATTCGCGGAAAAGAATCTTTGGCCCTAAGTCGTTATAGCAAATTATGTAGGATAACAATGCCTATAACATACTTATTTATACGTGATTAAAAAAACGTTACTAAAATTACTGTGTTTAAACACAAAAAATATCTACTGTTGATTACGCGATCTATTGATGATTACGGGTTCTTCTATTAGAAAAAGTTGTAATTGACTTCCGCAATTTTCTACTGAAAAAGTTTAGATAGTAAAAAGAGCGAAAATAATATATATGCACATATATATGCCTTTCTTTTCTACTACTCGTTCCATTGTCAAAGGCTACAAGGCAATATGCCAACCGCCTTTTACATGGAACCTACATATTATCGGAAAACATGTTAATTATGGAATATATTTTTTTTAAATTCCAAATTTAAAATTCGTTCTGTTAAGCATGTTATCAGAACAAAATGTAGATAAGAAAGTAGATTGCGGAAATAAATTGCAGTTCTTTTTACTAGTGTATAACAGTGGAGCATTTACGTAAAGTTTTCATGACATTCATTCATATCGTACGATATCGCCTTTATTTTAGATGATTGAGTGAATGATATTTTTTATTGTTGGGGATTTACAGAAAAATCTAAACTCTTTTTTTCTCAAGTTTTGACAGATCCGCTATTAAGAATTCATCCAATCGTTTTGTCGTGGGTGGTTTTGAGGTAGATTTGAATAATTCACCGGTCCCTTTAAATTCATCATTGATTTGACTATCACATCCATCCATACTAATATTATAAATGTGAAAGTGTGTTTGTTTGTTTGTTTGTTTGTTTGTCCGGCTTTCACGTCGCAACGAAGCTATTATCTACTATATAAAAATAAGTCGGGTTTTCCTTCCTGACGCTATAACTCCAGAACGCACGACCCGATTTCCACGGTTTTGCATTCGTTGGAAAGGTCTCGGGCTCCGTGAGGTTTATAGCAAAGAAAATTCAGGAAAAATTTCAACAGAAAAGCGGGAAAAATTATTTATATGGCAAAACAACGTTTGCCGGGTCAGCTAGTATGGTATGGTTTTTGTGTGTGGAGATAGTGAGGAGGGTGGAGAGTGACGTAGGCTACTTTTTACCGCGGTAAAACATCCCCATGGGAAGATATCGATGTTTTGTTATTTTCTAGATATTTAGTTCCGGATGTTGTTAATAGATGGCATTGTTAATTCCCTTTTCCCACGCGGGCGGAGCCGCGGGTAAAAGCTAGTAATCAATAAGAGTTTGAAATAGGTAACAGTCGTACAGTCTATCCATGAAAACATTTACATAATTACCCGGCAGAGTGGGACAAGCCGTGAACAAACCGAAGTTAACCCGTCAGCTACCACGCTATCTAATGTAACATTCGAGTGTTGGTACTTGTGTTGGTACTTGTGTTGGTCGGGGTCTTCACACGCTATCTAATGTAACATTCAAGTGTTGGTACTTGTGTTGGTACTTGTGTCGGTCGGGGTGTTCACACGCTGTAGAGGTAGCCCTCGCGCTTGGCCTTGGGCGCGGGCCGCGTGAACATTTACTTAATTACCCGGCAGAGTGGAACAAGCCGTGAACAAACCGAAGTGAAGCCGTCAGCTACCACGCTAGTATATAATATAACATTCGAGTGTTGGTACTTGTAGTGGTACTTGTGTTGGTACTTGTGTTGGTCGGGGTCTTCACACGCTATCTAATGTAACATTCGAGTGTTGGTACTTGTGTTGGTACTTGTGTCGGTCGGGGTGTTCACACGGCTGTATAGGTAGCCCTCGCGCTTGGCCTTGGGCGCGGGCCGCGTGAACATTTACTTAATTACCCGGCAGAGTGGAACAAGCCGTGAACAAACCGAAGTGAAGCCGTCAGCTACCACGCTAGTATCTAATGTAACATTCGAGTGTTGGTACTTGTGTTGGTACTTGTGTTGGTCGGGGTGTTCACACGCTGTAGAGGTAGTCCTCGCGCTTGGGCTTGGGCGCGGGCCGCGTGAACATTTACCTAATTACCCGGCAGAGTGGAACAAGCCGTGAACAAACCGAAGTGAAGCCGTCAGCTACCACGCTAGTATCTAATGTAACATTCGAGTGTTGGTACTTGTGTTGGTACTTGTGTTGGTCGTGGTGTTCACACGCTGTAGAGGTAGCCCTCGCGCTTGGCCTTGGGCGCGGGCCGCGTGAACGGCGACAGCCAGAAGATGGAGAACCTGCCGAACACCGACTGGATGCTCTTCCAGCGGGACTTGCGCACCCAACGCGCCTGCTCCTTCTTCAGCTGCTCTATGCCCTGCAATGTGTTGGTGTTGCAAATTTATTTTAATGTAAGCACCCGTGTATTTTAGTCTCGAAATATTGTTTATTTCTTTTGTGTGTAACATAATTTTATATATATGTATGTATACGGGCCCGTTGACGCAATCGGTAGTGAACCTGTCTGTTGCGCCAGGGGTCGTGGGTTCGAATCTCACTCAGGACAAATATTCGTTTGACGAACACTTGTATTTGGTCTGTGTCTGGATGTCAATATTATCTATATAAGTATGTATTTAAAAATATATATGTATGTATATCAGTCTCTGACACCCATAACACAGGCTCCCGCCTACTTTGGGGTCAGATGGCCGTGTGTGAGAATGTCCTAGATATTTATTTATTTATGTATTATATTTATATATTATTCATGTACACGATTGATACATTAATAAAAATACGGTAACAATAAATGTCTTATGTATATACTGCATAGTATACAATTATTATTATCTTCTTTGACATTTCATATGGCAGAATCTTACAGAGCAACGTTTGCGGAGTCAGCTAGTAGCGATATAAAATATTTCACTTTGAGTATTCCACTAGCGTCCATAGCCCAATGGCTCGGGTCGATTCAATGTGATCGAAAGAGTTAAGCAACGACGGGCGCGGTCGGTTTGTGGATGGGTGACCGCTAGTGGCAAAATTTCATGGACGCTACCGTGCTTCGGAGGGCACGTAAAGCCGTCGGTCCCGGTTGTTTTCAATGCTGGAAACAGTCGTTAAGCCTTGTCGAAGACCTTCGGGTGGCTTGAGAACATTCGACACTGGGTTGGCCACTAACCCCTCCACCAATCCGCATTGGAGCAGCGTGGTGGAGTATGCTCTAGACCTCCCGCAGCTGTGTCTGTGGGGGAGACCCGTGCCCAGCAGTGGGACGTCTATGGGTCGCAGCGAGCGAATCCCACTAGTGGTGTACCGTACCGTCTCGTCGTTCCATATTGCGTGCAGTTGCGTGCCGAGCATGACGGCGGTGAATATGGCGAACAGCAGGGCCTCCGCGATGAGGAACAGCAGCAGCACCACCGTGGCGGGCGGCGAGTACGCGCTGCACTGCCGCCACTCGTGCCTGATGCACGTCACGAACTGATTCACCGACAGTGTTAGCGAGTGGATCGAGATCGCCGCTATGTAGAACTGGAACGAACGATGACGAGACGTTAGCGAAGCGAACCTTCGATCACAGAACACGGCCGAGTGCGAGTAGGAGTCGCGCACGAAGGGTTCAGTACTATTCTATACTAGTACCTATTGTAAACAAATGTTTCCTACATTTGTTTGTAATGTTTTCACAAAAAAACTTATGGACCGATTTCAAAAATTCTTTCACTATTAGAAAGCTGCATCTTCACTGGGTGACATATGCTATATAATATTACTATTGTTATACGGACAGACGGACAACGAAGCTTTAGTAATAGAGTCCCGCATTTAACCCTTTCGGTACGGAACGCTAAAAACTAGATGCAGTACTTCTAGTTCCATTCCATCGGCTACCACACTTTAGTACTGCGCTGCGCTATATAGAGCTGGAAGCACGTCAAAATCTCACCGTGAACAGCACGAAGTACTTCTGGTTGTTCTCCCCAACGCAGTTGTTCACCCAGGGGCAGTGGTGATCCATCTTGCGGATGCAGCGCTGGCAGACGGAGCAGTGGTGCGCGCGCTCCGGCTTGATGCTGCAGCACTTGGTGCACTTGAAGATCACCTGGCCCTCACGGAAGCTCATCTGCTTTATCATCTCCTTCGTCGCGTTGCCTTTGGGCACCGCGCCCTGGAAGACGACATAGTCTGGTCTCTTTTTGTTTCTGGACATGTAACTCTTTACTTTCTTTTTTTTTGAGTTTCTTTTACACTTTCGACTGGACAGTCTCAAGTATAAAAGAAACAAATATACGTACTTACTGTAAATTTTTTTTTTTTTTAAATCTTTTATAACTTTATTTTTATTTTTATGCATTGTCGTCGGAACCTAATATGTGTGCCAAATTTCAGCTCGATAGCTTCAGTGGAAGTGGGTGAAATATTGATTGCAAGATTCCAGGACATACATACGAGTGAAGTTAAATAAAAGCTTTATAAAATAAAAGCTTTTATAGACATGACATTTGCTCCGACATTTGCCTTTATGCCATGATTGCAAGACTTTCAACTATCGCATTTTAAATGAACCAAGTTGCATGAAGTAAGCCAGTGCAGAGTTAAAAGAATTCATTCATATTTAAGTATAAGCGAAGGCGAGTATTGATGAAGTGCTATTCTTGGAAGGTCTTTTACAGTATTATTGATCGTAACACGGGCTTGTGTTCGTATGGTATGAGAAAGAGCACATTGAGGTAATGCGCAAACGGGATCCATGAAGAATTTTCTGGAATTAGGACTGGATAGATAACTTAAGACTGTTACTGGTCATTAAAAAAGTCGTGAAAAGTCGTGAAGTTCGTGAGAAAAGGTTTCAGGCACTTGCGAGGTCGCTAAAGGTTGCTTGTGGTCAGTGGTAATAGTGACAAGCACGTAGAGGTCCGAAAACTAGGCATATCACGAGATCGGTGAACATGTTAGCTGTCTTTGAACAAGAAGTGTCGTGGGGTCATGCCAGCCGCTCATGACCCTCACTGCACAGGCGCAGCGTGAGTATGGTTAAGGTCGTCCGTTAAGCGGGTTAAGGGGTAGCCAAAAAAGTTGGTAAACTACTTTTATAGTCAGTAAATAAGGTTAACCACACACGATGTGGGTGTTCAATAATCAGGCACTCACGGGGTCGGTGAACATGGTCCTGAGGTGCGACGCGAAGGCGAGGAACGCGAGGCACTGGAAGACGAAGATGTTGGCGTAGCTGTAGAGTGGGTAGCTGGCCACCCCCGGAAGCAGCATCACCGCCATCACCACGAACTCCGCGTACAGGATGAGCAGCCATGTCAACACCGCGCAGATTATACCGCAGATGTCCTGCAGGGGACCAATCGAGTTAACAATCAGTAAGCGTCCACAGCCCAGTGGATCGCTTCGATTCATGTGATCGAAAGTGTTAAGCAACGACGGGCGCGGTCAGTTTGTGGATGGGTGACCGCTAGTGGCAAAATTTCATGGGCGCTACCGTGCTTCGGAGGGCACGTAAAGCCGTCGGTCCCGGTTGTTTTCAATGCTGGAAACAGTCGTTAAGCCGTGTCGAAGACCTTCGGGTGGCTTGAGAACATTCGACACTGGGTTGGCCACTAACCCCTCCACTAATCCGCATTGGAGCAGCGTGGTGGAGTATGCTCTAGACCTCCCGCAGAAGTGTCTGTGGGAGAGACCCGTGCCCAGCAGTGGGACGTCTATGGGTCGCAGCGAAACTAAATATAGCTTCTACAGCCTAATGGCCCCCGAAATTTCAATGTGATCGACAAAGTTAAGCAACGACGGGCGCGGTCGTATTATGGATCGATTGGGCGATCACCAGCCCCAGATGTTTATAATGGTAAAAATAATCGTTAAGCCTTCGGGTGGCTTGAGAACATTCGACACTGGGTTGGCTACCACACCACCAATCCGCATTGGAGCAGCGTGGTTGAGTATGCTCTAGACCGCAGCTTTGTCTGTTTGTTAGACCCGTGCCTAACAGCGGGACTACTATGGGTGTAGCTAAACAAGATTCAGGCATTTATAGTTAGTCAAAGGTCGGGATCTAGCTCTCATAGAATTTATGTATAAGTAAAAAATGCAGGCGACGTCACCTGTATGACTGACCAAAATGTTTATCAAATTATCTGAAAAAGACATCTGCTGTATTTTGAGGCCACAAGAGCGAGTTGAGTGAGTTCGAATCCCACTCAGACATTCGTGTGACGACCACTTATTATAGGTATTTGTTCTATGTCTGGATCTATTTAAGTATGTATTTATTTAAAGATATCTATGTCTCACCTATAGTACAAGCTCTGCCTAGTTTGGGGTCAGGTGGCCGTGTGTGATATGTCCATGGTATTTATTATTAAATATATAATATTATTCCCATTGTCGGAACTGTCGTACGAACGAACCACTTACCCGTATGCACCAGGCGCGGCCAGCGCAACAACGGTTATGCATGTCGCGGTCCGATCGGTGCAGCACCAGGCACTCCGGGTCTACTTGGTACGAGTTGTCCATTCCTTCATCGTCGGAACTGTCGTAGAAGTCGCGTATCATTTAGTAGAAGTTCACCTGAAACGGAGCTATTTATAAGCACGGACGTCAGGAAAGGTCCTTACGGGTTACAAAATAACTAGATTAGTGAATATTTTTTGCTAGAAATTATTAACTGGACTATTATTATACCCACGCATGATAGATTGAAATAGTAAATGAGTAATCTATTACTCTATTAAATAGATATTTTTTTTACGTTTTTCACAGACAAAGGTCATTGGTTCAAATCACAGTTTAACGAAGGATTTCGTCGTAAGAAACGTCTAAACCAGACCGACCCTGCTGCCAGCAACCTAACTTGACACTGGAACTGAAGTGAACACTAGCAACGATATTATTTCAAAGATGATCAAATTGTGTCGAGTCTTTGAGTACGTTACGCTTAACCTTCTGGGAAGCGTGAGAATTGAGATACAACAATTAAATGAATACTTCCATTAAAAGCAAATAAAATTACGTTTAACAAATATGATTTACTATCTTAAATTCAAAATACCTACGAGTAATTGAAAAAATCAATTAAAAATGAATATACATATTTTAAAATACGAACTTTTAAAAGTAGAACGTCGTTTAATATAATTTGATAAATGAAGAAATAGAAGTTAGTGGTTAATGTTCCTCTGCCACAACGTCCGCGGCTGATGCCACAAGCCGACTGCGCCAGTCTGCTGAGTTGCAGCCCTTTTGTACGACTAGTGCCCACCTATTCACCTATAGGCATAGGATTTTTCCAGCCTGCGCGTTTCAACGCTCCGGAAAATTCTCCAGGCCCGAAACTACGAATTACCAAAACATTGCCTTTCACCGGCTAATTTGACGACTTCGTTGAATGATGGAGTGTGAGTGAATGCCGAATCACGGAGTTCTGTTTCGAATCCCTAGCTTAACTAGTGGACGCCCGCAGCTTCGCTCGCGTGGAATTAGACATAAGAATAGTTTAGTTTTTTCAAATTATAATATAGCCTATGTCACTCAGTGAAGATGCAGCTTTCTAATGGTGAAAGAATATTTGAGATCGGTCCAGAAGTTTTTGTGTGAAAACATTACAAACAAATGTTTCCTCTTTATAATATTAGTATAGAAGTATAGATAAATACATTTAAAATGTGATGATTAGATTCTTTCTAGTCTTCATCGTTGATTATATGGAACTCCTGAACGGTCAGTAGAACAGACATGCATGTCATGTCATGCCATGCTGGGCAAAAGCTTAATCATCATCATCACAAACCTTTCTTTGTCCCACTGTTGGGCACGGGTCACCTCTCAGAATCTGAGGAATAAGACTTTATTTAGTCTACTACCGTTACAGCAAGTGACAGTAAATTTCTTAAATCGCACATATAACTCAGAAAAGTCTTTGGTGCGTGCCGCTTGGGATTGAACCCGGACCGCTCGAGTGAGAGGCGAGTTTGATAGGCACTGGGCAAAAGAAACTTATTATCTTCTTTCTTTGTAGTGCTATCAAATAAAAGCTTGTTTTAAAAAATGTTTTATTAATAATTTATTAGAATCTACACTACACAAACAAGTCATGTTTTAAGGTAACGATGACAGTTACACTGTTAGAATTGTGACCTAATTAATATCAATTTTCATGGGTTATCTATTATTTACGACATACTCTTTATATGACAGAGGATGATTGAGTACCAGAGATACCGGATATGAGGATTCTCGTCTGATTCTCATCCTAAGGATTCCAGTCAAAGGCTGTTAAGTTGAAACCTAGGCATTTTCCAGTGCAAATAGGAGCTTGAAAATAACTTGATACCGAAACCATCTCCATAATATCGGCGAATTTTATAATATCAAATGAAACCAAGCACGTTTCAAACACTCGAACCAACGATGCCACGATCGATATCAGAGCACCTACGAGTACTTATTTTCATTCATGTCGTTGCGAAGTAAAATTCTAAAATAGATTCTTAACTTTACTGAAAAAATTGTATGAAAATATTTTGTAAGGATTTTATTAAGAAAGTTGAATAATTGATTCAAAACAATTCTGAAAGTATTCTTTTTACTCGGTTTTCAGAATTCTGGATAAATGTTGGTGTTTTATTATTGAGTTTAATTAACGTTTGCGTCTTATTATCCAGCAGTAGACAACGCTACAAGCTTTATCCACGCCTCTATATAGATTTTTACGGATGTTAACAAAGATTACCGATCATAAGACAAGATCCAGCAGAATCGAAATAGCCGAAAAAACATCGGTAAATTGCAATAATTTAAATAGACCTGAAATTTCGTTCAGACCTTGGGAATATTATTACAAATAAAATACTAAAATTATGATGCCAAATTTAATTTTATAAAAAAACATGGTTTGTTTCCTACTAAGACAGTCATTCTCTGTATCCTATACGATTGCAGATTTCCCCAAACGGACCTTAAAAAAAAACACAGTATAATGCTATTGTTTGATGTTTTTGATGAAGAAAGGAAAATTTAATGTAGAATATTTAAAATTTTCATTAGCCTTATTCCATTAAAGTTTCTTCATAATATGACTGTTTATTAGCTAAGCTAAATAAAATAAAATAAATTGCTAAATAAATGGCTAAATACTCGTAAATCACACTGCAGCCCAGAGGTTACATGCCTCTAACAATGCAATCAAGGCAACAAGTAATTATCATTTAAGACTATTCCAGTGCATCTAGGAAAAGAGAAATCCATATCCTTACGATCTTACAATTTTAGGGATCCCAAAAAATTTTCTTCGCAATGGATAATAGTTGTTTGGTAAGTATAAGTTATTTATTACATTTGCCCTGCCATTAACCATTTGGTTGATTCTTTTACACAAGAGTCCCGTGACACATCTACGATATCAACCTAAATCTCAGTGACTGACTGACTGGTGATTTTTGAAGTAGATTTGTAGTCAAAAGTAATAGATATTCCGTGTGATAGATCCACGTATGTAGGTACTAGTTATATTTGGAATGCAAATAAACATCAAAATGTTGTAATGAAAAAAATTGTGATACAAAAGTTCTGGATATATATTTTATTTATTTAATACTAGCTGGAGCGTCCATACCCCAATGGCTCGCGTCGATTCAATGTGATCGAAAGAGTTAAGCAACGACAGGCGCGGTCGGTTTGTGGATTGGTGACCGCTAGCATAGAGCGGAGCGAAGACTCTTTATACTATGCCGCTAGTGGCGAAATTTCATGGACGCTACCGTGCTTCGGAGGGCATGTAAAGCCGTCGGTCCCGGTTGTTTTCAATGGTCGAAACAGTCGTTAAGCCTTGTCGAAGAACTTCGGGTGGCTTCGACACTAGGTTTTCGACACTAGGTTGGCCACTAACCCCTCCACCAATCCGCATTGGAGCAGCGTGGTGGAGTATGGCATTTAGAACAGAAGTTTGTCAGTTCGTTAGTGGGTATGAGGACTTGGACTGTTAACGATAGTTATTTTTTTTTTTTAATGGGAAAAAGATAGCAAACGAGCCTGCAGCACCACCCATCCGCTGCCGCCCATGACAACTGTGACTGACTTTGAACAAGACTCAATAAGGGACTGGGATGGTTAGTCCAATTAGTTGAGAGAGTTGATTAGAACATTAGTTGGTCAGTTCGTTAGTAGGTATGAGGACTGGGGACTGTTAGTGATAGTTAGTCCTGTTAGTTGTTGTTAGTAATAGTCCAGTTAGTACTTGTTAGTAGGAGTCTCGTTCTAAGTCAGTCACAGATATGTTGCTACCCTTGAGGACTAAGATGGTCGCCTCTAAAGAAGTGTAACCGGAATCCACACCTTTCCAACCGGACCACAATTGCTTTAAAAACAATTATTACACGGCAGAAATATTATTATTATATATTATAAATATATTAAATATTATTAATATTATTGCCGTTTTTGAAGTTATTCGAATGAAATTCAGTACTTATGAAGGTTTTTCATTGAAAGTTTCGAAAATCATCCCTTAAGGGGGTAAAAGGGGGGTTCAAAGTTAGTAGGGGTAAAAAGGGGGTGCAAAGTTAGTATGAAACTTTGCCGTTTTTGAAGTTATTCGATTCATTGAAAGTTTCGAAAATCTTCCCTTAAGGGGGTAAAAGGGGGGAGCAAAGTTAGTAGGGGTAAAAAGGGGGCGCAAAGTTAGTATGAAACTTTGCCGTTTTTGAAGTTCAGTACATATGAAGGTTTTTCAAATCATCCCTTAAGGGGGTAAAAGGGGGGTGCAAAGTTAGTAGGGGTAAAAGGGGGTGCAAAGTTAGTATGAAACTTTGCCGTTTTTGAAGTTATTCGAATGAAATTCAGTACCTATGAAGGTTTTTCATTGAAAGTTTCGAAAAGCATCCCTTAAGGGGGTAAAAGTTAGTAGGTATAAAAGTTTTTCGTATTTACCTCGAAACAATGTATTTCAATGAAATTAGTTCCTAATAATTTCTTATTTATTAGTTCCTAATAAAGTATGCGCGCACGGATGTGCCGCGGTGCTGCATGAGGGAGGGGGGTACCGTCAACCCGCACGCGGACAGACGCCTATAATGGTCGCTTCAGTTATTAAAAATTTATTCTTCCATGTGTTTAGCCTATAATACTTGCTTTCTGTTACGTACTGTATTGTGTAACGCGGTAAAGCGCTCAACAGTGTGATTCCACCGTGAAAAACTAGATGGCGCTGTACGGGTTTCTGAATCACACTGTTGAGAACTTTCAATCAATATGTAAGTGGATCATATTTTTTTGTATTAATATTCTCTGCTCACGTAAACGTTAATGTAGTTTGTCTTTGGGGAAAGCATATTTCAGGAACTTTATTAATTTTTTTCTATTAGCTATAGCTATTAGTATTTAACTCTTGACTATAATACTAATTTTCACAATTCTTCTTTGATTTAGTTTAGTTAGTAGTTTTCTTATTACATACATAATAATATTACTTATTTTTTTGCTGCCTATTTTCTCAATTTGTATTTAGTAGTTTATTTTAAGGACCTTAAGTTAAGTTAGTAAAATTGCGTTGCGATTAGGTATAATTAGTACCTTCGACCTCTATTTCATTAATACTTATAGATTTTATATATATAATTTTAGGTTTACATTTATTAATTTGTGTGATTATAATTTGTTTCTTAGATAGTATCTAAGAATTAAATATCTAATTATACTTTCAAATAAAGGTATACATACTTCACTTTAATTATATTTGTTTAGTTTTTAGAATGGAGATGATTAATATTAACGGAGAGATGGTGCAACAAATGGTTGTACCGATTTTAGGAGATGGGGCATGCCTTTTCAGGGCACTATCTTTTCTGATGTACGGCAATCAAGAAAGACATTTTGTCATACGCAAAGAGCTGGTAGGTTATATCGTGGAACATTGGATAGAATTTTCTATTATGTCTCATGATTTTAAAGGTGACAACTACGCTACAGCAGACCAATATTACGCGGATATGATCCGTCCTTCAACATATGGCGGACTATGTGAATTGGTCGCAGCAGGTAAGATCTATGGTTTTGTTTTTGAAGTTTATCGCAACGGTGAATTGTACGTAAACGTTGGCACTCCAGGTTGTCCAATAAAACGTCTACGTTTTACGCAAAATCTATCGAATGGACATTTCGACGCTTACCTTTCTTATATAGAACTAAATCCCGTGGTTGTGATTAATACCGAACCAAAGTTACAAAAAAATAAACTTTCTGAAAAAAATAGTGATGATCCAGATTCTGCAACTTCCACCGAAGTATCATCACAAAATAATAACACGACGTCCATTAAGATAGGCAAAAAACGTAGGGCCAGATATACGAACAAAACAAGGAAAATTCAAGTTAAGAAAGCCCAAAAAAAATATATTGAAAAAAACCCTGATTCACACCGAAAAGCCGTAGCTAATTATCAGCAAGCTCATCCTGAAGTATACAGGAAGGCTGCAGCTAAATACCAGCGAGCCAATCCTGAAGTACACAGGCAGGCTGCTGCTGATTACCAGCGAGCCAATCCTGACGTACACAGGCAGGCTGCTGCTGATTACCAGCGAGCCAATCCTGAAGTACACAGGCAGGCTGCTGCTGATTACCAGCAAGCGAATCCTGAAGTACACAGAGCAGCACGGTCTCGACACAGAGTGAATTCAAATACACGCCCATGGAAGACCAAACATTTATCGGCGATGTCATATAAGTTTGAAATAGATTACGAATGCGATAAAATGGTAGCAATCGGTAATATGATACACAAATGTTCTTGGTGTAGCGCTCTTAAATTCAAGGACGAAACTCTTGGAATGTGCTGCAATGGCGGCAAAGTTCATCTCGAATCATTGTGCAAACCTCCCGAACCACTGTACAGTTTAATTATGGGTATTCATCCTGATCACAAGCATTTTTTATGTAATATTCGAAAATACAATAATTGTTTTCAAATGACGTCATTTGGTGGAAAACAAGTTGGTGGAGATGGATTTCTCCCGAGCTTTAAAGTACATGGTCAGGTGTATCATTTGATTGGTAGCTTATTACCAGATCCCGGTCAAAAAGCTAAGTTTTTACAGATTTATTTCGTAGGTGAAGATGAAAGAGAAGCGAATTTAAGATGTGCCAATAGTCCGCAATTGAAACCAATTTTAATTAGGCAACTACAAAAAATGTTACACGCTGTTAATCCATACATTAGAGACTTGAAGAGCACTATTGAAAAGATGACATCTTCCTGTGATACGTTCAAGGTAGTTATACATGCGGAACGAAACCCACCAGAAGCTCACAGAGGTCGTTACAATATTCCGACAACGAATGAGGTAGCTTTGGTGCTATTGGATCAACAGTTTCAGCATCGGGATATTATATTAGAAAGCCGCAGTAGTAAATTACAAAGAATAAGTGAAATTCACCGGTCTTACGATGCGTTACAATATCCATTATTATTTAGTCATGGAGAAGATGGTTATTCTATTGCCATACCCCAGCGGGATCCAAAAACGAAATTACCTTTGAAAAAGACCGTTTCAGCGTCCAATTTTTATTCATATTATATAATGATTAGACACAACAAAGAAAATTACCTGCTTTACTTTTGTGCTCTTTTTAGTCAATATTTAGTTGATCAATACGCAAAAATAGAGACCGAGAGACTTAATTATATAAGAAATAATCAGGCAAAATTACGTGTAGATAGTTATATTCACCTTAAGGACGCCATCGGGAAACAAGACGTAGAAGCTAACCAACTAGGTCAAATGATAGTACTGCCTTCCTCTTTCACCGGTGGACCAAGATACATGCACGAACGAACACAAGATGCCATGACTTATGTACGTCACTATGGTCGTCCCAACTTATTTATTACTTTTACCTGCAATCCTCGATGGGAAGAAGTTACACAAAATTTGTTTCCAGGTCAAAAATCACATGATCGCCATGACATCATCGCTAGGATATTTCGCGTCAAAGTTAAAAAGATGATGGACCTGATAATTAAAGGCAAGATATTTGGAGAAGTTCGATGTTATATGTATTCAGTGGAATACCAAAAACGCGGTCTTCCACATGTCCATATTTTATTATGGCTAATAAATCACATTTCCTCTGATAAAATTGACAATGTTATCTGTGCAGAAATCCCCAATCCAGATCTTGATCCAAAACTTTATAAAATCGTAAAATCAAATATGATACATGGGCCTTGTGGAAGTTTTAATTTCAATTCGCCGTGCATGAAAGATAAACAATGCACTAAACGGTTTCCAAGACCTTTACTTGCGGAAACACAGACTGGTGATGACGGTTATCCACATTACAGGAGACGTTCTCCAGACAATGGTGGGTTCACGGTGCACTTAAACGGCATGGATCTTGACAATCGTTGGATAGTTCCTTTTAATCCAGTTCTTTTGAGAACTTTTAACGCCCACATTAATGTTGAATACTGTAACTCTGTAAAATCCATCAAATATGTCTGCAAATATGTAAATAAGGGTACAGATCAGGCAACAGTTTCTCTAGAAGATTCAAAAGATGAAGTGAAAATGTATGAAAGTGGTAGGTACATTAGTAGTTCTGAAGCGGTATGGCGTATTCTTGGGTTTCCAATTCACGAGCGTTTTCCTACAGTATTTCACCTCGCTGTACATCTAGAAAACGGTCAAAGGATATATTTTAATGCATCAAACCTAGCCGATAAAATTTCCAGTCCACCAAAAACTACTCTTACGTCTTTCTTTGAACTCTGCAACATAGATAATTTTGCAAAAACCCTGTTGTATTGCGAAGTACCTGGATATTATATTTGGAACAGAAATCAATTCGAAAGGAGAAAACGAGGGGTGTGTGTAGATGGTTGGCCTGGGATTAAGAAGGAACATGCTTTAGGCAGAGTGTACACAGTACACCCAAATAATACGGAATGCTACCATCTTCGCTTACTTCTACATGAAATTAGAGGACCAGTATCTTTTCAGGCTTTAAAAACTATCAATGGTATAGAACATCCTACATTTAAATCTGCTTGCAAAGCATTAGGATTAATTGAAGATGATCAACATTGGCGTACAACTCTCGAAGAGGCAGCCCTGTGTCAGTCTCCATTCAGGATGAGGGAGCTTTTCACTATAATGTTAGTTTTTTGTCAATTAACAGATCCGTACAGTTTGTGGGATGAATTCAAAGAATATCTTTCGGAGGATTTTAAGAGACAGATTACGAGGCAGGCAAATCGTGAAGTAGAAAATCTTACTGATGAAATTCTGAATAGATGTCTACTGGAAATAGAAGGAGCGTGTTTGGCACTAGGTGGGTCTGCAATAGAAGAATATGGATTACCAAAACCCATTAGATCGGATGCACTGGATGATGAATTAGGTATATATATTAATGAACTTAACTACGACGTGCCTGTTCTTAACAGATTTGTACTTAACAATGAGAATTCACTGACAGATGAACAACTGGTAGTATACAATGAAATTATTTCAAGCACAAATGCAAGCAATGGAGGAATATTCTTTTTAGATGCCCCAGGTGGGACTGGTAAAACTTATCTCATCAATTTACTTTTAGCAAAGATTAGAAGTAATCGTGACATTGCGATAGCTGTCGCATCTTCCGGAATAGCCGCTACTTTATTGGAAGGAGGTAGAACCGCGCACTCAGCTTTGAAATTGCCGCTTAATCTGTCCATTGTGGACACTCCAATGTGCAATATTTCAAAACAAAGTAATCTAGCCAAAGTATTACGTAGAACAAAAATAATTATATGGGATGAAAGCACTATGGCGCACAAGATGTGTTTTGAAGCATTAAATAGAACACTTCAAGACATAAGGAACAATAATTCATTGATGGGCGGTATGACTGTGTTATTAGCGGGAGATTTTCGCCAAACTTTACCAGTAGTACCAAAGGGGACACGTGCAGATGAAATTAAGGCATGTATTAAAAGATCTGTTTTATGGCCATTCGTTAAAATTTTTAAATTAAGCAGAAATATGAGAGTGCATTTGAGGGGGGATATTTCTGCAGGCAAATTTTCAGATCTTCTACTTAAAATAGGGAATGGCATATATCCGGAAATAGACGGGTTAATAGCTATACCCGAAGAACTGTGCACTGTAGTTACTACCGTCGGAGACTTGATAGAAAAAATTTACCCTGATGTGTCTCAAATAAAGGATAAGCCTTTGGAATGGATCCGTGAAAGAACAATTATGACACCCACAAATGAACAAGCTACAGTGATCAATGATATTTTACTAAAATCATTTGAAAGTCAAGAAATGGTATATTGTTCAATAGACACAGTAATTAACACAGATGAAGCGGTTAATTATCCCGTCGAGTTTCTTAATACAATTAATCCTTATGGTCTACCGTATCATAAACTTAGATTGCGTGTAGGCACACCTGTAATGTTACTAAGAAATTTAAATCCACCTAAGTTGTGTAATGGCACCCGACTGCAAGTGAAGGTTTTACATAAAAATCTTATAGAAGCAATAATATTAACAGGATCTGCCCAAGGTGAATCAGTTTATGTTCCACGCATTCCGCTAATCCCCAATGATCTCCCTTTCCAGTTCAAAAGGCTACAGTTTCCTTTAAAGGTTTGCTTTGCCATGACGATAAATAAATCCCAGGGCCAAACTCTGAAATTTGCAGGGGTTGACTTAAGGCAGCCCTGTTTTTCACACGGCCAGTTTTATGTTGCGTGTTCACGTGTGTGTTCGCCTTCCAGTCTGGTTATACTAGCACCATCAATGTCTAAGATGACCAAAAATGTTGTGTATAAAGAAATATTATAGAACTAGCGGACACCCGCAGCTTCGCTTGCGTGGAATTATACATATTTAATAGATTCTTCTTAACGCGTTAACTTTAGCTCCATAAAGTTTCCAGTTCCGAATTTCCAGTTTCCAGTTTCGAATCCGATACTTTAAACTCTGAGTAGGATATCGCCATTTTTTTATACACAACATAGTAGTAGTAGTAGTAGTAGTAGTAGTAGTAGTAGTAGTAGTAGTAGGATTTTTTTATACACAACATGTACCTATATTTATTTATATCTCCTACTTTCATGAATAATACATACAATGATTCTAACTCTCATGTATACTCTCTCTAATATAAAAGAACGATTATAAAAAAAAAACTTTTTTAAATATAAAATACATCGTAATGTCACGATTACTTCTTATCATTGCTAAAAGTAAATTGATGAGATAAGTTTTACCAGTCCCACCTGGAGCATCTAAAAAGAATATTCCTTCATTGCTTGCATTTGTGCTTGAAATAATTTCATTGTATTGTACAATTTGTATTGTATTGTATTGTTATGTACAAATCTGTTAAGAACAGGCACGTCGTAGTTAAGTTCATTAATATATACCAAATTCATCATCCAGTGCATCCGATCTAATGGGTTTTGGTAATCCATATCTTTCTATTGCATTCGCTCTGGCATCCATCCTTCTATTGAATTATATATATAGATTATTCGAATGAAATTCAGTATGAAGGTTTTTCATTGAAAGTTTCGAAAAACACAAATGTGTTGCCATCATTGAGGACTAAACACGGTCGCCTCTAAAGAAGTGTAACCGGAAACCTCACCTTTCCAACCGGACCATAATTGCTTTGAACCGTAATATCTTTAAAAACAATTATTAAATGGTAGAAATGGTACAAAGTACCATGCTACTGCCCTGCGCAAACTCTATATGGTACAAAATATTATAAAACCTATTTGGTTCCCTATAGGCTCTACTACTATAAGCCACCATTACAGAATTACCTCTACAATCCAGGTATGGTTTAAAATATGATAGGTAAGTATAGTTTATCAATGGCAAGTTGCACCAAAGATAACCACTAATCACAATCTAGATTCACCTGCAGTTTGGCCGATCAATCGATGAAACGGAAACTGAGATCAATCTATTAAATAGTTATCGATAGTTAATAATTGATTAAAAATCCAACAGTTATTTCAGTTTTTTGTTCATGTCGCAGGACCCAAGTAATATCCGGGACAAAAACGAGCCTATGTTACTCTTCAAGCCCTGTACTGTCTGTGCAAATAATCATTATGATCCAGAATTAAGTTGAGTAAGCCAGGGATGGGGGAGGCCTGATCCAGTCTCAGGGGAACTCCGGTCTATGGGGTTGCTACCACAAGCTGCCCTGCGATCTTATTAATATTGTATATGAAAAATAGCTCCTTTCAGCTTTCCCTCAATAATTCAAAAACTATAACATAATTATTTATGATATTTGGGAGATGAAATAATATTTGGAGAAGAAAATGAATGAAGATGAAAACATTCCAATACTTAAGTGGAATGTTTTCATCTTATCAAGTTATTAAAACTAGTTTTTAATGTTAATAAATATTTAAAAAATAATTTATTTTATTATGTATATGTATTTTTAATAATTATTTATAAATTATTTGCAGGCAACACTTTTTTGACCTTAGAGAAATAATTACAACACAATTATTTTATATAAGTACTGTAAAATCGGGTGAATAGGGTAGTTTCTCAACTTTATTGTATGTCCCATGTCTATATAAGTTATATATGACATTTTTATGCCGTTTTGTCTGGGTGCTCATATTTTTAAATGACATATAACTAGTTATATGCTGTAACAATATTATGAGAAAATTGCAAAAATCATCCTAAACCCTATTCACCCAGGTATGGGGTCAAGAAGGTAAAGACTGCGGAGGATAGAGTTAAAGCAAGGGTTGACAATAAATAGATTTTACAAGTAAATATTTTATTGCAACGGATGCAATTGATGGCTTTGAAGTGGCATGAGATGGTTCCACTATACAGCAGGAACACGAAGTCTTGTAGGTAACAAAACTCTCAGTTCCTACCCTATTCAGCCCTGGTACCTCCCCTATTCATCCTGTTTTACTGTAGCCAAAAGTTTCTAATTCTTCAATTCTTCACAGAAAAAAATTCACCACAGATTATATACACCTAAAGGAGATCCTCACACCTAATAAACTGGTGATTGTCAATAACAAAAAACATTTGAAATATGTTAACAAACTCAACCAATTGCAGAACTTTACTTAAATAACTACAGGTGGTTATGCTTTTAATACTAGCATGCACCAACACAAACTGCCTGAATGTAAGTTTTTAAAACTTGAACGCTAGTGTATATTAGAATTACATTGCTTACAATAGACATTTTGAGGTCATTTTATTAATGTTTTTATTTGAAATAGGTTATGTATTTTTTAGTTTTTAATTAATGCAAGACACAATAATTATGAATAGGGTAGTTTGTAAACTTACCTCTCCCGCGAACAATTTAAAGAAGAAGGAATAAGTACGTCTCGTTCATGAAAACTTAAAAATAATGATGCCTAATGATTTAGCTACCAAACCTTCTTACTTATTTGAGTCAGGGTTTAGCAAATCACAAGGCCGAACATTTGTTTCATTGTTTTTAAAACACATCACAGTTCAGTTTATAAATGAAAACGTACAATAACTAGATTTCTCACAATTTTGCTTAAGACTTTCATTAAAATCAATAAAACAGTAAAACTAAGTTATATCTCTCTTTCACTCGGCACAACAAGTATAGGTATTTTTATTACTGTACACTTACATACATACTTCCCTATTAATATTATTTTACTCTGTGAGTGTCTACTACAGATTAAACAGGGTAACTGGTAATTCGTTGGCAATCTGTATGTACACATACATAGAGGATGCATGGAAGTAATAGAACTGCTTTGTTGTATATCCTCAAAACAGATCCAAAAAGGGATTCATTTGCCACCACAGATTTGGGATCGAATCGAAGACGGGGTTTGTTTTTATGGTTTTGAAAGGTTGTCAACAATCAACTCAAAAGTTTAAGCCGCGAATATTGTTTTTGAACGAAACGCCACATGTTAGTGACTTGTCATTTGCCGAAACACATGACGTTTCTGATTTCTCAGAAAAAAAAATGACAAAACTGATAGACATTATTGGAATATTTTGGATTGTCTTATATAAATGAAAAATGATAGTAATTTATTATTAAGTGGATTGGAATTGGACAGTTGGACACCTACAATTGAATGATGTATTAATTCAAAATAACATTTTCTGTAAGAAATGGATTAATAATAATTATGAATTGTAAAAAGTGTGTTCTATTTAACTGACATAAAAAACTCTATAAATATATATTCCTGATAAGTTTCCTTTATAGGTTACATATATTACTTTGATTAATTAAAAAAGGACCTAACAGCAGAATGCCTCCGGTAAGATATATTATTTAGAAATTTCCTGTTTAACTATTACATGTGATAAAATACACTACTCTTGTATTAGATATCAACAAATAATTTTAATGTATTATAAATTTTCTAATTTAAATTTGCTAATTTACATTCATTTATTCTTTTCTTTTATTGATTCTTCCTATTTGCAATTGTTGTTCAATCATATACTTAATCTAAACCAATGTTTAAAGTGACATTATGTCAATAACATGCAATTGTATCCGGGTAACCAATTCTTAAATATATAGTGTATTAAATAAATTTTATAATCTAGGTACATATTAATATTTTGACAAGATACAATTATAAGAACTTAAACAATTTCCAGCCCCAGAAAGGAAAGGCACCCACCAAAGGTTCCAAGCAGATACTGACAGAGAATGCTGCAACAGTGAAATTCTATCGCAACATGGGGCTTGATGCTGGATTACTTTATAATTTTGTTACATTTATTTTCTACTACGACAGTCTAACAGCTCTTAGCATTGTAAGTATTTTTGCTTTTGCTAGTAGGTATGTTAACATAAATCACTCCAATCAGCAGTTATTATGATGTAAATTTCAGTTGGGTACTAGCAAGCTAAAACAATGACGTATAAATATCATATATATATATATATAATATAAAAGTGGTGGCCATAAGGTAGTCTTATCGCTTCTGTAGCGATTTCTTCCAGACAACCTTTGGGTAGAAGTAAGGAATATAACTAAGAAGAGAGAGGGTATAGGTGTAAAAAGAGCAATACATATTAATATAATAAATATATTATAATAAAATTATATTTAAATATTATATGTATACATTACAAAGTAAGCAAATACATATTGTATACAACAATGTCATTGTATAATAAATAATATTAATAATAGGAGACATAAAACGCATTTTAGGGGAGAGAAAATAAATAGATGAGAGCACTAGTGTCTAAGAATTTATAAATCCTTCTGTCCAAGAACTCAGTTGTCAAGTATTGAGCCTTAATGTAATGCTTCCTAGACATGTATCTTAGTGATATTAAAAGCATTTGCTCAACATTTTTAAATTAAAACTGACTAGTGGACACCCACAGTTTCGCTCGCGTAGAATTACTCCCATTAACGACGTCTGTGTTCGGGTTGCCCACTTGACTTCAAAAACGGCAAAGTTAGTTTCATATTAACTTTGCACCCCTGTTTTACCCCCTTAGGGGGTGAATTTTCAAAAACTGCTCCCTGCTCCCCTTCATTATAAAAGGGACCCCTTTGCAATATTTCAAGTTTTTAACCCTTATAGTTTAGGCTCTGCGTTGATATGTCAGCCAGTCAGTCAGTCAGCTTCTTCTTTTATATATTATATAGATTGATACTAAATATTTACTAACAATGCAGAATAAGTTATTGCGTAAATTTTTTTTTACTGTCTAGGCTACTAATCCTCGGCTCGAGTTCGACATATTGTAGTTAAACAGGCAATTGATACCTTGCATAATTTACTGACTTGTTGATTGAGCTATAACATACACATAACGCAAACCTTAAATTATGTAATAGACAGTTGAATGTTAAGTTTTGAAATTATTTACAAATTTACAAGTTGCATAATATGAAATTTAAGTAAGACTCTATAATGGAATTTGATTTAAGATATTAAATTTTACCAGTTGTAATGAATGGTTGATTTCACCATTATTATGGTGAAATTCTGGGAATCATGGGGACAGCCAATCCACACTTGGCTAATGATTATTTATTTTATTTATTTAAATGGGTCTTGTGGTTCAAATCCCAGGGCCCACCAATGTCATTTATGTTATGTGCGAAAATCTCAAGACGAAACTTGTAGTCTGTAAGATTTCCAGAATCCAAATACATAAGGAAACTTCCAGACATTACCTGACCAGTTTGGTAGATTATAATGTGGACTTACAACCTGTGGAATGGGACGGTCATAGATGAGATTTTTGGCCAACTGTGAAAAATAAAATGATGCCAGAGTAATATTTGTTTTTCAGTTCCTCAACGTTCTAGTGATCGCGATATACGTGGCCTGCTATCAAATGATGTTGTACATCAGCCGACCGCGGTACTCCGACAACAGCCAGGTCATCGACCCCGGCTTGGACCTAAACATGGAGGGCGGCATGGGAGAGTAAGTCGATAGTACAACCGTAATATGTTTACACCCAATGGCTCCATAGCCACTTGCACGCGTCGATTCTACGTGATCGATAGAATTAAGCAACGACGGGTGCAAGTGGCAAAAATTTCGTGGGTGCTACTATACTACGAAGCACACATTATGCCGTCGATCCCGGCTGCTTTTAATGGTAAAAACAATCGTTATGCCTTGTCGATGACATTCGGGTGGCTTGAGAACATTCGGCACTGGGTTGGCCAATAACCCCTCCACAATCAGTCCGCTTTGGACCACGCAGCTGTGTGGGGAGACCCGTACCCAACAATGCGAAGTCTATCTAAAAAATCTATCTATCAAACTCCTATCCCAGGCGCAGTACATGCGTAGGTTCTGCAACGTCACACTGTTGTTAGTCGGATATGAATGTTACGAAAAACATCGACATTTATTTTATGGATATAAAATTATTTATTTACTTTTCACTTATTTATTGTATTCGCCCGTAATAATATGAACACACCAAAACTACTAAACTACTAAACTATGAATATTGACTTAGCTTGTTCATTTAAGATTTCAAATAATTCAGATGTGCCTTGCCTTAGAAACACACTTTTCCAAAAGGTATTTTTCGCTGTGGATAGTCAAAAAATATTTTTAAGCTGTCATTGTGGTTTTATTTAGTCTTTATAACATGCAACAAGATGCCGCGTGCGTTCATGCATTTTAATGAGTTAAGTTTTATTCGAACTCTTACTTACCTACTCTTGTGAGTCTCGTCTTCAAGTCCGTCACAGATGTGGTGCTATCCTTGAGGGCTTAGTGCTCACTAGTACTAATTATGTGTAACTACTAGTATCTATGTGCATAGAAATTTTAACCGGAATCTACATCTTTCTATCCGGTACACAATTATAACACGGCAGAAACACTGGTACTAGGTACCTTGGGGGCAGTGATTCTCTCCTGAGCGCACTCTGAATAGTTCCGTATACCACCAATATAAGCTCTTTAGACTCTACCACAAAACGACGCATAATCGCTTTAAATTTGGGTACATGAAAGAAATGAATGTTTGGATGGATTGGCGTAAGTCCAGTACTGGGAGCCACTATCACTATTACTAAGACTCATTTGTATTTTTTTTTTCAATGTTTCCAGCGCCTTGAAAGTCCTGTCCTTATTTGTTTTTTATTTTCGATTTTTTGTTTATCCATTTTCATTGGCTATGCAGTGTCCTGAAAGTATTGTACTGTTTATCAATTTACATTGCCTGCTCAGCGTCATAAAATTTTTGTGCTACTCTTTTATCTATTTACATTGGCTGCGAACCGTCTTAAAAGTATTGTACTGTCTTATCTACTTACATTGGCTTTACAGCTTCTTAAAAATATTTTACAGTTTTATCTATTCGCATTGGCTGCGTAGCGACTCAAAAGTGTTGTATTGTTTTATCTATTTCTATTGGCTTCGCAGAACCTAAAAAGTGTTGTACTGTTTTATCTATTTACATTGGCTGCGCAGCTTCTTAAAAGTATTGTACTGTTTTATCAATTTACATTGGCTGCGCAGCGTCTTAAAAGTATTGTAAAGTTTTATCTATTTCCATTAGCTGCGCAGCGTCTTAAAAGTAATGTACTGTTTAATCTATTTCCATTAGCTGCGCAGCGTCTGAAAAGTATTGTACTGTTTTATCTATTTCTATTGGCTTCGCAGAACCTAAAAAGTATTGTACTGTTTTATCTATTTACATTGTAGTAGGGGAGCCCAAGAGGGGGATTTTGCGAGATACTCAAGCGCGTAAGTTTAATATACAGTGGGATACCTTGTACCCGGTTAAGTACCTCCACCAAATATGAGCCCCATATATAAATGGGGCCGTCAAGGATAAAGGATCAGATTAGTAAAAAAAAAAAATTTGTCATCAGAAATTCTTGAGCGCGTTAGATTAAGGTAGGGTGAGTTAATTACATGCTAAAAAGTGTATATTCCACTAATCTTACAATTTGAGAGTAACGTAAAGAAAGGGGAGGGCTACAAAGTTGTAGCGTAAAGAAAGGGGAGGGCTACAAAGTTGTAGCCTTCCCCTTTCTTTACGTTACTCTCAAATTGTAAGATTAGTGGAATATACACTTTTTAGCATGTAATTAACTCACCCTACCTTAATCTAACGCGCTCAAGAATTTCTGATGACAATTTTTTTTTTTTTACTAATCTGATCCTTTATCCTTGACGGCCCCATTTATATATGGGGCTCATATTTGGTGGAGGTACTTAACCGGGTACAAGGTATCCCACTGTATATTAAACTTACGCGCTTGAGTATCCCGCAAAATCCCCCTCTTGGGCTCCCCTACTATTGGCTGCGCAGCTTCTTAAAAGTATTGTACTGTTTTATCAATTTACATTGGCTGCGCAGCGTCTTAAAAGTATTGTAAAGTTTTATCTATTTCCATTAGCTGCGCAGCGTCTGAAAAGTATTGTACTGTTTTATCTATTTACATTTGCTGCGCAGCGTCTTAAAAGTATTGTAAAGTTTTATCTATTTCCATTAGCTGCGCAGCGTCTTAAAAGTAATGTACTGTTTTATCTATTTCCATCAGCTGCGCAGCGTCTGAAAAGTATTGTACTGTTTTATCTATTTACATTTGCTGCGCAGCGTCTTAAAAGTATTGTAAAGTTTTATCTATTTCCATTAGCTGCGCAGCGTCTTAAAGTAATGTACTGTTTTATCTATTTCCATTAGCTGCGCAGCGTCTGAAAAGTATTGTACTGTTTTATCTATTTACATTTGCTGCGCAGCGTCTTAAAAGTATTGTAAAGTTTTATCTATTTCCATTAGCTGCGCAGCGTCTTAAAAGTAATGTACTGTTTTATCTATTTCCATCAGCTGCGCAGCGTCTGAAAAGTATTGTACTGTTTTATCTATTTACATTTGCTGCGCAGCGTCTTAAAAGTATTGTAAAGTTTTATCTATTTCCATTAGCTGCGCAGCGTCTTAAAAGTAATGTACTGTTTTATCTATTTCCATTAGCTGCGCAGCGTCTGAAAAGTATTGTACTGTTTTATCTATTGCTGCGCAGCGTCTTAAAAATATTTTACAGTTTTATCTATTCGCATTGGCTGCGTAGCGACTCAAAAGTGTTGTATTGTTTTATCTATTTCCATTAGCTGCGCAGCGTCTGAAAAGTATTGTACTGTTTTATCTATTGCTGCGCAGCGTCTTAAAAGTATTGTAAAGTTTTATCTATTTCCATTAGCTGCGCAGCGTCTTAAAAGTATTGTAAAGTTTTATCTAATCCCATTAGCTGCGCAGCGTCTTAAAAGTAATGTACTGTTTTATCTATTTCCATTAGCTGCGCAGCGTCTGAAAAGTATTGTACTGTTTTATCTATTGCTGCGCAGCGTCTTAAAAGTATTGTAAAGTTTTATCTATTTCCATTAGCTGCGCAGCGTCTTAAAAGTATTGTAAAGTTTTATCTAATCCCATTAGCTGCGCAGCGTCTTAAAAGTAATGTACTGTTTTATCTATTTCCATTAGCTGCGCAGCGTCTGAAATAGTATATTTCGCTACAAGTGCGGAAAGCCTGTCATTGCAAAGAGTTCCGACAAATGTCTACCCGAGCCGAAGGCGAGGGTTGACAGTCGGAACAAGTTGCAATGACGGTTCCGCACGTGTACTGAACAACTATTTTTAATACAGTTGCGAAAAAATGAAGCAATTTAATAAAATAATAAAAACACAACCTAAACTCGCAAAGAACATTTTTGGAAAATGGCGCCAACCGTAAAAGAATACAGAGTATTGCACAGATTATTTTTTGTTTTCTTCACCCATTCTGGGTAGGCAAAGGGAACTATGCCCATACAGCCAAGTCTTCAGTAGAATTTTTTTATTGACATGAAATTTAATGAGATGAAATGAAATGAAACCTAACCTAACTCATTGAATCAAATCATTAAATCTGATATTGAAACAAATTAGTACCTTCTTTTTAGAAATATTTGCATGAATCATAAAAACTTCTATGATTTTTTTTTTTAGTAAAATCTTCTTGGTTGGTTTTTTCTTTTTAATAGACATTATTTTGACAGTTGGGAAAGAGAACGCACGAGTTCGGGAAAGGTAAAGAAAAAGCACGAGTGTGTAATAGCTCACTTCCCGAACGCTAAACGTCCCTGTAATATGCCACTTTTTGAGCAACTGTATTAAAAAGTATTTTTTAATACAGTTGTATTATGTACAGCTGTATTAAAAAGTATTTTTTAATACAGTTGCTCAAAAAGTGGCATATTACAGGGACGTTTAGCGTTCGGGAAGTGAGCTATTACACACTCGTGCTTTTTCTTTACCTTTTCCGAACTCGTGCGTTCTCTTTCCCAACTGTCAAAATAATGTCTATTAAAAAGAAAAAACCAACCACGAAAAAAAAAATTCATAGAAGTTTTTATGTTTCATGCAAATATTTCTAAAAAGAAGCTACTAATTTGTTTCAATATCAGATTTAATGATTTGATTCAATGAATTAGGTTAGGTTTCATTTCATTTCATCTCATTAAATTTCATGTCAATAAAAAAATTCTACTGAAGACTTGGCTGTATGGGCATAGTTCCCTTTACCTACCCAGAATGGGTGAAGAAAACAAAAAAAAATCTCTTCAATACTCTGTATTCTTTTACGGTTGGCGCCATTTTCCAAAAATGTTCGCTGCGAGTTTAGTTTGTGTTTTTATTATTTTATCAAATTGCTTAATTTTTTCGCAACTGTATTAAAAATAGTTGTTCAGTACACGTGCGGAACCGTCATTGCAACTTGTTCCGACTGTCAACCCTCGCCTTCGGCTCGGGTAGACATTTGTCGGAACTCTTTGCAATGACAGGCTTTCCGCACTTGTAGCGAAATATACTATTTTAATACAGTTGCTCAAAAAGTGGCATATTACAGGGACGTATAGCGTTCGGGAAGTGAGCTATTACACACTCGTGCTTTTTCTTTACCTTTTCCGAACTCGTGCGTTCTCTTTCCCAACTGTCAAAATAATGTCTATTAAAAAGAAAAAACCAACCACGAAGTTCTTACTAAAAATAAATTCATAGAAGTTTTTATGATTCATGCAAATATTTCTAAAAAGAAGCTACTAATTTGTTTCAAAATCAGATTTAATGATTTGAATCAATGAATTAGGTTAGGTTTCATTTCATTTCATCTCATTAAATTTCATGTCAATAAAAAAATTCTACTGAAGACTTGGCTGTATGGGCATAGTTCCCTTTGCCTACCCAGAATGGGTGAAGAAAACAAAAAAAATCTCTGCAATACTCTGTATTCTATTACGGTTGGCGCCATTTTCCAAAAATGTTCTTTGCGAGTTTAGTTTGTGTTTTTATTATTTGATTAAATTGCTTCATTTTTTCGCAACTGTATTAAAAATAGTTGTTCAGTACACGAGCGGAACCGTCATTGCAACTTGTTCCGACTGTCAACCCTCGCCTTCGGCTCGGGTAGACATTTGTCGGAACTCTTTGCAATGACAGGCTTTCCGCACTTGTAATGAAATATACTATTACTGACTGCCTCGTTGGTCTAATAGTCGCAAGCTTCAATTGCTAAGCTAGAGGTCCTAACTAAGAGGCTAACTTGGAATTCCCAGTAGCAGTCTAGATTTGTGCCTTGTGTATAGCACTTTCTTTTTCTTTTCTGCGTACAAAAAGAGTTTTTATTTCAGTTCTATTTATAATATTCAGTTCTATTTTAGAACAATATTTTATTTCAATTTTCATAAGCAAGAAAACATTTTTAATGGTTATAATGTTTATTTTAGGCCTATTGCCCTAGTTTTATTTCTATTTTATATTAGTCAATTTTCATTATTTACCCAGCCCCTAAGTCTTAGTATTTTTTTTTAATGTTTGGTGTAGCGCCTTAATAATTGTTTTTATAATTACAGGCACGTCAAGGACATCGTAATTTTGTGTGCGATAACTCACGTGCTCGCTCTGTTGTCGAACTACTTCTGGCTGCTTCTGCTGTTGCTGCCGGCCAGGGCCTTCCACCTCGTCTGGAAGCACATCCTGGGGCCCTGGTTCTTCCAGGAGGCTCCCGAAGACACCGAGCAAGACGAGAAGAAACGCAAGAAAATGGAGAGAAAAATGAACCGCATGAAATAGGCCCCAGACGGTTTAGGATAGTTGTAAATAATTTAGAGACATTCTGTACGTTACATATCTTGGTTATCGTCTTTCTATCTGTTGCTGCTATCATTTGAATTTCAGTTGAAGGATTTTATGTATCTTGACAAAATGAATACTCATTACCGGATTAACAAATAAGGAATTTAGGACTCAACAAGTCTCGAAAACGAATAGTTGTCGTTATCCACATTCATATTTTGGGAGAGACCTATTAATTATTTAAATAAATTCAGAGGTAATGTTATCAAATAAAAATTATAATACTTAGTTCAATATTTTTGTATAGCTTCGCGAAATTTAATCCCTTATTATTAATTAATAATTTATAAAAATAATATGCCTTATTGTGTGAAGTAGATTTTTTTATATTTTAAGAATAAATATATTTTAACTCGTGTTAATATTTAATATTGGGTACCGTTTTTAATTTGGGTTGACTGTATTATTTGATTATTGTAATACTATTATTTAATGATTTTTTTTGTATAATTTATAATATGAAATGCTACATACAGATGTTTATTTTTGGAATGTCAAATAAACCTTGTTTTTTTCTAATTCATCCGTTGTTTATTAAGTGTGCTTTCAGACTAGCGTTCTAAAAGAGCCTATAAGCTCGTTTTTCGTTGCGCGTATAGGCGCAAGTCAATGTTTCTTGGCCGGAATCCATATTGCTACTGTACGCCACCACTGGTACGTGCATACCAACGCTCCGGAAAATGCCGTAATAAATAAAAACGCTACCTGTTCCAAGATATTTTTAGATCGGAATAGGCAGGCCTTCATGAGAAATTGAGATTTTATTTGCCTATCATAAGCGTGCAACTTACAAGTTTTACTATCCTATTTATTTCCAGTCTTGTGAGCATATCCAAAAATCCAGTCTAGTTTTAGGTTCAGGGCTTGAAGTGGCTTGAACTTCCAAATCGGTTCTCCCGTTTGGTAGCTGCGATGTAACCAACAGCATCTCCACTTAGCCAAAGATTCCAAGACATTATTCATAGTCCTTTCCAGTGGAGGCATACTAATAGGGTTCCGTTTTGCTCGTCCCGTTTTGCTCCGTCTCTGATGTCTGTCGTAACTAAAGGATGCTTCGATTTTTCGTGGTTCCCCGGTAACTAAATTTGAGCGATGTTATTTGGAGGAACAATGTACATACTCATAAAGTATATAAGGTAAGACAACCTTCACTGTAGCGTTGTTAAAAAGAAATTAGTGTTAAAAACAACTCGCTTCGCTGCGACCCATAGACGTCCCACTGTTGGGCACGGGTCTCCTCTCAGAATGGGAGGGATTAGGCCTTAGTCAACCACGCTGGCCAAGTGCGGATTGGCAAACTTCACATGTCTTCGAGAACATTATGAAGAACTCTCAGGCATGCAGGTTTCCTCACGATGTGTCCTTCACCGTTGTAGCAAGTGACATTAATTTAATTTCTTAAATCGCACATAATTTAGAAAAGTCATTGGTGCGTGCCACTGGGGTTTGAACCCGGACCGCTCGAGTGAGAGGCGAGTTCGATAGCCACTGGGCTGTCACCGCTTACCTACCCTACCTACCTACTACCTACCTTAAAAACAACTGATTACAAAAAAAAACATATTCAAAACCACCACCTACAGGTACATTTTTATAGATCTAAACCACAGCATAATAAGCATTCGGGTGAAGAGATGGTAAGTGGTAACTTATGGAGACAGGAAACTTGAGTGGAGTGGCCAGTGACCACGGGGCCTGACACCTTTTTTTACGTAAGTAGGTACCTACGATTAGGTAGTCTGACGAATTGAAGAAGACTATGGGAAGCCGTGGGATTCAAAGAGTATTTGTATATGGATGTCTATGTTCACTGTATGACTAATTGATGGATTGTTACTACTAAGAGTGAATAGGTATGCTAGTAATCTACATAGTAACCGGGTGCCACAAGCTAATTTTAACGCGGGCAACAGTGACAGTGTAGTGATTTTATAAATTCAGGATTCCGATTTATTCATCGTTTTTTTCGTACATTTGAATACACCCCAATACTTTTTAATATTTTCTGATCATCGAAAAGTTACCTGATTATTCGCACCTTCCTAACGTGCGACAGTACTTAAAGGACGATGGACAAAAATGTATGGAACCTGGTACCGGCACCAATCGAAATGTATGATACACCGTTGGAAAGGTCTTTTAGTGTAGAATAACAATAACCAAGGCGCCAGTCCCAGTTTGCTGTCCTATCGGAGTAATCGCTCCTTGAAAATTATTAATGATTCCTAATAAAGTATTTCAATCAGGTCAATTTCTTCTCCATTTCGCCATAGTATTCATGTTTATTTTTTATTATGAGGTTAAATAATAAGCGGTGACAGCCCAGTGGCTATCTAACTCTAACTAACTAAGTACACATCGTGAGGAAACCTGCATGCCTGAGGGTTCTTCATATCGTTCTCTAAGGCATGTGAAGTCTGCCAATTCGCACTTGGCCAGCGTGGTGGACTAAGGCCTAATCCCTCGCATTCTGAAAGGAGACCCATGCTCAACAGTGGGACAAAGAAAGGGTTGTGGTGATGTGGTTAAATAAAACATTGAATTTTAATTATCATTGTATTTATTTCTTATACAATACTTTTTTTATGTATTTTTAAATACAAATAAAATTATAGTTCATACTTATTGTACATGTTTAACAGGACGACGCACGGTAGGTTTCTGTGCGCACATAATTTCTATTGTTTGGTACTTAGTGTTCGCTAGACACACTAGATTTCACTCTTCTCACACACTTGTCCTGCTAAACATGTACAATAAGTATGAACTATATTTTCATTTGTATTTAATAATATTCATAGTTGAAGCTACCGGCTTACTCACGTGTGATTTGTGAAATCACATTAGTTTCGATCTATTACGATGATCATCCAGGAGTCAACGCGCTCTATTAAATAATACATAACAATTATACCGTTAAAAACTTTTTTTTTTATAAAAGCTTTTTAAAACTTTTTTTTTATTTTCATGCATTGTCATCGGAACCAAATATGTGTGCCAAATTTCAGCTCGATAGCTTCAATGGAAGTGGGTGAAATATTGATTGCAAGATTCCAGGACATACATACAAGATACATACGAGTGAAGTTAAATAAAAGCTTTTAAAAAAGTATCGTATAAGAAATAAATAAAATGATAAATAAAATTCAATGTTTTATTTAACCACATCACAACAAACATTTCTTTGTCCCACTGTTGAGCACGGGTCTCCTTTCAGAATGCGAGGGATTAGGCCACGCTGGCCAAGTGCAAATTGGAAATAGGATATTTTCAAGCTTAAAATCAAGCGCAAAGTAATTACTTTAACAATCGGTTAAAGTAAACTGGAGATATTATAAATCTTTATCTATTTGCAGCTAAAAATCCAGTATCTTCGGAAGCGTAAGCGAATTCAAAACGGACAGCTATTTCAGCTAAGCCGTCATTGTATTTTTTTATACACTTGAGAAGAGCTATCCAATGGTGCGTGATTCATCTTGATTGGACATGGGTACCAAAATGGCCATCCTCCTTTGTCTGATATAATTTTTTTGTACCTACGTCTGGACAAAGGACGATGGACAAAAATGTATGGAACCTGGTACCGGCTCCAATCGAAATGTATGATACACCGTTGGAAAGGTCTTTTAGTGTAGAATAATAATAACCAAGGCGCCAGTCCCAGTTTGCTGTCCGATCGGAGTAATCACTCCTTGAAAATTATTAATGTTTCCTAATAAAGTATTTCAATCAGGTCAATTTCTTCTCCATTTCACCATAGTATTCATGTTTATTTTTTATTATGAGGTTAAATATTAAGCGGTGACAGACCAGTGGCTATCTAACTCTAACTAACTAAGGACACATCGTGAGGAAACCTGCATGCCTGAGGGGTCTTCATATCGTTCTCTATAAGGCTAAGGCATGTGAAGTCTGCCAATTCGCACTTGGCCAGCGTGGTGGACTAAGGCCTAATCCCTCGCATTCTGAAAGGAGACCCGTGCTCAACACTGGGATAAAGAAAGGGTTGTGGTGATGTGGTTAAATAAAACATTGAATTTTAACTATCATTTTATTTATTTCTTATACAATACTTTTCTTATGTATTATTAGACTAGCTAGACACAAAGATTTCACTAACTAATCTTCATGGCTAGCGAACCCTAAGTACCAAACAATAGGTGGTAGAGCCTATGGGGAACCAAATAGGTTTTATATGAAAGCTAATTGGTTCCATATAGAGTTCGCCCAGGGTAGTACCACCGCCCGCCACGGTACCTAGTACCATTTCTGCCGTGTAATTATTGTTTTTAAGCAATTTTGGTCCGGTTGGAAAGGTTTGGTTTCCGGTTACACTTCGGCGACCATCTTAGTCCTCAAGGGTAGCAACACATCTGTGACTGACTTAGAACGAGACTCCTACTAACAAGTACTAACTGGACTATTACTAACACCAACTAATAGGACTAACTATCACTAACAGTCCCCAGTCCTCATACCTAGGTACTAACAAACTGACCAACTAATATTCTAGTTAACTCTCTCAACTAATTGGACTAACCATCCCAGTCCCTAATTGAGTGTTGTTCAAAGTCAGTCACAGTTGTCATGGGCGGCAGCGGATGGGTGGTGCTGCAAGCTCGTTTGCTATCTTGTATCCATAAAAAAAAAATAGAAATTATGTGAGCACAGGAACCTATCGTGCGTCGTCCTGTTAAACATGTATGAACACATACATAAGTATGAACTATAGTTTCATTTGTATTTAATAATATTCATAGTGATTAAGTCGGAAATAGGCCGACTAGTTTCGATCTATTACGATGATCATCTTCAGGAGTGAACGCGCTCTATTAAATAATACATAACAAAAGTATTGTATAAGAAATAAATAAAATTCAATGTTTCATTTAACCACATCACCACAAACATTTCTTTGTCCCACTGTTGAGCACGGGTCTCCTATCAGAATGCGAGGGATTAGGCCTTAGTCCACCACGCTGGCCAAGTGTAAAATGGAAATAGGATATTTTCAAGCTTAAAATCTACGCAAAAGTAATCACAATCGGTAAAAGTAAACTGGAGATATGAATCTTTACAGGTGAGTTAGTCTATTTCGAGCTAAAAATCCAGTATCTTCTGAAGCGTATATTTCAAAATGGACAGCTATTTCGGAAATGCCGTCATAATATTTTTTTATACACTTGAGAAGAGCTATCCAATGTTGCGTGATTCATCTTGATTGGACATGGGTACCAAAATGGCCATCCTCCTTTACAACTTTATTTTGTCGTGTCCAAGAGTTTTCAGACGAAATGCTATTAAACAGGTCGATATAATTTTCAATAATGGTCTCAAAATATAATGAGCTGTACCTACTTTCTTCTGAATAATATTTTTTGCACATCGGCTTATCCAAAATCACTCGGAAAAAAGATTTTCATACACCTACTATCTTTTTATCGGAGATACTCGGGACTACAACGAGGACAATAACAAACTGAGATACTGAGCAGTACCTTAGTTTATTACCTACTCCTCAATTGATTAACTGTACCTACTGTAACCGTCAAATACCTATAAAACTGACTGCTGAGGAGAAGTATCGTGTTCGGGCTCATTGAAATGATGATCCTTAATCTCGTATAAATATTGTATTTATAATTAATTATACATTTGGCATTCGTATTTTTCTATGCTAACGGAAGTTATTCCAAAAGAATATTTGGTAGTGAGCAAATCCGACACTGAGGTTAGACACACGTTACGGTAGAATTAAGCAACGACGGGTGCGGTCGGTTTGTAGATGAGTAACCGCTAGTAACAAACATAGGCACTATTTGCTTCGGAGGGCACGTTAAGCCGTCGGTCCCGGTTTTTTCAATGGTTTACAATCATTAAGCCTTGTCTTGTCCCCCACTAGCAATCCACATCGGAGCAGCGTGCTGGAGTATTTTCTAAACCTCCCGCAGCTGTATCTGTGGGGAATACCCATGCCCTGCAGTGGGACGTCTATGGGTTGTAGCTAGCTATATTCCGACACATAATTACGGAGGTTCGCTCGTGTTCGTGTTGCGTCCACCCAAAATTCCACATGACAGCTGGATCATTAATGACTTTCTTTAAAACGTACAGGTAATAAGCGTTGTGGTTGAATACGCTTGGCATAACGAGCCTACTTGTCAATGGGTCCCTTTTGAACCTCATACAGAGTCTACCGTCGAAAATAAACAGATGAGTTATATTGGTAGCTATTGCATCGTATTAAATGCACGGGTAGGGGGTAGGGGGCACGGGAGGGGCCACCCGAGCGTTGGTTCCTAATCGATAAATCTGGGCAGCTACGTCTAGCTGCCACGGGCCGCTTCGTATTACGAATGCTAGGTACTAGACACCTTTTGTACTGACCTGATCCTGATGATGGATGGTAGTTCGCTAATAGTCAGTTAATAATAATGGTATAAGATGGTATTAGTAAACTAATACACTAGTAGTATGATAATAATGATTATTAACATATCACGATGTCATCCAGATGATAACTTTCCAGTTATTTTTACGCCAGGATTATCATGGTTGATAAGGAAATGCCATAGATGTCCCACTGTAGACAGCTGAAGCGGAAGGTCTAGAGCAGCCATACTCAACCTTTTTTTTTTTTAAAGGGGCCATAAATACATTTCAGTCACGGGATCCCGGGCCACAAGTAAAAAATTATTAGGTATAAATTAAAAAGTAATGCCAACTCAATGAATTATTTACTTTAATAATGAAAAATAACTTTTAACATAGATGTTTTATATTTTTAATTTTTATTTTAAAAGCTTTCATTTAACTTCACTCGTATGTATCTTGTAAGTATGTATGTCCTGGAATCTTGCAATCAATATTTCACCCACTTCCACTGAAGCTATCGAGCTGAAATTTGGCACACATATTTGGTTCCGATGACAATGCATGGAAATAAAAAAAAAGTTTTAAAAAGCTTTTTTAAAAAAAAATATTTTTTAATACAGTTGCTCAAAAAGTGGCATATTACAGGGACGTATAGCGTTCGGGAAGTGAGCTATTACACACTCGTGCTTTTTCTTTACCTTTTCCGAACTCGTGCGTTCTCTTTCCCAACTGTCAAAATAATGTCTATTAAAAAGAAAAAACCAACCACGAAAAAAAAAATTCATAGAAGTTTTTATGTTTTATGCAAATATTTCTAAAAAGAAGCTACTAATTTGTTTCAATATCAGATTTAATGATTTGATTCAATGAATTTAGGTTAGGTTTCATTTCATTTCATCTCATTAAATTTCATGTCAATTAAAAAATTCTACTGAAGACTTGGCTGTATGGGCATAGTTCCCTTTGCCTACCCAGAATGGGTGAAGAAAACAAAAAAAAATCTCTGCAATACTCTGTATTCTTTTACGGTTGGCGCCATTTTCCAAAAATGTTCGCTGCGAGTTTAGTTTGTGTTTTTATTATTTTATCAAATTACTTCATTTTTTCGCAACTGTATTAAAAATAGTTGTTCAGTACACGTGCGGAACCGTCATTGCAACTTGTTCCGACTGTCAACCCTCGCCTTCGGCTCGGGTAGACATTTGTCGGAACTCTTTGCAATGACAGGCTTTCCGCACTTGTAGCGAAATATACTATTTTAATACAGTTGCTCAAAAAGTGGCGTATTACAGGGACGTATAGCGTTCGGGAAGTGAGCTATTACACACTCGTGCTTTTTCTTTACCATTTCCGAACTCGTGCGTTCTCTTTCCCAACTGTCAAAATAATGTCTATTATAAAGAAAAAAACCAACCACGAAGTTTTTACTAAAAAAAAATTCATAGAAGTTTTTATGATTCATGCTAATATTTCTAAAAAGAAGCTACTAATTTGTTTCAATATCAAATTTAATGATTTGATTCAATGAGTTAGGTTAGGTTTCACTTCATTTCATCTCATTAAATTTCATGTCAATAAAAAAATTCTACTGAAGACTTGGCTGTATGGGCATAGTTCCCTTTGCCTACCCAGAATGGGTGAAGAAAACAAAAAAAAATCTCTGCAATACTCTGTATTCTTTTACGGTTGGCGCCATTTTCCAAAAATGTTCTTTGCGAGTTTAGTTTGTGTTTTTATTATTTTATTAAATTGCTTCATTTTTTCGCAACTGTATTAAAAATAGTTGTTCAGTACACGTGCGGAACCGTCATTGCAACTTGTTCCGACTGTCAACCCTCGCCTTCGGCTCGGGTAGACATTTGTCGGAACTCTTTGCAATGACAGGCTTTCCGCACTTGTAGCGAAATATACTATTTTAATACAGTTGCTCAAAAAGTGGCGTATTACAGGGACGTTTAGCGTTCGGGAAGTGAGCTATTACACACTCGTGCTTTTTCTTTACCTTTTCCGAACTCGTGCGTTCTCTTTCCCAACTGTCAAAATAATGTCTATTAAAAAGAAAAAACCAACCACGAAGTTTTTACTAAAAAAAAATTCATAAAAGTTTTTATGATTCATGCAAATATTTCTAAAAAGAAGCAACTAATTTGTTTCAATATCAGATTTAATGATTTGATTCAATAAGTTAGGTTAGGTTTCACTTCATTTCATCGTATTAAATTTCATGTCAATAAAAAAATTCTACTGAAGACTTGGCTGTATGGGCATAGTTCCCTTTGCCTACCCAGAATGGGAGAAGAAAACAAAAAAATATCTCTGCAATACTCTGTATTCTTTTACGGTTGGCGCCATTTTCCAAAAATGTTCTTTGCGAGTTTAGTTTGTGTTTTTATTATTTTATTAAATTGCTTCATTTTTTCGCAACTGTATTAAAAATAGTTGTTCAGTACACGTGCGGAACCGTCATTGCAACTTGTTCCGACTGTCAACCCTCGCCTTCGGCTCGGGTAGACATTTGTCGGAACTCTTTGCAATGACAGGCTTTCCGCACTTGTAGCGAAATATACTATTTTAACGGTATAATTATTTGAACCTGAGAACACTTTTACAAAACTTTATCAAGGTCTGGCTACATGCTTGATGCTACCCTTATTACATCATCCAAATGAGAATCTGTAAGTTTGTTTCTGTACCTACACATTATTTGTGTATTTCCTCTTTGAAAAAGACGATTCGCACACATACGTTGATCCAAAAAACGTTAGTAAGATTTGGGCACATCTTTGTACGCTGCTCTACGCTGCATATTTTTGGGGTACAATGCTCCAAAATTCCACATATTCCGTTTTCCCTTTTTTCTTTAAACATTACTTGTGGTTGGTGTCATTTTTAAAATCAATTAATTTGTCAAACAACTCCGAGTAGGTAGTTACAATTTAAAACTGAAGCCAACTCAGAAATAGTTGGTGTTTCTAAATGCCATGGATTTTCTTTAAGTAACAAACAATTTTTAATTTTCGAGAGATCTTGGAACCTCTTTTCAAATTCTTTTAATAGTGCAATAATAAAATTTGAAAGCGTCCATAGCCCAATGGCT
Source organism: Carterocephalus palaemon (assembly GCA_944567765.1). Lineage (NCBI taxonomy): Eukaryota > Metazoa > Arthropoda > Insecta > Lepidoptera > Hesperiidae > Carterocephalus > Carterocephalus palaemon. Next base: position 13,655,451 of record OX155637.1, on the reverse strand, counting down.
CTCGTCGATTCAATATGATCGAAAGAGTTAAGCAACGACAGCCGCGGTCGGTTTGTGGATGGGTGACCGCTAGTGGCAAAAATTTCATGGACGCTACCGTGCTTCGGAGGGCACGTAAAGCCGTCGGTCCCGGTTGTTTTCAATGGTGGAAACAGTCGTCAAGCCTTGTCGAAGACCTTCGGGTGGCTTGAGAACATTTTTCCAGTACAAACAAAACAAAAGTACAGAGGATGGTATTAACATTTCAGAAGATAACTGTTACATAATTCAAATTTTCGCTGCGACCCATAGACGTCCCACTGCTGGGCCCGGGTCTCCCCCGCAGACATAGCTGCAGGAGGTCTAGAGCATACTCCACCACGCTGCTCCAATGCGGATTGGTGGAGGGGTTAGTGGCCAACCCAGTGTCGAATGTTCCCGTTCTACCAGAAAGTCTTCGACAAGGCTTAAGGACTGTTTCTACCATTAAAAAAAACCACCGGGACCGATTACTTAACGTGCCCTGCTTCAGAGGCATGAAATTTCACCACCAGCCGTCAGTCATCCACAAACCAACCGCACCCATCGTTGCTTAACTCGGTCTATCACATACATTGGGCCATGACATGCCTACAGGAAATGCATGCTCGTTCGCTATTCCTTATTTGGAGCATGACGAAGAATGAATTGAATGAATAAGTTGCCGGCGTTTGCAAGAAGCACCGTCAACGGATTGCGTCGGTTGGAGTACCTATGTATTGAAAAGCAGACAGACACATATAGATTAGTCCACCTGTGGAAATTAACGATGCAATAGGTATTGCAATGTATAGATGCATGTCCCGGGCAGCGTCTGGGAGCCTCCCGCGGGTGGGAGCCTAATCGATAAATCAGGGCGTAGGATAGGACATGCGCGGAGCCTAACTACGAGTATGATTAACGGTGGCTGTATCTGTCCCGGATCGGAGCAGAGCGGTCGTGGTGCGGTACGGACGGAGTCATGACGGGCATTGGGCGTGCCGCAGGTGAGTCCGGCTAGCAGGTAAACGTTTTTAATTTAAATGAACGATCTGCAAATGCAAATTTTAATAGCTTGTCCACTTTTCAATTACTGTGAGCTCATTTTATGCCGCGCGGTGTTATTTTTATTCATGTCCAGTTGTTTGTTTTACAGAGAATGCTCGCGTGAAATCACGCGTGAAGGCGAGGAACCTTCGCGTGGGGCAGTACATGGAATACGTAGCCTGCGGCATCATGATCATGGCTATCGGCGAGACCGCGCTGGGCTTCATTGACTGCGTCCAGCGTTGCTCGGGTACCTTCCCACCTTACCCCTTTCAACAAATTGAAAAGCCTCAAACACAATTTCTAACCACACGTTATTGTTCCAGCTCGCATCCCCGTGGAAGATCCCAGGGGTCAAGGGAAGAATTACCTCGCGGATGTCATCATAGCAGTGAGTTTAACCATATTGATATACTTAGGTATATTTATCTCGAATTATTTACCTAAAACACTATTTTTTAGCAGGGGCCGCCTGAACTCACCGATGATCAGAAGCGCTTCTACGAGGAATATTGTGCTGCTGTTAACCAGGTGATAAACGATCTGAACCTATTAATAAACTTGTACTCAATTAAATGTGACAACTTAATCTCTCTCTCTTAACTTAACTCTAACTCTCACCTTACAGGATTTGAAAGATGCCAAAATAATCGCTGAACTGTATGCCTCCAATGGGCCATTGCAGTGGAAATTCATGACAGCGGGGCCCGCTATGAGTAAGTTCACAGAGACACCCATACGCTATACTCGTATTTCAAGTGTACACAGGTATTTAATGGTGAATATTTGTTTACAGAAAATGCCACCATCACCAAGGACACGTCGAATTTCGCCCGTTTCGTGAACGAGGTGGCACAGAGCAACGAAGCCAAGCAGGTCATCCGCGGCAGGGCCCGCGTGGTTCTGCCCGAGCCAGCTCGCTTCCTCTCGTCGTTCTAAGCATTCTAATCATCATATAAGATTAGACGACTTCCGACTATCATATTTATGCTATATTTAATCTAATAATCTTACCCATGTAACCTTTTTGATCTCAGAAATAAACAAATGAAAAAAGGTTTTTTTATTAACCACCACAAATCCCACTATCTTCATTTAAATCACTTTAAAATCGCTTGAAAATTGATAAGTGGTAATCGTTAGCTTACCGATACCGATACTTGATGAAGGCTGAACTTAATATTTATTTTAAAACATCCTCGGATGGTAGATATGATTCTGCACGTAAAATATGATGACGAGCGTGTGGACGCGCGGGAGAAGCTTATAAATCATAAATGAATTATCAGCCGATCTGCGGTTAAACTTGATTAGGCTATAGATACGAGTAGGTATTTTAACTAGTCGTACTTTAAACCATTGATGGTAGGGGAAAACTAGTCTATATATATACGAGTATATAACTCAAAGGTGACTGACTGACTGACATAGTGATCTATCAACGCACAGCCCAAACCACTGGACGGATCGGGCTGAAATTTGGCATGTAGGTAGATGTTATGACGTAGGCATCCGCTAAGAAAGGATTTTTGAAAATTCACCCCCTATGGGGGCAAAACGGGGGTGCAAAGTTGTATGAAACTTTGTCAATTTTAAACCGGGCTGAGACTTTGCATGCATAAAGCTACTATAACGTAGGGGAGCACTAAGAAAGGATTTTTGAAAATTCATCCCCTAAGGGGGTAAAACGGGGGTGCAAAGTTAGTATGAACACTTTGCCGTTTTTGAAGTCTCGCCGTAAAAACCATCCTTGAACTTCAACGAACATTTTAAAAAAAGAATTGGCCAAATTGGTCCAGGCGTTGTTGAGTTATGCGCTTACCAACACATTTTGCGATTCATTTTTATAATATAGATAAGCTATCAGGTGATTGTAAGTAATCGATTCTAATTCCGAAAATACTTTCAGTTGTCAGGTTTTTCCAATTGGATGTGCGCGATGGACTCAAAAAAAAAACCGATTGATTTATCGAAACTTAGTACCTACAAATATGTACTGAACCTCTGAGACGGATCTAGTAGGTAATCTTTTTATACAGAAAAGTGAGGAAGTTACTTTGGGATACAGGATAAAAATGTATAAGCAATTATTCCCATATACCTATTAACATTTGAAATTTAGGTTTTCTGTATTTTGAATCCCATGGGAACCTTCGTAAACATGGTAAACCTATTACACACCTATTATACACCTGACAGATCCAGGCTCTGACCTTTGCTCGACACGGACGTCGAACCTGGGACCTCTACCTTGGCAGTCACACTTGCAATAGTTATATTATATGGATTGTTTTGTTTTTTATACTTAACAATAAGGAAGCTCCTCTTATTTAGATTTAGTTTTGATATTGAATTGGTGCTAGACTTTGTCGACCCTCTGATTATGAATGCTGGCTGCGTCCCTGGTACCACATAACCGTGTGTATTATACACACGGAAAAATATGTAACATTGATATAATAATATCACTAATAAGAGATAGTTACCAACACAACCTACTCTCTATCACGTATGGTAGATACTATGGGTATAAGTAATGTAGTCCGCGCTATGGTAACCATTTCCACTCTAGGGTGACGTTCCGGTCAAGGCAAAGAATACTAACAGCCTAGCTTTCCTTGCAGGCGATAAACGACAAATGATGAATATTTTAGCAGAGAATAGTGCCTGAAATCAATACAACTTACTTACGAAATTATATAGATATCGAATCATAATCTGTGTTCCAACATCTCGCAATTAGAATAAGAAGAAAGAGAGGACACGAACATTTATTGGTCCGTTTGTGGTTGGGTGACCGCTAGTGGTAAAATTGACGCTACCGTGCTTCGGAGGGCACGCAAGCCGTCAGTCTCGGTTGTTTTCAATGTTGAAAATAGTCATTAAGCCTTGTCCAATCAATACCTACGACACTGGGTTGGCCACTAACCCCTGCACCAATTCGCATTACAGCAGCGTGGTGGAGTATGCTCTAGACCTCCCGCAGCTTTATCTGTGGGGGAGACCTGTGCCCAGCAGTGGGACTATGGATTGCAGCTTAGTTTATTACTATATTGTTATATTAACCCACGTCGGAGGGCTTTACCGGCTTCGGTATCATTTGCTTATCTGCACAGGACCAGTGGGACGCAGGCAATCTAAAAAGTAATTTATTCATAATTATTATGTTATGTACTACATCTGTGACTACACCCGATCTTGTGATCTGTGAATCCAGTGGTTTTCCGTCGTCTTTTTCAGGCAGAATCATAGTATGTTATCCATGACTCTGCCGAATCCAAATCAATCCCTGCCGAATCCAAATCCGAAGTCCTGGGTTCGAATCCCGGCCGGATAATTTGTTTCGCAAATAAATATTTGTTCGCAGGCTATGAATGTTAGTGTGTTAAAATTTGAGTAGGCATTTATTAGATTTTGGTTTAGTTTTTATTTAAATTTTAATATATTTTTTGATTCAAATCTAGTAATTGAAATTTGACCCACTTCTTGTAGAGGGATTTATTTAGTTTTAGTCTAAATCGTAGACCCCACTCGAGATATTTTCTCACATATTGGTAGCAGTTCGATGGTCGGCGGCGGCGCCCGGATTTTTTTGATCGTAGATGGTCAGCCTTTCGAACGACGTGGCGTCCCTACTGCCATGTACCTAAGCTTGTTAATTTAATTAACTTTATCTGTAAGATGTGTGCCTTATCGTTAATAGACTTGAATATCGAACAGAGTCGAAGGTCCAAGCCAAGTCTGTCAGCGCATAAGCAAACAATCGTATGCATAAATAAAGTTAAATAAACAAGGAGGGTCAGATCCGTATTTAGGTCTGACCAGCTAGCTCATAATATATGTATAGCTGCCAATATGCAGTAATATTTGATATGAGCTGTACATTTCTAGAATTCAGTTTCCAGGGAAACCTGGGCGGGCTGCTTCACCTGCCCGGTGCGAGCTAAAAGTAATCAATATGTGTCGGAGGCATGCGCGCGCGGAAGAGTGCGGCCGCTGCAACCACCCGAGCATTCGCTTGATGCACTTCGGTAAGCTCCACACGTCCCAATATCATCGCCATTTGTAGCTTCCAAACTCTAGGTACAAGTAGTGTCAGTGATGAGCTCAGTGATGAATGAGGCATTGGATCCAAACAAAGCATTTCAAACTTTGAGTGATGAGTCCGAAGAATCAACCAACGATGTATCGACGGAGGTGGGGTCCGTCGAAACGATAGTCGCCGAAGCAGTGGTGGCAGGAAATGCCGGTGATAATGAATCTCCAGACGAAACCTCTACAAGTAAGTAGCAAACGCATATTTATTTACCACATGATTTAATAAGTGATCACATGCAAATCTTTTATTTCTAATCATAGATTTTACAAATAGATATGGACTAGTTAGAAGCCCGCTTCTATCGGATACCCGTTGATCCGCAGATTTAAACCATAACGGCAGAGAGGAAGGCGGAGAGATCGGCGCCCGGCCCGCGCCATTCCACCAGTTATACCTCCAATATAGGAAATGGGTTTTCCTTGCTATTTGGGCTATATACATAGCAATGGCTATACCGGCAATCTACAACATCATGTTTAAACCTGACCTGATAAGGAAGAACTCTGCAGGTGAGATAGACTTTATAATTTTTAATTTTTTCAGAATTTAAAGTTCATATCTCAATTAATAGTCGATTTATCAGCTCGCCAGAACCCGATCAATCTGCCCCTACTACTAGTGCCCCGTGACAAGTGGACTGATGAAGTAAATATGTTACAACGCGAAAACACGATCGTCGCGCGGCGGGTTGTGGTTGTTCAAACTGACACGGAGCGGTGCAACACGAATAAACAATGCGTCGAACTCCTTAACATGTTGCAAGTGAGTATCGATTGTATTGAATACGAGTACGTTTGTAAGATGAAAGGTTGTGTTTCTTACAAACGTTTTCATACCGTTGTTTTTACAGCACCAGTACGGCCCGCTGAAGTACAATTTTCTCCTGTCCACTGATGGGTATGTATACGAAGCCCTCGGATGGAATTCACCCTCTCCACTGTACTCGGATATGCATACTGTGGTTGTGGCTTTTATAGGTAAATTTTATTAAAAATATTATATACATACATAATTTAGTTTTAATTTTAATTGTTGGTTACTCATTTTCATAAATGTGTTTATCACAAGGTAACTTCCATGAAGATTCGCCCTCGTACCCGCAATTAGTTCAGCTGAGGAACCTGCTTGTGGAATCGGAGAAGAAGGGCCACTTGTTCAACGGATATAAGATTGTTGGGAAGAAACTTCAAAAGAAGCCCTCCAATCTGTTTCCGCATCTCATGTCGTGGAAGCAATGGGACTTCAAGAATTCGGACAGCGTTGAGAGGCGTGGCGACCTGGTGGACCTTAACGAGCTCATTGAGCTCTTTGGGATCTGAGAAGTACAACAACGTCCCAAAATAATAATATCCGTCATCTGTCTTTATTCTCTAGACTAGTTCTATTTAATAATCTGTGTTCAACATTTCAGGCGACGTTCTCATCATAATAAATGACTTGATTATGATGGGACCTGATACAATAAGCAATTAGGTAGGTAAGTATACGAAATACCAAGCAGATACAAAAAGTGTAAGATTTTTTGAAGGATGTTATTAAATTTTTCTATTTACTTAATATAACTATTAACTTATTATTATTAACCACTTGAAATATATTTTCTGAGGGTTGAAGGAAGACCACAAAAACGGTTCCTATAACGATTATTATTACGTTTGTAAACTTAACTAAATACCTACTACTAACAAAGTACAGACTCATATTTAGTAAGGGCCGGACTCATTTTCTCGTTCATTTTAAAATAAAAGATTTAGTGCTAAGTACAACATTTTACTTATATCGTAAGGTCTCTGTTTTAACAAGATTGTTTTTGTCACATACCTACACTAGGTTTGGTTAAATTTTAATTTGTACGATTATTTAGACATTAACATCGACAAAATAGGTTTCAGGGTAACATAAAAGTAGTCCCTGTAATCACAGGGCTATTTTCATTCGCGTCGATTCAATGTGATCGAAAGAGTTAAGCAACGACGGGCACATTCGGCTTGTGGATTGGTAATCACTACTAGTAAAAAAAAAACCATTTATGGGCACTACCGAGGGCACGTTATACCGGTCCCGGATTCAATGGTGGGAACAGTCGATAAGCCTTGTCGATGATTGTCGAGATTGTGGGTTTTGGCTGATTACCCCTAACCAATCCGCCTCCCGCGGCCAGTGTCTGTGGGGGAAACTCGTGCCCGACGGTGGGACGTCTATGGATTGTAGCTAAATAACTACATACATACCTATGCCCGAAATATTTAAAATACCGGAACATTTTAACAAACCTTTAGATTTAGATTTTCCAAAGAATATAGTTTTTTAGTATTTTTGTACAAATAACTAAAACAAACTAACCAATACAGATTATGGAATAACTGTATTTAATCTATTTTCTACATTTCTGATTTTGTAAACCTTTTTATGATTATTATACTTTTAACTAACGTATTACATAGTGAAATGAAACATTTCACTCACATCCTGCCAAATTTGAAACAGGATATTAAATTTTTCTAATATCCCATAGGTACTTATTAAAATTAGTATGAATGTCTAAAAGACTTTACTACTGAGTTCTAACTATTAGATTTTCTATTGAGTACTAACTCTATCTATACTTGCAAGTAAAAAGTTGTATTAATAGCAAAATTAAATAATATATTTTGCAAATATTATGTAATTCCTAGTTATGTAGGTACAATAAAATTATTTAGTAGTAACCTCTTTAAACAAAACACAGAGTTTGTCAAAGCACCCTCATAGTTGCACCTTTCAGGATTTAATGTCTTAACTTTAATTATGTATTGAATTGTGAACATTTTCTTTACATTTGTCCAGACCTGACCTCTTTCGGGTTTATCGTTGTTTGGCATTACTTATATAACTATATCTTTATGTCATCTGTGTAGTGTACGGCTTTGTGAATAATACTTGTTTCGCTATTTATAGTAACGCCATTGTACTCGTCATAATGCTGCTAACAATTTTAAGGATTCGTAAATATAAGTAGATAGTTATAGATAAGGAAAAACAAAATCAAGTTACTTCCATTGAATAGAATGAGGACACAATGATCCGATAGATACATTTAATTTAAGTGCTATTTGATTTGAGGTTGCAGATTTGTTTGCAAACCTTTGCACGCTTCGAAGGATTTGAAGTAGTAGACGGGTTCCGCACTATTTTTTTTTTCCTTTTAATAAGAAATATATTTGCTGTAATTTACAATATAATTTACAATATACTTACTTTGATTATATAGATATAAATTTATATTTATACACATATACAGGGTGGATTTTGAGACGGGTCAGTAAGGGCAGGTACCTTAACCGTTATAGTTACAGGACGACGTTCCTAGTCCATATTTTTTTAATTTGATTTTAGCTCATTTTTCGCTGACCGTACATTTTCTCAAAAATCTGTGAATGCAGTTCAGAATATCTTAAAAAGTAATGGATGGTCTCCAAGGAACGTTTTCCTGTAATTAAAACGGTTATGGTATCTGCCCTTACTGACCCGTCTCTAAAATCCATCCTGTATATACAATAGATATATAATCGTAGATTTACGAGTATATGTAGGTACTATTTATTATAACGTTTTTGGGTAGGTAGGTACGTGCTTACATGATATTATGGCATTCGAATAATTATTTTATTATTATTATTATTAAGTTAGAACTATAACTGAAAATTATCAATCATTATAAGGTAGGCATTTCAATAATAATATGATATGATATACCGAAAGATTGGTTAGGTTATTAATAGTTCGACCATGTTTACATATTTTAATTGTTGTGTACCTCTACTCATATTTAGCTCATCTGTATAACGTTATTGGGTACCTAGGTTATTCACAATTTGGTGTCTTAGCTTGTATTTCCGCAGTTAAATGTAATAAATGTGTGAGAATTATTTTTGTTATTTTATTCCGATTTAAGTTTCCATAAAAGGTGACCTCTTATCACCATGTGGCTCATGTGTTTTTTTGTTAAGCTACATATTTATAATAATATATGGATAAAAAAATCTATTTAAATATTCATAGAAACCAAGATAAAATCGGTCAAGTGAAAGTTAGTGTTAGATGGCACGTGATATAATAAATATAACTTACATATTTAGATAATAATCATTTAAAAAAATATAGAATCGACAAACTTGCTTATAGTTAATGAAGTAATGAACTAGTTAGTACCTACATAACATCGATGACGTTTTAAAGGCCAATGGGCCCCCCTTAGTTTCTTGCATGGAATATGGTCCCTTGGGAATGCATTTACAGCCTTTTTATTATTATTTTTTAGGGTCTCTGGCTCTATGGCTGTATATATAAAGCATTCTGTGAAAATTTCCGGATTCTACCAATTTATGTTCAAGAGATAAGACTGTCACACGGACACGTGAGGTAGATTAATAGGGTTCTGTTTTTCACCCTTTCAACAGAGAACCCTAAAAACCACGCATTGACTAAACAAAAAATCTGGAAAACGTCTACTTTACCGATGAAGCTGATATTTGCTAAAGCAGTAGTTTTTAGGAAGGAAAAATCTACTAAGAACGGGTTTTTTAAAATTCAACTAACTAAATGCAACAAGGGGGTTTTTGTTTTTTAACCTCTGTATAACATGAAAAGGATGACTAATTTTGTTTTCAGAAAATCACACAAACTTAGTGTAAAATAGTTAACCAACGATGTACTAAGGTTTTTCTTTGTTTGTATGGATTATTCATACTAATAATAATAATAATAATATATAAATGCGAAAATTTGATTAATTGGAAAAAGAGTTGTATAGGGTTGAAAAGGGGGATGAAAGGTTGTATGAAAGTACTGTCATTTTCTTCAGAACTAGAAGCATAACATTTATATTTTAGACTATTGATTAGACATAAATAAATAAGGTATTCAATGTTTGTAAAAATGGTAAAATAAACATAGGGGATAACACATTTACGGATTAATTACAAAATTTGTGGAGCTAAAGTTAACGCGTTAAGAAGAATCTACTCGTATTATTAACATGCTTTTATTAGGTCCACTTGTATGTAACTCACAATGTAAGGGAATCTTAGAGAGCGAATTTAACCATCTTCCAAGGATCGTAGCGTTATGCAAATTGGCAGCTGTATGTACTTCTGAGACACATTCAATAATATGGTACTGTCGAGCTGATCTGATGATGGAGCCGGAAGATATTAGCTACTTTAAAGTGGAATCTTAGAGAGCTAATTTAACCATCTTCCAAGGATCGTAGCGTAATGAAAATTGGCAGCTGTATGTACTTCTGAGTCACATTCAATAATATGGTACTGTCGAGCTGATCTGATAATGGAGCCGGAAGATATTAGCTACTTTAAAGTGGAATCTTAGAGAGCTAATTTAACCATCTTCCAAGGACCGTAGCGTAATGAAAATTGGCAGCTGTATGTACTTCTGAGACACATTCAATAATATGGTACTGTCGAGCTGATCTGATGATGGAGCCGGAAGATATTAGCTACTTTAAAGTGGAATCTAAGAGAGCTAATTTAACCATCTTCCAAGGATCGTAGCGTAATGAAAATTGGCAGCTGTATGTAGTTCTGATGACAATACAATAATATGGTACTGTCGAACTGATCTGATGATGGAGCCGGAAGATATTAACTGGAACTTCATGATGGAATATCGTATCATAGTCGTGTTTGCACTTGTGGTAAGGTCTTGTAATGAACTTTGACCACTATTAGGTTTCAAGGTCTGACGATGAAGCCGAAAGATAGGCACTGGCATTCCATGATGGAATATCGTATCATAGTCGTGTTTGCACTTGTGGTAAAGTCTTGTAATGAACTTTGACCACGATTAGGTTTCAAGGTCTCATGACTTCTTTTTTAGTTGGATTTTTTATAAAAGCGTGTTTTTTTAGTTTTTTTAAACTATTAATTTATAATTATGTCTGATTCCACGCAAGCGAAGCTCGTCCGTCGGGCGTCCTTTTAATATGAAAACGAAGCTTGCTTAAACAAGTAGATACAACTATTTTAATACGGGAGAAGTCTAAACGCTAGGCCACAGCTAGTAGGTATAAGATTAACTTATAAAACTCTATGGAACTATTTATAGACACTTCTAATTTATCAAAAAGTGCAGATTAAATTAATAAAAACCTTTCCTACTTTATTACTTACCTGTGAGTACATATTATAGTAGCGTCCATAGTCCAACGGCTCGCGTCGATTGAATGATCGAATGAGTTAAGCAACGACGGGCGCAGACGGTTTGTGGATGTGTGGAGTTGTGGACCGCTAGTGGCAAAATTTAATGGACGCTACCGTACTTCGGAGTGCACGTAAAGCAGTCGGTCCCGATTGTTTTCAATGCTGGAAAAAGTCGTTAAGCCTTGTCGAAGACCTTTGGGTGGCTTGAGAACATTCGAGACTAGGTTGGCCACAGGCCCCTCCACCAATGCGCATTGGAGCAGTGTGAAGGAGTATGCTCTAGGCCTCCCGCAGCAGTGTCTGTGGGGGAGACCCGTAACCAGCAGTGGAACGTCTAGGGTCGCAGCAGTATTATAGAAGCTTTCAGAGTAAAAAGGATGTTGTGCCGACTTGTGCCCTGAGCTGAAATGTTGAAATGAAATTGTTTAAACAAATAGGGTAAGCCTCTGGAGGTGATATATCTACGCTATAGGTGAATGGGAATGGATTGAGAGAGATTGGAGAGGGAAAATATTCTAAAAAACAATAATTCTGGCTAAAAGATATTAAAAGTATATTTTACAGTGTTCTTCCAAGTACAATAAAACATCCAGTAAATAAATGGTTAATCATACAACATATAACAAACTTACTCTAGTAGGTAGGCAAACATTAAGAAAAGTAAATGACTATCTACCCTACTTCAGGACAACTCGAGTACCTATTACTAACACACTGGGTGCAACTATTAGAAAAAAGTTATACCTAACTATAAATAATATCGAACTCAACTCAAATTTGAATTAGGTACCTATGTAAATCTTCTCAAAACGAACCAGAAACGATGTTTGTACTTTAAGGCCTCACTCCAACACTTGGCTTTTTAAGGCTATAAAAAAGGAAGTCTGAAGTACAAGTACTGGATATGTAGACTACTACAATCAAATGGATTTCGGTGTCATTGTACTTGTAAGTAATTCAATCAAACTTTCAGATATACTCTTGGTCCGCAAATCGAATACTACAAGTACTTTCGTAGGCTATTATTGATCATATAAGTAGATACATAATGGCTCAGTAGAATTAACCTTTCCGAACCTTTTTTTTATGAAATTAAAATTAAGATAAGTACAATAACTGGATGCCAGTGGAAAACCTTCTTGGAAACGTTGCTTCTATTTTATCGGTTGCCTGATATCATTGTCAGGTGTCATAATCCGTTCGGCAACTGGAGCCTACAAACTTATATCTCACTATACTAATCGTAGATAAATGCTTACACTAAAACCATCACTGCAGCTAGTCGATCTCTAGTTTTCTGAAACTGCCTTCAACGGACACGGCATCCGGTGTTAGAGCCTTGCTATTCCGCGACGAGATAATTCCTCGCGTGCTGAGGATCTCCATATCGTCGAGGGCAAGAAGTTTCTTCCTCTGCTCATCCAGCAGTTTGAAAGTGTAGGCCGTCATCTCCTGCCATGGGATTGTGCCGCCGTAGTGCGTCGGCAGGCAGCCTGCGTTGATATTCTTATGTAGCTGTTTCAAGTTGGTGTAGATCTGGAAATCAAAAGATTTTCTGAGCCGCTGGCTCTGGGTGCAAAACCATGGAATTTCTCTACGTGTGTCATTTCTATAATACTACTAGTGGACGCCCGCAGCTTCGCTCGCGTTACACATTCACTAACTTCAAAAACGGCAAAGCTTCATACTAACTTTGCACCCCCGTTTTACCCCCTTAGGGGATAAATTTTCAAATTTTTCTCGCCGTAAAAACCATCCTTGAACTTCAACGAACATTTAAAAAAAAGAATTGGCCAAATTGGTCCAGGCGTTGTTGAGTTATGCGCTTACCAACACATTTTGCGATTCATTTTTATTATATAGATAATACCTACTCGTAACCTATCGCCTAAGTATTAGTAGAGGCAATCTGGGAAACTTGCTCAGGTGGGTGATATGCCAAAATCGCCTCGCCAAAATCGTTTTAAATTTCGCACTTTCCGGCTAGTTGTCTGTCAGCAACACACTTGCTCCTTGCTTGTTACATGCCCGGCTCTATATTTGATGCCATTACGCCGGTTTGATAGCCGTCGGTCCTGAGTAGCTTGATGGACCTAGACCTTGGTTGAATATGCTCTAAACTCTCTCTGTGTCCGTGGAAGAGATCTATGACCAATAGTGGGACGTCTATGGGTTGTGGTTCAGCTTTATATCTATTATAAATCTAGTAACACTATTAGAATACAGTTAGAACTAGAAGAAGACCAATACGTACCAACTCATAGTTAGATATGTTTGCAGTCACTCAGTTACGTTATGAATATTCCTTCAAATTTCTTATTTATTTAGTGGATAATATAGCAAACGACCATGCAGCACCACCCATCCGCTGCCGCCCATGACAACTGAGACTAACTTTGAACAGGACTCAAACAGGGACTGGGTTTTGAAGATTGTAGGGGACCCCTGCAGGGTCGACCGTTTTGGACACAGATGCATTACAGAGCGTGTAGGGCAATTTCGACTAGTCACTTTTTTTGGTATTCTGAGACTACATGAAGATTTAAAATGGAAGAATTTGAGCATTACCTCATAGATACTAATGAGACACTGATTGAATCATTGTATTAATGTAACATTAGGTAGGTATTTCATAATTCATTTAACAATGGCAAAAACGTTATACCTCGCGAGCTATAACCATAAATTCCTCCTATCACAGACAGAATGAGATACTTACGTGTAGCCTCTCGCTCATCTTCGGGGAAACCTTGCTGGCGGCGAAGTCTATGATGTACTTAATTGCGGCCGGAATGTTTATCAGATGGAACTCCTTGTGCCTCATCGGCAGCGATTGCTGGAAACAAGGTATTATCATCATCAGATCGGTGCCAGGTCACCAGATTTACAAGATATTTATCCGTATTCCGGGGTTTGGACTGGGCTATTTTTTGTAACAAATAGTGTCTACCTATACATTTCATTATCACAGCTCAAGTTGGGAATGGGTCTCCTTTTGGAATATGTGGGGAACCATATACGTAGCTACATTGTCATGGTTATCTTATCCGAATTTGCAGACTTCATAAGCCCTCGTATGCAAATCGGTCAATCAATCGGATGTCCGAGACTGACTGACCGGTTTACTATCTGTACTTCTGTGTTTTTTTAATGCTTTTGCACTCGCCGCATCAGTAGAACGGGGTGCTGTTTTTCTCCAAAAATACAATTTGATGAAGACAACAGCGCGATTCGGAAATCGATGCAAATTAAAACTCCTGGAGGCTAGAGAGGAATAAAGTAAAAAAAAATTGGATGGCAAACAAGCAAACGCCACTTGATGGTAAAGTATCATCATCATCATCATGATTTACAACATCATCATCTCCCCACTTCATGCGACGCGGCCTACTCGGTTCTTTTACTCCCAACCGAAGGTCCCAGGAGCTGGAGAGGAAGAAGCCACTTACCTCCCCCCACTTCATGAGGCGCGCGAAGTCCGTGGGGTTCCAGGCGGTGACGTGCGCGCCGGTCACGCCGGTGCCCTCCCCCACGTGAACGAACCCGAACATCTGATCCTGAGGGTCGTCTAGCAGCGCCTCGTACACGATCATGTGGGCGCGGCACATGTCCCAACATGTGAACTTGTTGGCGTTGAATTTACCTAACGGACAAGTCATTGGTCAGGCCTATGGTGTACAGTGGAGATTTTACCGTAAATAAGTTGCCAGGTCATCACATTATTATGTCTCAGTAGTATAGTATTGTATATTTACACAAGTTTATAGAAGGCAGTTAACACTTAACACTTAGTGTAGAAAGTTTGAAACTTGAAATTGCTGTACTAAGTGTAACGTGTACGACCACCTATCAACTAAATTGCTGTGTAAACAATCTCTTGACAATGTTTCTCCTACTTAAAAAGAACGTACAATTATGTTAAGTGGGTAATGTAACAAATTTAAAGTTACATAATTTTTTTTCGTGTTACAGAAAGTGTCTCAAAGTGTGTTATTTTCGCAAGATTTCGTTTTTGGTAAGTACCTACCTAATTAAGTTAAGAACTAAGGTTCCGCAACACTACCTTTCGGAACTCTACCTTTGTTACAAATTAATGATCGATCTAGGTATGCTATTAGGATTAGGTCTATAGCTTAGATAATTTATATAAATAAGGTCTATAGGTTTGACGCGAAGTAAAACGTTATGTAGTAAGATTTATTTCGTAATAATGACAAAAAAATACACATCAATCTTTTAATTATTATGAGTTGCGCCAGCGATCTAAATTATTTCAAAACATATTGAGCAGTGCTAAAATTTTAAACTCAAACATTTACTTTTGCGATTCAAAGCACTTCTTTTCGAACATACATGTAAATACAATTAATACAGATATGTACACACAAGCAGATATGCATGCTATCCGAGTATGACGGCGACGGAGCGCAAGCACGACCGGAGTCGTGAGTCGTGACGCAAGCAGGGATCGCGAGAAATCGCGAGCGCGAGTTCGCAAGCAAAATAACCATGAAACACGTCTTACTCATGTTATACACGATGACCCGGCGGCCCTCGGCGTCGCGGACCGGGGACACCGCCATATACCTGCAATGAGGAAACAAAACTAGGTATGCCATAGGAGGAGAAATTACTTTTACATAACCAGTCTATTCGCCGGTCAAGGCCCCGCGTGGGGCCTGCACGCTTATGACTCCAATAAATTAAAGAAAATAGTCGGCCAAGTTACGTAACTTATAACTAAAAAACCATGTCAGTAGGTGGTTTTCGCAATAAATGAAGCGTTAGTTGCTAGTTGCTATTGTTTCACATCTAATTACAATTAAAATTCTTTTTATAGTAGGTAATTATAGGTATTATAATTACTAATTATCCATACTAATATTATAAATGCGAAAGTAAGTCTGTCAAAACTACTGAACCGAATCAAATGAAATTTGGTACACAGATAGTCTAGAGCCTGAAAAAGAACATAGTTTACTTTTTAAACTTGGAAAAAAGTGTTGTAAATAGTTGAAAGGGGGGATGAAAGGTTGTATGAAAAAGTATTGTCATTTTCAGAACTAGAAGCTCAAAATTTATATTTTAGGCTGTTGATTAGATATAAATAAATATGACATTCCAAGTTTGTAAGAATGTTACCCATAGGGGTGTTAAATAAACATAGGGGATAACACATTTACGGATTCATTACAAATTTGTGGAGCTAAAGTTAACGCGTTAAGAAGAATCCATTATTATGTCTAATTCCACGCGAGCGAAGCTGCGGTCGACCATTAGTAGGGTATATATTACATAATACACAAAATAAAAAAATCCATTAGGTATGTGGCACCCCTTCGATCAATAATGTATGGCACCCACTCTGTCTGTACAGTCTGTAGGTAATACCCGGCGAGCACCAATACAGTGCCGGGGTTTATTGTGTTAGTTAACTGGATGCTTTTAAATTTCCAACCGTACGATTCCTCTAAATGGAAATTCAGTTTGATGTGGGAGCCGCAGAATACAAAAAAAAAGAGAACTGAAAACCGCACAAAATGTGGCTGCAATAACTACTCTACAGATTTGTTCGATATTTCGGACCTAATAAAATATTATGAGATAGATTATATTAGACTAGTGGACGCCCGCAGCTTCGCTCGCGTAGAATTAGACCCATTAACGACGTCTGCCCGCGTTCGGGTTACCCACTTGACTTCAAAAACGGCAAAGTTTCATATTAACTTTGCACCCCCGTTTTACCCCGTTAGGGGGTGAATTTTTAAAAATCCTTTTTTAGTGCTCCCCTACGTTATAAAAGGAACCCCTGTGCAAAATTTCAAGTTTCTAACCCTTATAGTTTAGGCCCTGCGTTGATATGTCAGTCAGTCAGTCAGTCAGTCAGTAAGTCAGTCAGTCAGTCAGCTTCTCCTTTTATATATATAGATAGATTATGATATACCATCCATCCATTTTTCCTAAATAGCAGCATGATCTTCCCGAGGACATATGGCTGCAGAGTTTCGAAGATTGGCGAGGGCCGTACACTGTTAAAAGTTTTGGTCCAAAACTATTAAGTATTCGGTCCAAAACGACACATATTGCAAAGAACAGTTTTTACTATTCGCTCCTTCTGTTATTTTTTTAACTCTTTGGGCTGTCAATTCGATATGATCGCCCTGCAATATTAAAAATTCATCGTGTATATTGATCGCAGGTGACGCATCAGGCAACGTTTATTGAATACCTACTCGTAAAACAGTGATATTGCGAAGGTTACCATTTCCTAAATGAAGGCTTGCCAAGAATGCTGACCTCAAATAGGTATTCTCCAAACAAAATGTACGTTACCGAATATTTAAGTTTGACTAATCTTGCAATTACTTACATATGTCGTGATGTCAGAAATATTTACACTTGTTAATAAATCTTTACCTACAATAAAAGGTACGCTAATAATTCTAATATAACTTGCCTTTATGTTATAAAAATTAAGCAGATTTTTGACACCTTTAGATGTTTGTATTTTTATTATTATTACGTATTTATACAGTTACCCAACGTTTTTTTTGCGAAACGAAGGGTAAAGTCGTAGAGATTGATTACTTACTCATGCAAACTAAGATTCAGATGCAGATCCATTTATTTTTCATTATATGGCATTCGTACACCGCTACGTACGTACATGCTTTACAAAGGAGGTTTTATTTAATGTTAGGTTTTTCTGAGAGACAAGTAAGTTCAGGTATTTTATTGTAGAAGCACATAATAATAGTACAAGTAGAAGCGAACTCAGTCCGCCATAAATAAATTTGATACTTTACTTAGTCTAGAGATAGGTCTAGTCTAGGGTATAGGTACAATCAATTTATCTTTATTTCTCGTATTAAAATCATGTACACTACTCGTCAATCCTGGTTGTTTTCAACGGTGAAAACATTCGTTCAGCCTTGTCGAAGGCACTCGAGTTGCTTGAGAACATTGCATGTGAGCCACTGGGCCACTAACTTGGTGGGTGCCCGTAGGTGCCCTCCGAAGCACGATAGCGCCCATGTAATTTTGCCACTAGCGTTAACCCATCCACAATCCGACCGTGCCGCCTTTGCGTAACTCTGGACGTTAAACAGATAATCTTACCCGTTATTGAGGAGCTCGACAAGGCCGGCGTCGGCGCAGTCCAGCTTCGTGAATATCTGCGGGTAGTATCTGCGCAGGCTCAGGTACTTCAGCAGTGTCTGCTGCGCCATCGGAATGCTGTATTTCTTGTGCCGGAGGAACCGCAGCAGGAATGGATCGTCTGTAGCAAACGGGTAAACTCAAATATCACTCTTTTGACAACGATTAAATTAAATATCACTTGCTGTAACGGTGAGAGACATATCGTGAGGAATCCTTTATGCCTGAGATTAGCTTAAAATGTTCTCGAAATTTTGAAGTCTGCCAATCCGCAGCAGCATGGTGGAGTCCTTACTCCAGTCCTTACTAATCAGAGATTAGTCCTTACTAATCTCTTACCTTCCGAGAGGTGTAGGTGTAGTGTGGTGGAATGATATTTGATTTGTCTCATGGAATCAAGCCTGCGAAAACCGTCCACAGCTACTGAACATTTTGCTGAATGAGATCGCTGGAGAGTTGGCGCCTTTGAGTTATCTCGCACCCTCCAAGTTGGCCTACTAGAGGCTTACCCTGCCTGACGTTTCTTATATCGCCGTTCTGGTGGATCCAGTCCCGCATGAGGCGCACGGCCTGGTCACGAGCGCGTGGGGTTTCGCGCAGCTCGCGCGCTGCTGCCGCGGTCCGCGATTGCCGCCGCCGCTCCTCCCGCTCGCACTGGTCGGCGGCGCTCCAGCTCGTGGCCACTGTCAGCAGCATACCAGCGGTCGTCATCTTGCTCACGTCTGTGAAAAAGAAGGTGTTATCGGATGCTTTTGCAGAAATGGAACTTGACACATATTATAGGTACTTGTTGTTGGATGAGCGTACCATGTGCCAATGCCATGAGGAGAGAAAAATAACTTTACACATCCGTTGGACACCAAGATGCTCAGCATCTCATCATTTTATCGTTCAGAACATAAATGATAGAAGAATAGAGTGGTAAAAAAACCTTGTTACTGTGGATACAAGGTCTTTTTACCGTTGTCGATTACAAAATCCAGCTTGGAGAAGAATATATCGTAAAATTCAAAACAGCAGGGAATCAGTCAGAATATTGAGACGCTTTCAGAATATCTTGTTGACCCAGTAGGAGTGCAAACGTTTGGGGAATCTACAGATTATAAATGCTACCAATGTGATAGTGTAAATGACATGACCCAAGTTTATTTGAGTTCGCCACCGTTTAACTCCTAATATGTATAACGTGGCCATGTTTACAGCTAAGAGATAGCAGTTATTCATTGAGACGAGTTTGCAAAGAAGATTTTTTTCCAGTCACTGGAAATTTAAAAGTTCCTATATGGAATAGGGTCGAAGGAATTGAAATTTGCAATTATTTACTTAAATATCGATACATAATTTACGTCCTAACTGGTCACAGAGGATAACTAAACTAATCTTACCAGTGTAAAGATTACGAGGTGATTATCTACGTCTAACATAAGTAAGTACTTCCATAAGCGACTAATTTATTCACATCTATAAGTAATGCAACAATTTGCAGCATTTACACATCTGCAGGTAGGCAATGTTATTTGATTGATTATTTTACTTAAATTCGGTAGGTGATGCGAGCGTTGGGTTGCGCAACGTGACGAGAGCAGACAAACCAGTAATTAATAACGAGTGGCTGCCGAGTGTCATCGGCCGAAGTATGCTCGGACGTCAACGGCCGAACTCGGCCGATCAAATCAAACATAAGTACTGATGCGAGCGTTGGGTTGCGCAACGTGACGAGAGCAGACAAACCAGTAATTAATAACGAGTGGCTCATCGGCCGAAGTATGCTCGGCCGATCAAATCAAACATAAGTAAATGAAAGAGAGTGCATACACTGATACTACCCACGTCGTACGATGACGTCCGATAACGGACGATCATCTGACGAGTCCGAACGTGTTTGGATTTTTTGTCAGTTTTAATAATTCTTCAATCAGATTCGTCTGTACTCTGTAGTTGCACACTATATAGTTCCACCGACAACGGCCGTTATCGTGTGCAGTGTATGCAGTTGAACGTCCGAGACAGTCGGCCGAACAGCTCCGATCCGAAATCGGCCGATGAATCGGTTTTATTGTACGCGTGGGGTAAGTCTATAGTAATATATACATTTATCCCTTCAACCACAACCCTATGGTGTGGTGTGGACTCCACTTGCCTTTATGAACAATAATAGAGATCACTCATAGAAATGCAGGTTTCCTCACGATGTTTCATTCGTCATGTGATCTGCATGCACTGCTACGTGAGGTTTCAGATGGTTGCATCCAAAATTCCTAACACATCCGGAACACAAATGCTTTTAAAAAAAAAATCACTGGTTATAAATTGTACTAGGTACCGTGGCGTTGGTACCCCGGGCGAATTCTATTGGAATTAAATTTGAATTCAAAATACACCGAATGGAACAGCATCGAGTTCGTGGAATACATTGGCACATTATCGATGCGCTTGACCGCTTGAACCAAGGCACTCGCGATAGTTACTATCATGTTACTGGCTCGCATCCTGCATTACACCAATATCCCTTTGACTATTCAATTAAAGTGTTTCATGCGAACGGCGACCCTAATTTAAAACTGGACTTAGTCCAGTTACGTTCGACTACCGGCCACCAAGCCAAGGTAATGTCTAAGCATCTTCCATGGCTGGATTTAAGGACACGGGACTCGCGATAAACTGTATCGAATTATTGGTCAGACTGGAGCTACTAATCTTCCTAAATTTTTTAAGGTTCCTGTGGTTCCGTCTATCCATCGGCTTTTGGAAGTCTACAGCTGGATAGCATAGACAGACCTCCCACTGTTGAGCAGGGATTTCCACTGGTAAACTGGTCCAATGCACCAATGAATGGTGAAGGAGTCAGTGGCTAACTCAGTGTCGAATGTTCACAAGCCACCCAAAGGCTTACCGATTATTTTTACCATCCACAAACCTACCGCGCCCATAGTTGCTTAACTCTTACATAAGTAGATATATTCCTGACTTAATCGGTCCTACAGGGTCCCTACTCATAAAGTTTACGAAGTAAATTTTATCTAATCTGTGGCGCAGTCCGCGGCACTTGGTAAATAATGATGTAATGGCATATTACCGATCACGGTTTTATGCTAATATCAATTACCTGTAATATTCTTCCCTGTTAAAATAAATTTCAAGGTCTTTCCATTGTTTGTTTTCAACGAAGTTGACCGCCCGTGTCTCGTATAAGCCGACCGGTTATGTTATGTAATCAAACATAATATTATTATAAAATATTACATCGCTGCGACCCATAGACGTCCCACTGCTGGGCACGGGTCTACCCCACAGACACTGCTGCGGGAGGTCTAGAGCATATCACGCTGCTCCAATGCGGATTGGTGGAGATTAGATATTATTATAGAACGGATTTTCATACGGTTTTCACCAATATAGTGATCTCTCGGTTATCAGAGGTTTCTCGAAAATCTTTTATAATTTGTTAAGGGTTGTGCAAATTTTTTGATATATAACATTCCTTTGTACCGCTTTTATTTGAATTGAACCCAGACCCTCTCGGCTCTAGAGAGGTTCGGCCACATGGAGGTGGTACTCAGAGTTATTTCGTTCTCGAAGCTTCCACCGTCATTAGTTCTTCAAGTCCCTTTCTTAGTTATTCAAATTATGCCACAGTTGTCGTGGTCTGCAGCAGATGACGCCGGATTGGTAGTGCCTCATGATCGTTTGCTATCTCATAACTATAAAAACGTTGGAAAGGGTTGCGTCCTGTTTGTATGGTTATGTATCGTATTTTCATATGATTGTTGATTGAGACAGTAACAGCCGAGATAACGGAGTAATGGTAACGGTATAATTACATAATGTGGTTGGAATTATTGTGGTCATTGTTTATAACTATTATATCATAAGACATTGAGTTCTCATTTAAGTGTCCGGTTCCAATCCGTGTGGTACTTTTTTAAGTTACTTCCGTTAAAGAATTCATGTCATCTGATGTTTAGTTGAAGGATATCTGCCTCCTTTCAAGAAAGGATTCTTGAAGAAAGCGCTGCGTTCTCTGTGCGATTCCTCAAAGCATTTGATGTAATAATACACATTTGAACATTTTCATTTCAACTTAGTAGTACATAAAGTACCCATTATGTATTTACAAGTTAGTAACTTTATTCTATTTATTCTCCAATGAGGTCTTCTTATTATTAAAAGCTTTTATTTTACTTCACTCGTATGTATGTATGTCCTCGAATCTTGCAATCAATATTTCACCCACTTCCACTGAAGCTATCGAGCTTATAATTCCGCACACATATTTGGTTCCGATGACAATGCACGAAAATAAATTAAAAACTTACTTTTTTTTTTAAATGTAACAGTACCTAAGTATAGTTTAGTAAGGTAAATTACACAAGCGGTTATGAACATATATATCGCACTGGAACTTGTTAGATATGTAACATCTGTAACAAGATGATTGTCGGTTCAAGTTCGGTTGGCAGTGTTGACACACATTCACATCGCATCCGAGATCGAACCAGCCTGTATGCCGGAGAAATTTCATAACGAGGCGGTTTGTTGTGCACAAGTGGAGCAACAAACGCGTAACATAACAAATATAATCCGAGCCAAGGTTGTCCAATATCGTATTGTTCTTTAGTTTCACACGCAGCGCAGTTTTATTGTGCGTGGGTGTACGTAATTGTGCAAGGGTAATGCGTGTGTTACAGAGTTGAATTACGGAGAGTTTGATATGCCGTATTCATCAGTGTTCCTCTGTAGTCATCTTTATGTATGACTAGAGACTCCTGAATACACAGAGATATCCTAAAAGTAGGTACCTCGACCTCATTTGCAACGCAAGCTCAAAGTCACTCTGTGCGATATGGTACACTATTGAATTCGTAACGACGAAATTCTTACACAAATATTACCGACATAACAACCACGCTGAATTAGTAATAAGCCGCGTCCACACTGGGATCACTGGGCGCATGGGCTCGCGCGGCAGCCCCCGGTGTGGACGCGGCTGTTGAGAGGCCACGTCATTCGTAGAACGGACAATCGATGGGAAGAAAGTAATATACAACACCGAGAGCATAGCAAACTGTTGTATCCACAGGCAACAGAGAAGAAACGCTGAATGCTTGATGGATGAATAATCATTCAATGGATGGATGAACCCGTAAAATTACCTACTATTAGTTTGTATATGAATGGGGACGCGGCGTGCGTGAGTGGTCAGTGGTCTGGCAAAAGTGAAAGCACGAAATAATTCTAAATCTGCTGACAACTGCGGGTTGCCTGACTATCAAAGCCTAATTAAATATATTTGTAAGATGGCGAAATTGTTCATCATCGCTTACATAAAGGTAACTGGTAAAAGCCCAGGTAGCCCGCATTAAAGATGAAGGTAAGTAGGCCATATCAATTAACGTGGAACCTACCGTGGGTTGAATGTTCATGTTTTATAAATAAAAAATCAATATCTTGCTGCCAGGTATGGAACATAGACGACTTAACTTAAGTGTCTATAAATAATATTCGAAGTATGCTTCGACCAATAATTCGAAGATGGTATGACATAACTGTTTAAATATTTCAACGATCAGAGCATAGGTAGAAAAGAACTGATGAGAAATAAGATACATGATTACTATCAAATACATCATAATTATTTATTTATTGGATTAAAGTTTGTTGTTACTGTTTATGAGGAGTTTAAGAGGGAATTTGTTCTACTCATTTTAAGTAAACAGCTGTTTTAATAACGCATAACGGGACGGACGGCTTAACGTGCCCTACGAAATACGGAAACGCTCGAGGAAAAGCTACTTGTTGCGCTGATCCCGACTATTTGCCGCGTCCGGCCGCGGGGGGGTTAACTATCTCGAGTGAGGCGCACGCGCTCTTAACCATCAACTAAGTTCTTACTAGAAAACGAATACTGAATTATAATTGATTTATTATCTGTATATCCGCTGACCGCAACTTAAGCCCGTGAGACGTTCAGCAAAAAAAAAATGTATAGATACGAATGCTTATGTAACATCAGCATTCTTGTTTTTAAACTATATAACAGGTAAACTATGTAGCTATAAACGTTTGGAAATCCAATAACAATTAACTATATTACAACCTAACCTTTATTTAACATCAAAAAACTGCGGCGAATTTTGCTAGCATTTAATCTGACATCTCTATTACACTGCTAACCCCGAAATAATTGACTACATACATTATAACCATTTAAAATAAATTAATATAACAATATTGTGAGGTTGCCAAATACTATTAATTGTCTTTGCCGAATGTTTAATATAATGATTGATATCATGATAATCAGAACTAATGTCAACAGTAGATACGAAATATTATTCTCAAGTAGGTTATATATGATGAAGGCGCGGCTAACCCTTTCTCGCGTATAGCAAAAATATTCAATATGGACAATGTCCCGAAGCACCAGCAGCAGCTCACGAGCTACTCTAGAGGCTCTTTTATTTCTTCGGGTTCATCTTCATCATTTCTTATTCTTTTCTCAAACTCCTTTGTGATACCTCCGGGTAAATATTTTGCCACACTTCCAACAGTCTTCAACATTAGGCCCGTCCAGTTGTGAGAGGGCCCGAAAGCTTTCTCATGCACTGCCAATTTCGCAAACCCCAGCATTACATCGGTGCTGCAGTTCTCGAGCTTGCCGATGACCGAAGCCGCTTCCTTGTACGCTGACGGATGTATCATATCAATTTCACTTCTGTTGAATGCACAGAGGATTTGGTTGAGTGCCAATAAGTCGTAGAACGAGTAATCATCCGGCGTTTTCCCCGCAAAGTCCTCGCGAACGCGATTGGCTATTGCCTCGAGTGTTTTTGGATCGAGATTATATGAAAATCCAAAATTCTTCACCACATTTATGGAGCTAATCGTAAGATTTTCGTATTCTTCAGTTTCGATAGCCGGAGTGACCCAGTGAAGTTGAGCAAGGACGTCTTCGGGGATGTTTGAAATGCCATTGTAAAAGCCAACTAACGCCTCCCACAAGTAGCGCGCGTCGGCAACCCTGAGATGCTTTTGCGCTATATGTTGGAGACAGTCGACGATGTCTTCAGCCGATATTGCTTGTATTTCTTCAGAGGTAAGGTTTCTTTGCGGTGGGAATTCACGAACTTCAAT
Source organism: Carterocephalus palaemon (assembly GCA_944567765.1). Classification (NCBI taxonomy): domain Eukaryota; kingdom Metazoa; phylum Arthropoda; class Insecta; order Lepidoptera; family Hesperiidae; genus Carterocephalus; species Carterocephalus palaemon. Next base: position 13,629,819 of record OX155637.1, on the reverse strand, counting down.
ACACGTGAGACAATGTATTGTAGATAGTCCAGTAATTAAAAACAGGAGACATATCAACATTATGACCAACGAGGAACCCAGATTAATGTTTCTTATTAATGTCCCTACTGTAAGTACGTATATGACCGATGAGGAACCGAGTTTAATTTAACTTATTATTGTTTGTACCTATAGTTTCCGCGATGTAGGGCGTAGTTACTCTTGTAGCTTCAGAAATGGAATGGTCAGCATTCTGACAGACATAACTAATTGGAAATTTATGTTTTTATTCCAGCGATAGTTCAAAGTTCGTGCGTGATCATTGTTACATCACGCTTCACGAAACACGATAAAGAAAGAAACGAAGTATAAAGTAGAATTAGTGATTATGTATTTATTATTTATGTATACCTACGTTTTTGGGCGATTTTAAAAAGACGTTTCAAATTATACAGAAGCACCACCACTGCATGTGTAACATGTTATTAAAAAGATTAATTGCCATTGTTTTACAAAAGTGATGAAGATATAAAATATAAATTATCTTTTCATGCTTCGGTGCGCTCTAAGATATAAAGATAACCAGGCACCGTGGCCTACTGTGGCCAAAATGATAATAATATGAAGATGCTAATTTAGATGCGATTAACATAGGATGAATTTATCTTTTTACTTAAGACTAGTATTTACACGTGCTTTGTAAAAATTTTAAATGTCTGCCTACGGTTTAAGTTAGAACATTGGAAGATAGCCGTGGAAAACCCTAATTAAGTTTTTTTTTTAATATATCTTAAATATACTTAATCCACTTTTTTTTTTGTGAAAGCATCCACAGTGACACGCAGTCTGTCAAATTTTCAGCTGTCCTATTTCCGTTCAAGAGATCTCTTTTTTTTCGAGAGATCTCTCTTTCCGTGCTCTGTTATAGAGAGACGGACACCGGAGGGACTTCTTTATACTATAGCGAAGGTATAGATTTTTCGTATCCTAATTTATTTTAATTCCATCGGGTAAGGAACTCATAGATCGAAAAAGATAATATTATGAAAATGTTAATTAGTTTTTATTTTTTAAAAGTACTAACCTACATATTCATTTTGAATGGGGTAAAGCTGGATTACCAAAAAACGGATCGATTATCGTCCCGCTGACATCACATGACATTCACGCGGAAAGCCTTGCCGGTTCACGCGCACCATGGTTGGCAACCCGGAACGCGCAGGGCCGACACGCAGTGTTTGAGTTCACGGCTCTCATAGTGTTTGTCTATTATCAAATACTTACATCTGATGTTTGTACAACTTTTTGGCCTATTAAGGTAAATATTGGCGTTCGTTACGTAAACACGACGATGTGTAACTGCCGTATTGCTTTGCCGGCTCGAGTTCCAACTAAAAGAATTCCGGTGTTCAAAATTGCATCAGAGCTGATCTTTTGATTGGTGTTGTGTCGAAACTAATACCGATATTTACTACGGGTATTCAGTACCCGTTATAATTACAAAATTAGGATACGTGTAAAATTGTAGCGCGAGCCGACAGATAAACAATATACGGTATTGTTTCTATAACATATTGTAACGGTGAAGAAAGCGATGAGCCAAACGACAGGTCCAACAATTGACTATGATTTTTTTGTAAAGTAACAGTAAAAAGAGAATTTTAGTTGCTGTCCCTGTTGATAGAGTCCAAATCACGCCTCGCGTACCTACATCATATTATGCATGCTTAATACGAGTACATATATCGTATTATGCTCTCAATATTTTGTGGTATGTATTTACTTATTGGACAGTACCTATTCGCCGTTTGCTCGTCCATCAATTAGCGCGCTCGTGCAAACCAACAGCGAGACGCGTACATATACAGCTGGCCGTGTTTATCGACAGGTGACGCATCTGCTCGGGATGTTGTTGTGTGATAAGCGATGGTCACATGTTCCAGGCTTAAATTCGGCAACAACAATACTTCTAAGTTGATTTATTAACCTATTTAATTTTAATTGCACCTTTTAAGGCAGGTCTACAGCTTTTAACCCCGGACGGTAAGATAGATAAACTACATAATATGACATTCATCATCATCATCATCACAACCCTTTCTTTGTCCCACTGTTGAGCATGGCTCTCCTCTCAGAACGGGAGGGATTAGGCGTTAGTCCACCACGCTGGCCAAATGCGGATTGGCAGACTTCACATGCCATAGAGAACATTAGAAGAACTCTCAGGCATGCAGGTTTCCTCACGATGTGTTCCTTCCTTCACCGTTACAGCAAGTGACATTTTATTTCTTAAATCGCACATAACTCAGAAAAGTCATTGGTGCATGCCGCTTGGGTTTGAACCTAGACCACTCGAGTGAGAGGCGAGTTCGATAGCCACTGGACTGTCACCGCTGTGTGGTAATATGACATTACGTCTGTGTATCCCTTAAGTGGTAGGCACAGGTGCTTCTATGTGACATGTGTCATGGAAGTGACTCTTATGTAGATAACAAGCGGGGAGTTTATTGCCATTTGCCAGGAAAATCCGAACTCTGTCTGGGATGTTAAAATCAAATAATTCAATAAGTTTGCTTAATCCTCGGATCGAACTCAGGACTTCTATCTTATCAGTCACGCTTGCGACCTTTAGCTAGAGCAACGGGCAGTTGAAACAATGTAAGTTGGATAGATAATCTCCGGTTAAATATTTGTAGAAACCCAGTAATTACTGTACGTAGAAACTTCAAGTTAACATTGATTGTCTACTGATTAGATTTCAGGTACCTACGTACAAATAATCGTAGTAGTAACATATTATCATTATTTAACGTCCGAATTATTCCGCGATTTTGATGACCATTGACTGGTACAGACTGGTTTAATGGCAGAATATAATGGGTATTCACGATAGTGAATACCTGAAATCGTTAGGGATTTTTAGTTTTAAAATTCAAATATGTATCCTGTTTGACATACCTATACATATATTTTATCCAATGATGGTAAGATAGATAAGATAAAATATCTTTTAGCCATCATTGGATTGGCTGGTAGTGTAGTGAATGCCAACAGACACTCCGCCATTTATAAATAAAAAAATAAAATTTGAAAGTACTTACATAAAAAAAGAACAATAAAATAGAAAAATAGTAGTAGAGTATGCAATCTGTGTCTTGGCGACAAAATATTAAGCAAAAGTGGTATCGTTTACTCTTACATATAGGTATCTTTCGGCACTTCGGTTTCTGGCCCAATTGGGGCTATTTTCCGTAGAATTTAATTTACTAATTTATTAGGTAAGTACTGTACTTTTCTTAAATACATTTAAATATAATATAATAAATAAATACAGCAAAATATTAAATACATATAAATAAATTATCTACATATTGACTATAATAAAATTGAAATGACTATAGAAAAATACATAAGTTAAAATAATTATTATTGATTTTATTGTTCCTAATTTGAAATTTTGAATATCAAATATGTACATGACGTGTTTGTAATTAATGGCAAGACAAGGAATAAATAAAGGCTTTTGTATTTGTATTACTGTACCTACTTCTAATAATTATTGCACCGATATATATCTTTGAAAATGTATGTAGGTATCGTTAAATACAATATTTTTAAATGAGATTTTATAGATATTTTTATGCAGAAAGTTTACATACCACGCCACGGCACCGCCGCGCCATTGTCGCAGCCCTACGTTACGTGGGATTACTTCAAATGGTGCAGAATATGTAACGTAAGTACAATTTTCGTGGTGGCATGAGTATTTGCAAGTAAAACATTAAGTAAGTAATAGCGTAATAGGTATCCAGATAAAGAATTTCAGTTGTACGAGGTAGGTATATTAAAAGGTACACTTGTAGGTCTGATGTATATTAACTTGCCCCCTGTATCCCCGAAGCTATCAGCACCAGAAAATTATACGCAAGTAATGATTTTGGACATGCTAGAATACTTAATTACCTACTGTAATAATCGAAATTGTTCGATGGCCGATTGGTTTCATATCGGTTTGCCGATTTCTGAATCGCGCAAAAATTCCGAATTGTGAAATTGCGCAAACGAGTACAAATTATTGTATAATACTTACTCGACAGATCTTACCTGAAGTATGTATTTTTAGCAAGAAACGGTAAATCGTAAAACAAGTCTCAAATGCTTTTATTTAGGATGTTCAACAACCGTCAAAGCTGCAGAATCATGTAGGGCATGTGCAGTAAATGTGGACTTTTAGTTTACCTTGACCTTCAGCGTATACCTAATACTTCAACCCCACTACCTGAAGGGGTCGATGTCGACACACACTAGTATGGCCTTCAGTTAATAGTTACCATTTAGATATTCTGAGTGTAAGGTACCCGTACGACGCTAATCGCTACCCTTTCCGATTAGGTATAATGTACACTTCGACTTAGTAAAGGTATTTCCCATATTCGAAATACAAATATTGTATTCATATAATTATAACAAACAGGAATTAAAACCTCAAAGTTCTCGAATGAGTCGCGCCTCAACATGAAAATGGAAAACGCGGGAAATTAAAGTTTTAATAATTTAACGATTAGGATTCAATTTTAGTAGCCGATATGACCGACATGACAGACCGGACAGATAGCATGATAGGGCATTGGATTCAATTAATTTTAAATTGTTAGTTTAGCTATGATTTTGGTAGGTACGTTTTATAGGTAGGGACACTAAGTTCTAAATAATAAATAAGTACCTACTACCTGATACATAATACCTAATACACATAATAATATAAATATGAAAAATCTGTAGTGCGATACAATTTTTTAGGCATTTCTTATTGCCCTATTTCTTTTTTTCACACATTCAATTATATTGACAAAATGATTCTAATTGGAATCAATATTTTCGAGTGACCTACGTGCTTGAAGTGAAGGTGCAAAAAAAAATAATAGCGCGCTCAAACTTGTGTACAATTCGTGCATTAATCAATACAGAATATAATGTTAAATGTAGTTTATGAGGATGACACAAAATAGTAAGTGGCGGTACTTAACTTTACTTGAATTCAATAATTTCAGAATAATCACAAAATATTTAAAAAAGCAACTAATTTCTAACTTCCACCAGAACCCGCCGTTTTTTATCACAGAAACACTTAATAATTCGCATTAAAAATAGGCGGGTGGAAAATAAATAAAATTGATGCGCAAGCATTGTGTAAGTTTTAAGTTAGGAAACTGCTGCCATGTAAAAAGAACTAGAGCTTTTGCGATATCTCATTCAGATTAGATAAAGAAGAAGATATTATACTATTAATTGATGTCAGTATAGACAAACCCCCTTCATTCATCATTGAATATCATAATTCTTTAAAAATAAGGTAGCTGTCAAGTGTTTTGTCACTGTCTTTCAAATTCTGAATTGAGTTTGAATAGAATACAAAACACTGAATAGCTGAAATATGTTTATTATTCTTTTTTGAATAAGGCCTACACTCAAAGGAGTCTTGTAATCTAGTTAAAAAATAAAGCTGACACTCACTTTCAAATGTTGGCGCGTCTACTTGCGAATCACTGGCTGGCGGGCCGACGCACACTGCGGGTCTGCGCGTGCGCGTTCGCCCGCCACAAGCCACGCTTCCCCAACTCGCGTAACAGTGTTAAGCAACATAATCACATTAATAACACAGCTAAAACAATGATCTTCAAAATGACATCTATACATGCCAATAGCGCTGTTGAACTGAACATTTGCATGTTTTAGGAAGTCTTGTTAACTACGCAAGTACTAGAATACCTAATCTGTCAAGCTAACATTGTTTTGGTAGGCTTATTACTAGAGCACACTCCACCACGCTGCTCCAATGCGGATTGGTGGAGGGGTTTGTAGCGAACCCACGTTCAGGTGGCTTGAGAAAAGCCACCCGAAAGCCTTCGACAAGGCTTAACGACTGTTTCCACAAAGAAAGTGCCTCTGAAGCACGGTAGCTCCTAGAAACGTGCCCTCTGAAACACGGTAGTGCCTATGAATGTTTTTTTGCCACTAGCGATCACCCATCCACAAACCGCCTGCGCCCGGCGTTGCTTAACTCTTTCGATCACATTGAATCGACACGAATGAAAATAGCCCTGTGGCTACAGGGCTATTTTCTAGATAATCGTACGAATTAAAATTTTACCAAACCTAGTGTAGAGTAGATAGATGCTCGTCATGCGACGTCATAGTTTGTACTGTGACTGTACCTACTGATTTTCTTATTACTCATTGATAGGGATTAATTTTTTTCATGGTACTTGTATACGCTTATCAGAGCGTATTAGATAAGCGTAAAGATAAGTAGAAATCACCTTACAGATAGACTGAAAGACAACATTTTTCGTTTACACCTAGTAAGTTTATATAGCCTATGTCACTCAGTGAAGATGCTGCTTTCTACTGGTGAAATAATTTTTGAAATCGGTCCAGAAGTTTTTGTGTCAAAACATTACAAAGAAACTACTCTTAATTAATAATATTAGTATATATAGGTAGAAGTATAGATTAGATTACGCCGCTTCAAATCGCTTTACTTACAAAATTACTTACCTGTACCATCAAGGGATGTTTTACATTACCTACATATATTAAGTACTAGTGGAAGCCCGCAGCTTCACACGCGTGGTATTAGACATAATAATAGATTCTTCCTTTAGCTCCACAAATTTGTAATGAATCCGTAAATGTGTTATCCCCTATGTTTATTTTACACCCTAAAGGGTAACATTTTTACAAACTTTGATACCATATTTATTCAAGTATATCTAATCAACAGCCTAAAATATAAATTTTATGCTTCTAGTTCTGAATTATACTGACAAATTTTTTAAATTTTATTAGAAACTCATTTTTTTATTTTCATGCATTGTCATCGGAACCAAATATGTATGCCGAATTTCAGCTCAATAGCTTTAGTGGAAGTGGGTGAAATATTGATTGCAAGATTCCAGGACATACATATATACATACATACGAGTTGGTCTAAGAGCCAGTGAACCTAGGATACCTGTATGTATTTGACCAGACTTGGGTTTTTGTACATTGAGACCCCTATTGGACGCGGCGAGTGCGCAGGTAAGACAGGTATCGATTTTTGGCTATTTATAAATGCATTTGACCACGTCTGCCGTTTTGATATTTGAAAATATATTATTATTATTAATGGAAAATAACAATGGCAGACCATTATCACGCGTTTAACATTGTGGCAGACATTTTTGAAAATGTAAAAAATTTTTTTTTTTTAATTAATTGACCAGATCTGCCATCAATATATTTTATTTATTATAGTCTTAAAAACTTATATTGACTTAAAGAGTTGTTTAAAATAATAATATATAAAAATGTTTACTTTATCTTATCAACTAAACGGAAGTCATTAGTATAATACGGACAATTTCATTGATTGCCATAATATAAATATGAGATTATCTTTCAAATATCATTAATCTGTTTGTTTTGCAAGATGCTCGCTAGGACTGCCGTGGTACTTCTAGGCCTTTTGGCCACAGTAGGTAAGCTAATTATATTATTTAATTTTAATGTTCCGTTGTACTGAAGCAGCGATAGTAGGGTTTAGAACCAGGAATTTCCGGAACGTAGGTACCTACTGGGGAAAACATTGAAATTTAATTAATCAAAAAAAAATTTAATCAAAAATTAAAACTGCCTACATGTTTACATAAGTACCTAATCCGAACTCGATTTTTCTGTTTTTGAGCATAAAATATTTGTAAAATTCAAAGATTTTGTTTATTTATTTATTTATAAATTTTGCACGTACACATTAAAATTAACAATAAAATACAATACAGAAAAAGGTGGTTCCAAAAGTCCCGAAAGTTCCAGGAATCCCCAGTTCCAGCTTTACCCGGTGCCGAAACCGCCTTTTCGGTTCCGCCTAAACTCATTGCTAAACATCTACTTATTTATGAAGAGAAAGAAGGTAGATATTCAATCTTATTTCACTCTGAAAATGGCACACTAAATAGGCGATTTTTTAATGGATATAAGATAGCAAAAGAGCATAGCAGCACCACCCATCCGCTGCCGACCATGACAACAGTTACTGACGTTGAACAAGACTCTCATTAGTAAGTCTCGTTCCAAGTTAGTCACAGATAACACCTCCCTTACTGCTACCCTTGTGGACTAAGATGGTGGACGAAGTGTGGACGGGAAGTGTGTGGTTTCACACATTTGCAGCCGGACCATAATTTCTTTAGACTAACTCCTAAGCTCTACCACCTAAAAAGTTATACACTTTTATCTTTGTTTCGCATCGGTAAGTGACGAATACCAGACGGATGAATACTAATGCCAATGGTTGCGATTGCGATTGCATTGGCGATCACTGATTAAGTACTATGAATGTCACGTACCTATTATAATTTTATTAACATTTATTAATATCGTAAAACGACCAAGTCATTACAACCTCTACTTTTATTATTTTTTTACTATAGCTGCCTCCCCATTGGAGCGGATAGTTGGGGGATCACTCACCAACGTCCAGCAATACCCCTTCATAGTGTCAGTCCAAGTGACGCACCGAAATAGCTGGATGCAAGCCTGTGGCGGTTCCATCCTTCACATCAGGGCGGTCCTGTCTGCGGCACATTGCTTCATGTAAGTTTTCCTTCATATTGTCAGTCCAAGGGACGCAACACGAAAGCTGGATTCAAATCGGTCATGAAAATTCGTCTTCTCGGTACCTACCGTAGCATGCACAGCACTTTTCTCCTGAGCCACGAAGAGGTTTTACTATTTCTACTACCAAACCTTTCGATACCATTGCAGGCCCCGAGTCTGATCTGAATGTAATGACTAAAGCCAGCATACCTTCAGGATTTGACCCAGATTATTTGAGAGACCTTTATAGCATAGCGCGCTATGGGGAGCTATGCTCGGTATTTCTCTACGGGACAGGATTCCGTAGAAATACGTAGACGAACGAAGGTTACCGACATAGTTCGAAAGATCAGTGAACTGAAGTTTTCAAGGGGCAGGCCACGTCGCTCGACGGACTGATAACCGTTGATTAAGAAAAGTCCGCGAGTGGAGACCGCGTCAAAAAAAACGAAGTATTAGCATAAGGCGCCTAATAAGAGGTGGACTGACGACCTGAAGAACACAGCGGGAAACCGTTAGATTTAGAAAGCGCATAATCAGGAGGAGTGGCGTCGATTGATGGAAGCCTATGTCCAGATATAGTTTCACCATCCGCTGTGTTTTCACCGCTAATTACTTTTAACATAGCTTCAAGAGGACTATGAGATAACTGTGGTCACTTAAATCTTCACCCCTCCTATTTCGAGAAGAGACCCGATCCCAAAAGTGGTACTAAGCAATTATGGTGATCGTGGTTTGCTTTCAATGAAAGATGGACCTGTATCAAAGGACCAATAATACCAGAGAATAACTACCAATAATACCAAAGCTGATATACCGGCGGAAGATAAAAAAATGTAATTCGTAACTCTGCGTAGGTTATACCAAAACATCTACTATCGCCACAAGCCACTGCCTCCTCTCCGAATAGCATCCGACATTGCTTTAGTCCACCACGCTATCCAAGTGCGGATTGGCAGACATCACATTACTTCGAGAGTATTATGGAAAACTCTCTGGCATGCAAGATTCCTCACGCTGATTCCTTCACTTATACAGCAGGTAACATTTAATTTCTTAAATCGTACATAGCTTAAAAGGCAGTGCGTGCCGCTTGGATTTGAACCCAAACCTGGACGGATGACAGGCGAGTTCGATAGCCTCTGGACTGTCAAAGCGAATACCATTTAGTGAATAATAAATAAATCTAAAACAAATTCCATTTCCCAATTTCAGTGGCCGCAACAAGAACCAAGTCCGCTTCCGCATAGGTACATCCTTTGCTCACAGCGGCGGAGTTGTCCACAACTGTGGGTCCATCAGGAACCACCCCAACTACAGCCAGATGACTCAAGACAACGACATCGCAGTCCTGCGGTCCACGAACAATTTCAATCTATACGGCGGCGTCGCAAAACCTGGAATAATTGCTGGACCCAATTACAATCTAGCTGACAACCAGAACGTCTGGGCTGCGGGATGGGGTTTGACTAGCGTAAGTAAATCGTAACATTACGGAAATCCATCGTTATAAAGTTAGTTTTAATGTAGGTATGTAGCTAGTTACAACCCATAGTCGTTTCATTGTTGGGCACAGGTTTCCCCCAAAAGAAACAGCTGGGGGTCTAGACCATACTAACCCATGCTACTCCACTCCAATGTGGATTGGTGTAGGGGTTAATTGCCAACCCAGTGTCGAATTTTCTCAAGCCAACTTAGAGTCTTCGACAATGCTTAGCGATTGTTGTTACCATTGAAAACAACTGGAACCGATGGCTTAACGTGCTCTCCAAAGCACGGTAGCGCTCATGAAATTTAGCCATTAACCGCCGCCATCAACAAACCGACCCTTCGTTGTGTAACTCTGTTAATCATATAGAATCGACACAAGTCATCAGGCTTTGGATGCTACAGTTTCAATCTACTGTGCAACTACCCGCACTATGTGCACCGAGGTAGGTACTATCACCTCACTCCCTTCCACATAAGAAAGCATGCATAGGTATACTAACATTTTTAAAATATTAAGTTTAGGGTGAATGTTTGTGAGTGTATAAGTTTGTATGTTTGTTATTTCTTCACGTTCAATCGGTTGGACCAATTTTGATAAAATTTGGTGTGGAGGTGGCTGACACCCTGAATTAACATATAGGATACCTCTTCCCTTGCAATAAAAAACATTTTTGCAGTTTAAAACTTACTACTATAAATTTCATCGCGAGCAGCAGTTAGTTTACTATAACCATAGAGTAGGTACGGACAAAAAGTTTGACAATATGTCTGTCTGTGTGTTTGTGTGTCTTTCTGTCTAGAACAGCAGCTCCCTAACGAATGAACGGATTCTGATGCGGTATTTTGTTTGAATGCTGACATGATAGTTCTTAGCTACAATTTTCTGTTCAGGCGTTTGATAAATCATTAGCTCATTTCCTACATAACAAAAGGGTCCTACTAACATTCAGTTCCGATTGATTCGAAATTTATAATTAAGTATATCGATGATACTGTCAAGTCATGCTTACCTTGATGGTACGATTAATCTTTCAGTTTGGAGGTCAACCGTCAGAGCAATTGCGCCATGTCAATCTGCGGACTGTCAATCAAAACACGTGTAGGGATGCATACGGTAACCTGACAGCGAACATGCTGTGCGCTAACTGGCCGCATGGCGGTCGAGGCGCCTGCATCGGGGACTCCGGAGGCCCCCTGCTCCACAATAATGTTATTGTCGGGGTACTCTCCTTTGGAAACAACTGCGCCTTGCCCAACTATCCTGGGGTCTACGCTCGCGTCTCCAGATATTCAATCTGGATCCAACAACAATAAATCAATAAATAAATAAACATATAAATAAATTTATATTTTTTTACTACCACGTTCAGTGTTTGTATCCATCAGACAAAAAAACATTAAGAAAGGCGTCAGGGCCCGTAGTAGTAGTACCTACTGGCGACTCCAATTAATTTCCTTGTTTGTAGGTCACGATGACCACTTACCACCAGTTCGCCCGTAAGCTTATACTGATGTGGTCAAGATCTATACAAATGGATTTTCGTCTCAAATTCACTCCTGCGGTGGATGGATGGATGGTGGTTGCGGTAAAAAAAATCCTTTGTTACCATAACAATTCTGAGTATCCATCATCCATCCACTCTACCTATAATATAGAGCTGTCATATCTGGCACAACTCTAACTTTTTCTGTCCTTTGTATAAAACGGTTACCTGTCGTCATCTTCAGTTTATCGATTATTTTTAAAGGAGTGCCGGCCTGTAAAGAGCACGTTTTCATCAAAGGTGAAAACGTGCTCTTTAGAGGCCAGCGACACAACCATAAAATAACAATTAATAGGTAAACGTTAAAACTCCGGGGTAGGCTAAGGCTTAAGAAATATAAAATTGCAAGTCGTCAGAAAACATATGGTAGGTATTTGTCTCTAATCCTAATCTCAAAGTGATGTTTCTATAAATTTTAAATCAAAATTTTTGATAAGCATAAACATAGCCAAGATTTTCGTAAATAAAGCTTGAGCAGTCTATAGATCTCAGCTATCAACATTGCCGGTGATACGTACTGCCACAACTGCTACACTGCCACTACTAGCGACATCTGTTGATGTGAATCGCTTACATGAACCACATTTGATAGGCTTACTGACTAGCAGCATAGAGTAAGGACCAAAAGCTTGCAGCTTATGTAGTACATCATGTATACGTTGTATGGCGCTGAATATCTATGTTGAGATGATTAATTACTATCGAATTTTTTTTTCCTACTGAAAATATCACAAGAACTCTGTGTAGGTGTAGTCAGTGCACACTATTTATATATATACTAGCTGACCCTGCAAACGTTGTTCTGCCATATGATATGTCAAAGTGACGCGACACTTCATGTAAATGTTTATACAAAAATATTAAAATAATGTTTAAAAAACATTTTCCAGTGGACCAAATTGTGAATCTAAACCATTCTCGAATCCCCTTGAACACACACAAAAAATTTCATCAACATTTATCCAGCCGTTTGGGAGGAGTTCACTGTCATACACACGTACCTACACAAGAAATATTTAAATTAAGTTAAGATTATGATAAATCACGAGTAACTTCATAACACGCTTTTATTAGGTCGACCTGTATGTAACTAACTATGTAATGGAATCTAAAATAGTTAATTTAACCATCTTCCAAGGATCGTAGCGTAATGAAAATTGGCAGCTGTAGGTATAGTTCTGATGACAATACAATAATATGGTACTGTCAAACTGATCTGATGATGGAGCCGGAAGATATGAACTGGAACTTCATGATGGAACATCGTATCATAGCGGTTTTTGGATTTCTTAAAAAAGTCTTGTAATGAACTTTGACCACGATTAGGCTTCAAGGTCTGATGATAAAGCCGGAATAGGCACTGGCATTCCATCATGACGCTGGATCTTTCCTGTTTTAGCGCCCCACGATTTCTCAGCAAATTATACGAAGTCTTTTCTGTTCCAGCGCCCCACGATTTTACAATTAAATATTATAATTAAAAGCACATAGTAATAATTTATTTTTGGTTTTTACGTGCATTTATGAAAGCGTGTTTTTCTATTTATTTTTAAACTATTAATTTATTAGAAGCTTTTATTTAACTTCACTCGTATGTATTTCATTCATGTAAGTATGTATGTCCTGGAATCTTGTAATTAATATTTCACCCACTTCCACTGAGGCTATCGAGCTGAAATTTGGCACACGTATTTGGTTCCATGACAATGCACCAAAATAAAATGCGGATTGGTGGAGGTCATTCGTTATATTTACTGTGAATAGCCCAGTGGTGTCGTGGACAATACACGGTGGTCGGGAGGGAACAAATAAAACACCAATTTATCACCACATAATATATTAATAAAAAACATTAAAAATTATACATTGTAGATCCATTTTTAAGTCTCATTGTTTTAGCAGAAACTCACAAAATAACCCTGAAGTGTTTTTACATTTTGAAATAGAAACGACTTGCTGGACCGAGCTCATACACCTCTGCTGACTGATCATTTTTTACCTTCTCATCTCCTTAGTACTTAATATGAAACTTATTAAACTATGTAAACAACTAAAATTTGGCAAAATTCATTGATTGTGGAAGTTCGTGGGATGTATTGATATTAAATAACAATTGTTCACAATTTCATGTCAAAATATCAACATTCTTGGATGTTAAAAAAACAGATCGATGACAAGGACCTTCCAAAGAAATTGGAGTTATATAAAACGACTAGACTCTCAAATACACCCTATGAACCCGACAAACATGTAATTGATTTAAAACTTTTTGCAAAAAAATCGAGCACTATATATTTATTACTTTACTTCAATGAATAATACAAGAATGAGGTTTTATTAATTTCACGATTGTACTGACGTTTTATTTGAAGCATCCTGGCATGGTTAATTAGGTTCCAAATTTATATTTTTAGATTAAAAAAAGAAAAATTCATGATAATTGTATAAATAATTGAATGATAATTGTTATTGTGTAAATAATTTTAATTTAATTATTCAATTTAATCAACTGAAATTAAATTAAACTTTGAACGTAAATTTTCTTGGTGCCCGTTTGTTTTGCAAATCAGTTTATATAATTGTCTATCTATCTATAGGTACTTTAATAAAACTTAAGAGGAACTTTTCCTGTATATTGAATATTTTTTCAAAATTTCAATTGAGGGGCATTTATATAGCGAAAAATATAAAGGTACGGTAGGGATACGGTATAAAAGTATGTATGGAATTTTTGTTAAATCCCAAACAATTCTATTAAAATGTGCAATAAACGTTCCCTAAATAATTTAATGGAATACTTATATAGGTACCAGGTTTTTAATAAAATTTATATATAAAAGGAAAAAAAGTCGATCAAAGGGGAAATTTAAATATGTATTTACGACCTATTTTATACTGGACGAAGTGCTATTGTACCTACTTAAAATGGAGTGTCACAACACTTTGATATGTGGTCTCAATAATAATTCAGATTTTATGAATTTTCATACTACAAAGGGTTGAAAGAGATGAAAGATCGGCTAAAGTAAAGAGAAGTATTTATTGTCTAGGCATAATGTGAAAACAATTGATTCTGGTTAACATGAAGAGATACCTAGAAAATAAAGAAGGAATAGGTTTTCAGGGCTTAGAGAGTTTTTTTCTGGTAATGTTCATGAGGAGAATAAGTAGAAAGAATAAACCAAGCTACCAATGTCTAGTAACTCCATGTCTTAAAATAATAACTTATAACAGGATCAAAATTGGTCAGAGTGCTTATCTATCACTATATATTTATAATTTGCTAACTTAAATTCTAATACAAAAAAAAAAACAGCGCGATTATATCGCAGAATCAATAAAATTACTATAGAGTTATTAATAAAAGATACTTCTCTTAAATCACTCGTTCAATATGAGCCCAATGACAAGCGTAATTTGTTTACTGAACGAAAATTGTGTAATTTTGTTTTGATAGCCAAATTGCTTAATGGATAGATACAGACAAGATGATTTAGAAAAGACAAACATTGATGTTATTTGAAACTGCATGTACCTTGAAGATTGAAGAAAAATAACTATGATAAGTAAATTATAGTAAGTAAATAACTCTTTTTTTCTCCCTAGAATATTGCCGCCTACCAATCACTATCTCACCATCACCCTGGGTTGACTGGCAGAAAATGCCAATAGGTATTAAGTCCGCCCATTGTAACATCTTTTTTTTGGTGTATAGTAACAATAAAGTATTAAATAAAATAAATAAATAAATAATTGTATTTATTCAATTACTTATTAACATGACAACGTTGGATCCACACTGTATGACGCTGCCAGCGATTTCAAGATTTGAATACACACAGAAATTCAGTCCCGTACATTCAAATCAACAAGTCATCCAGCTGTCCATATCTACTGACATCGAGATGTTTAAAACACCGAATAGAACATCGTTAAAGTTAAACCACATCTAGTAAATATTAAACTTTGATAGACATCTATTATTCAGATATTAATATTGTGGAATATATAGATATAATAGACAGGGGAACAGTAGATGATCTACTTTCTTGATTTTATAACGTACCTACGTTACACATCAGTGATGCCGTATTTCTCGCGACAGTGTGTCTGTCTGTCTGTCACGAAGTGACACGTCGTGTAACATAGCGTGTCAATATGAGTGGTGGTCATTTTCGGTCTTTAGTACGTTATACCTTACTGTTCCCTTCCTGTATAGTTGTATTATACATACTTTTGACACGCCGTTCAGCGTCTAACGTTAAATCTTATCACTAACTTGTGACTCAATAAATGGGTTCCTGTGAACGTAGATCATAGCATAGACTGTTGTTAACCGCGACATAGTCCAACCTGGTGATAATGCGATTCTCCAAGAAAACTTATAATCTTATCTACGTTCTTAAATCTATTGTAATGGTAACAAGTCACCCTTAATCTAAGTCTCACTAAATGCGTATTTAATTTTGTGGATTTACTCCAACAAAATACGATACCAGTCAATTTTATTAGATATTTAATGTTAAATAGACACATATCTTATATTAGATGTACACCCTATGCTGTTTCAATCTCTAGTTTAAGAGTAAGACAGAACATAAAGAAAATCAATAAGATCGTAGAGGATTCTATGCTAGAGCACAATAGGATAATCGAGAGTAAATGTATTTAGAAATATCAAAAATATAGTTTAACCATTTGTAATCCAAAAGGATACTCACGCAAAAGTCAGCAGAGTAAAAGAATATTCATACAAACATATACTAACTTATAATTCTAAACAAGTCTCTCTTATTTCTTAAAAACTAATCAATAGTTTTGGTTTCGTGGACAAGCGAGAGTTGATCAACGGCAGACGGGAAATGGCAACCTCCGCCGCTATGCGCAAACAACTATACCAACACAATCTAATACCCCTTACACACGGTCCGATTCCACGAACAATTTGAATTTCAATATAGTCAGTTTGTTCGTAAAATTGGACCGTGTAAAAGGGCTATTAAATGAAGATCAAGCACATTTGATATGGTCTTCTATCGGTTGCATTCAGACCTAATCTCCCGCGCCTATGTACTTAAATATAACAATTTCTAAAAAAGTATATGTTTAAAATACATAAATACAAAGTCCAGACTCATCTTAATAGTCAATCGGTTCATCGAACAAAATCATTCTTTAAACAGCCATAAAACATCATTATTTAAACATTCAAGATAGTAAATGAACACCGACTTACGTCTATCGGTCAAAACTATTTGACCCACATCGAGTAAACAGTATTAAACTTCTTAGCTAAGACAATGTGTATCGTCACGTCGTGGGTTCGTATCGCTTAATCGTCGTCGGAGAGCTTGTTCCACTCCTCGAGGATGTGTAGCGAATCGAAGAGGTAGGTGGGGATCTGGCCGGGCTGGGCCACCTTGCCCACGATGGAGAATTTGCGCAACAGGTGGCGCTCGGCGATGGCTGTGTCGATTACCGCGAACGCTTCCTCGAGCTGCGAGATCGTCGGCGCATCACGAATGAAATTACCTGCAAAGACATAATTTTTCCTATTTTAAATTGTTGGTGGAAGTTTTAATGCATCCTATAAAGCATGTATTTGGTGTTCCCTCGCAGCTGTACCGCCGCCACCTGTACATCGGGAGGTACAGATCACGTCGCCAAAGTCTCGCGCTGAACGAAATCCGAAGGGGATATTCGTAGCTGCGAGTGAGTTCTCGCAGACTTTCGGGTGGCTCAAAAACAATCGACACCGATTAGTCATACTCACCTGCATGCATGAGAGTTCTTCATAATGTTCTCGAAAGCATGTGAAGTCTGCCAATTCGCACTTGGCCAGCGTGGTGGACTTAGGCCTAATCCCTTCAATTCTGAGAGCAGACCCATGCCCAACAGTGGGACAAAGTATTAATTAAGCCGTCGGTCCCGGTTGTTTTCAATGATAAAAACAATCGTTAAGTCTTATGAAGACCCTCGGGTGGTTTGAGAGCATTCGACACTGGGTTCGCTACTAACCTCTCCTCCAATTGGCAATGGAGCAGCGTGGTGGAGTATGCTCCAGCTTCCGCACCATACCCCTGGCCAACAGTGATATGGGTTGGAGCCATAAGGTAAAACGGCGTGAAAAGTCTGGCAGCGCTTACCAATAAAGCCGATTACAAGGACGGGCTGGCGGAGGGAGGGCGGAGCAAGTTGTGCGAGCGGGGAGACCAGGCGCCAGCCGAGCGCCTCGAACGTGGCGCCGTTCCCCGACACCAGGAAGTTGTACGGCAGCGGCGAGCCCTGCTTCTGCTACAGATATACGATGTCTCCACTATAGTTTAAATCGATTTTTTGGATCGTAATGGATCGCATCGCATGCCTCTAAATCAGTGTTTCCCAACGTGGGGCCCACGCCTCACCTAACCGCATTGTCGTCAAATAATGACGCGCTGGGTAGTACCTAACGCCAGACTCTATGGGCGCTCTGGGCTTGCGTCACGTTTGAATATTCGTCGAGTTTAATTACGAATATGTTAACTTTCGACGACTTTTCTTTGTAAAGATTCGAATATAGTCCGCGCGAATAATTATATTTCAACGGATCTTTTTAAGATTTTTGAAGTGATATGATGATACGGATGAAGCGGATATAACGCATTATAATGTCACGGATGTGACGCATTAATGCGTCACATCCCAGTAAAATCTACCCTAACAAACCCTAAAAAACCAATACAATTCGCAGTCGCAAAAAGGCAATCCAGTATAAAAGTACACCTCCATAGTAATCACCAATACCTCTTTTTATAAATGGATATACTACTTGAGGCAACGCCAGCCTGTTTTTATTTTAGAATTTTTTACATCTATTTATTTATTATTTACAGCCAGCTTTTTTTGTGAATACCTACGGATAATTTCTTTTCTTGACAGTATCGCTACAGCAATGTCTATTCGCTTTAATAATTATTTCCACAAGTACTTAATTATTTTATACGATCAAGTTATTGGTGATGCTGTATTGTGTGTTGGGATTTTATAAGCTCAGCGTGATACAGCAGTGGCAGCTCGGTTTAAGAATACTTTTAATAAGCTTTTGGGTTTTCGCCATGCCAATTTTTTAAATTTTTTATACAAGCAATGCAATCGGTATTATACAAGGCATCGCTCGATAAGTCTGATATTTATTAAAATTATATTTTCAATTGGGTGCCAGCCAATGCAGCAAAGCATGTTTAGTCAAATTATACAAAACAAATTATTCCTATGTTGGTGAGAGAGTGAGAAAATTTTTATCAAATTCCGTAACATCGCCGCGTTTCATAAATCCTGGTCGGGATATTACACTAATCTAGGTATGTAATAATACTAATACAGTAATGCATAGCGCCAGCTAGCTCGGTATGTTATTTCATGTTTCCTCTTTAACTTATTACTAAATCAACATTCCTTTGACGCTTTTACAGAACATACTCGTAGTTGCATACTCGTAATTAGCGAAATTTTTGCAACCAAAATTTTCGCTGCAATATTGTCTCCCCAGGAAAATTCAAAATGCATCGCATAATTCTACAGAATATATTGGCTGTAATCATACCATATAACGTATAAATAGATTTCCCATTAACATACCCAAACATAATAAGTAGGTATTACGAAAATTAATAATATTGACAAATACAAAAATTTGACTATCGAAGATCGATTCGATTTACCCGCCGAAGTAGTCACAAACCGCGGGATAACAATCCTTGACTCCGCACAATAAGATAAGAAGACAGTATACATAACTAAATGAAACTAAAATAGTATATTTTAAAACATTGCATGCCACATGAAGTTGACCTTTTTTTACATCCACAAGAAATACTTCTTTACTATTAATAAAGTGATGAGCATAAATGATGACGAAATTATATTTATTTAATTGTATGTGTGTGTGTATGCTTCAGGAATGCAAGGATAATTTTTTTTAAGTTGTTTCAAGTATTGACGAATTATTTTCTTAAACGTAAAACAGGGTACAATTTTTTAATTCTAGACATTTTAAAATTTTATTTGATAGCTGTGACCCTCAGTATACATAATATATGTGCAACAGATTCTGCATAAGTAGTTATAGTGACTAGGGATCTCATAAACTCTGTCATCGCGACGCTTTATTAGGTTCAACGTATGAGATAAGTTTTAAGTATAATAATTTTAAAGTAAAGTTAAATAGGTAGCTCAGCGTATATTAAGTTTTTAATACTGTTCATCGTGCCCTTTCTAGATAGTTTTATGCGTTCTTCTCTAGCAAGACAAGCAAAATATGAAGTTATTGAATTACATAAAGTCAATGTTGATTAGTAGCTTATGATTGATCGATATTTGTATTTATGTTCTCTAATTGTACATTAATTCATTTTTCCAACACACTAGATATAGATGGTAATAATGAATTAGGCCTATAGTTTATATTGCCCTTGTCTCCAGATTTGTTGTCCACTTACGTTAAAGCACAGATAATTAATGTAATGTCTTAGCCATAGTATCTGCAGATAGTTTTGGGTCAGGTCATAATGACCACTTGAATTGCTAGATTTTAAATATGTATGTAATAACTAATTTTATTTCGGAATAAAAGCATTCGTGTGTTTATCTAAAGTTGTATGCAAATTAGATAAAGATAAACTACAAGAAGAAGAAGACTATATAATATGAATCATCAGAACAACTTGTACCTAACAATTTAACATAAGTTTTCAATAATTGTATTTGTTACCTCTAGATCCTGAAGCAGTAAGGTGCAGTCGGCGATGTCAGCGCAGGTCGCCGTGCCGGTTTGGACCACGAGAACGTTAGCGGCGGGGGGCGCGCGGGGCGAGGGGGTCGCGACGGGCATGGAGGACCACTGGCCGCGGGACACCATCAGCAGAGGCGGGTCCACCGGCGGCAGGTCGTTGGCTGCAAGAGGAAGCTCGTAAACTCATTTTAACCTAGGCGCGTTCTTGCCTTCTCCGGCACAATTACGTTCGCGAAGAAAAACCTAGGACCTGAATAGTGCTGCGATAGACCCTACATGTCGTAAAAGGCAACAAAAAGGGGACTTTTGGGTTGCAGGTAGTGAGAATGGGAGCACGAATCGTCCATCAAGTGACCCTGGGAAAGACGACGCTGTGTGGTTTTGTTTGGTTATATAGAGCATGTCGGCTCAAAGCCGAAGCCTCGTTCTGCTTAGTTCTGATTATGTACTATCTTCTCTGTGTTAAGGCCTTTCAAATAAAGAAGAAAAGAAAAAAGAATCATCATAATCCATACACACACAACTACAGAGCAATGAACACGAAGAACACATAGTTCGCAACCCTTCTTATGCATTATATACAACTCTTAGGGGTAACATTTTATCTTGAAATTTATAGAGGACCTATAATGATATAGTCTGTGGGCTTTCAAATAAAAGAAGAATCATGAAAATCCATGTACAATTACTGATGCTACAGGGCAATGAACACGAAGAATGCATGGCGACCCATTTGTGCATATACTTTTAGGGTAGATTTGTTACTGAAATTTTTAGTGGATCTACTCTGTAATCAGACTTATTTGAATAAAAGTAGAATCATCAAAATTCATACACAAACACCGACGCTACAGAGTAATTAACACAACTGTTATTAAAATTGCTAGCCTTATTATGCTTGTTTCCTACTCTTAGGGGTAGAAATTTTTCATGAAATTTATGTAATTTATGATTTATATGAACACAAAAATAATCATCAAAATCGGTAAATGAACGACTATCTAAATAAGTTAGCGCTATATGCATTAAAAAAATACAAACATAAAATCTCACCGGTGTGGCCTTGAAGGATCATAAGATAAATCGCGATGGTGGAGCCTAGGCCCAGCACCGCGAGCAGCGCACCGAAGCCCAGTGCAGGCCTCAAGCTTCGTCGTACTGTCGGAAACCGCAACAGCGGCGTGGCCTCCGTGATCGGATCGTCACCCACCTCGTACGAGTTACAGGCGCAGTGGCCTGTAAATTGTCAAGAATTGTTAAAAACGGTACTTTTTTTCTTTTTTGTCATAACACTTTGTGTTCGTGAGTGTTGTGTGAGTGAGCGGTCGTGGTCGCTGGTTATGTTAGTTGAAACTCTTTGGTGGTTATGAACGGGACAGAGATAGATTATTATATTGTATATTATATTTAAGTACCTGTAATTGTACCATGTAATATTTAAAACGGGGACATGCAAAAAAATCTACCTCAACGACGCCGTTTTAAAGTTACAGGTAATAGATTAAAAAAAAATTCTTACAAATTTCAGTGTTTATTTTTAAAGTAAGTTTCTGTTTAAAAACCTTCGTAAACCTGGAACAGTGATGCGCTCTAATTGTCATCATACGCCGTATTTTGTCGTCCTCGACCAGAGCAAACAAGAGGAACGTGTAGATGGACGCGTTCGAAAAAAAATTGCAGCCACAAATAAATCAGATACAGGCAAATTTGTTGCTGTTACAGTTTTCAAATAGAGAGGAATATAGTTATTGCTCAGTGTTACATATACAGTGGTCCGTTGGACCCTAAACCATTAGGTACATACAAATGGGTTAATTCAGAATCGCTCTACTGTATGTGATTAAAAAAGAGATATACGGGTACATATAGCCCGGTCACAATATCTGTGCACCTGGCATTGATGACGTCATATCAGCGATGGTACGGTGTGCAAAACAAGCATCCAAAATAAAAATAAAAAATAACTTTATAATTACTAAAACTGTTTAGCTGGATCTCTACCATAATACCACGATTTATAAGGTATCGTTTAAGTTTGTTAAAACACCACAAAATCGCGGCTCACATGGAAGCAGAACTAATCACTCACTGGTCCATTAACACCACGACACTAAACTGGTGTCTGGCATCGTGTCGCATGGCCGATGTCAGCTCATCACATAACCCTTATCTCCAATGCTCCACAAACGAATACGTTAATTTGCAATTTGATATGGTGATATGTTAACTAATGTATGCAAATACTTTGTTGGTTTAAAAAAAACAGATATAGATTTATGATTGGAACTACCTACTCAATGTTAGAATGGTTTTGTTTTCGGGGAGACGGTTCTCCAAGTAGAAAGTTGCAATCACGTGCAGCTACTACGGGGCGGCCACGGAGTGTTGATGTACAGTGTCCCGTTCAAAAAAGTTTACTGGTTTATTTATACTTAAAGCTTTTTCTGTACTCGAAAGAGTACAGCTCATTAGGTAGTAAATTATTACCTACTAAACGATACATGGGTGCCTAACTTACCTTAGGCTAATTAACAATAATTACCTACCACTAATCTAAGCCCTAATGTCACGATAGGCAGTAGGTACCTATCTGGTCATCGGAATTAAGAAGAATAATTTACTATAATATTATCCTATGTCCTATTGTAGGTAGAGAGCGATCCCGTGACGTCTCCCTTCAACGCTGAGGGTGCCGCTGGGTTTTAGTGGGTATTCCGTAATCGGCGATCCCCACATACCCGCCCGACCTTATGGCCGGGTGGGATGCGTAAACTGCATTTCCCAGCGATAAAAAAAAAAAAAAAGTAGAGAGAAAAAGCGGGAGGAAAACCTCTCGGTACTTTATTATATAGGTACTCGGTACTCTATATAGTATTTACAACCATTATCTTCAGGCCCATTAGCGTTGCTTCGCTCCCGGTGCTCGTTCTCTAGGCGTGGCGGCCGTGAGCGCCACTGCGCTCAGCTTCCGGCCTTTACCTTGTGACCTAGATTTAGGACATGTAAGGTTTCCGTGACGTAATCAATCCCGGCGCTCCCGGGAAACTAGGAACAAACATATAGTAAAGTAAAATATGTAGCCTATTGTCTCGACCTTGCAATCAATCACACTCATTACAGCATTCAGCAGATATATCGGGTTTTGAGCTCTTAAGAATAGTCTCAATGAGAAGGTCATAAGAAGCTGATAGATTATGATCGAGGCCACGTAAACTTATAAGTAGTTATCTATTAAAATTAGGTGCCGTTGGAAATTTAATAATAATTAAATAAAAATAAAATGAAAAATTTTAAATACGGCAGTAAACTCTAAAAAGTAAAAAAATAAAATTGGCTCTCGGCCTTAACTTCATGAAAATAATCTTTTTTAAAATGGTCTTATATATTATATAGCCGTTATATACCTACTTTTATTTGTTGCATAAAATTATATTATTTTTATTGAAGTATGAGTCCCCGAAGCGGCTACGCTCACATTTATGGGTTATTTTAATGAAGTTAATACATACGAGTGAAGTTAAATAAAAGCTTTTAAAAAGCCGAGGGATACATTTTATATTGTTTACTGAACAAGGTTTAGTGCATTTTCTATTAAATTTGAACGTTAATGGAACTGCGCACCAATTTTATCCGGGAAGCCCAGCATAACGGCAACAGGTAAAGTTTTCGTTTCGAGTAAATATTGTTAGTTATGACCCTATTTTCCTGAAATGTCAGAGTGCATTCAGTATGACGCAAATGATCCCCGTGTACGCCCACTCGTGTTTCCAGTGAAGGCTTTAATAAATAATCGATAGTCATCAGGATGGGAGCTGTGGCCGCGGGCGAGGGCACCTTAGGACTCGATACGGTTGCTTATATTGCTTATAGACCCTACCTACCTATGGAAGGGAGTAATAGAATAAAAGGTGTTGTTCCTTCATTCTTCTTCCTTCCAACACGACAAAAGGACAATGGTGTCGTCCTACCTACATCGTACTTAATAATAATATGAAATAGAAAGTAGTTTAGCAGCATGCTTTCAATGATTGAAGGGTTCTGCTGCGGATGATGGAATTTAATTTTGTATTCTTATTAAATAATATTCTATTTACGCGGCTCCGCCCGCATCAAATCGTTTTACGCGCTGAATTACATTCTGTCGTAAATAAAAGCAAGTGAATTTCGTTGTTCATCTGTCGACAGTTACTCAACAAAGTTTCAGCCATTTTGGACGCGCAGTTGTTATGCAACAGTTATGCAACAGTTCGTTTGAGTGAGTTGATATGAGTGTTTTTATGAAAATGGACAATATCGAGTATCAAGCGTGCATATTAAAATGAGAGAGATAGCAGAGGTTATGAACATGTCAAAAGAACGTGTTTGTCACATATTAAATCGACATTTAGACATGAGAAAGCTGTCCACGCGTTGGGTGCCGCGTTTGCTCACGGTAGACCAAAAACGTGATCATATGAACATTTTTTACGCTCTGTTGGCGAAGTTTAGGCGCAATAAATCCGAGTTTTGGCGCCGATTAATTACTGTAGATGAAACTTGGATACACCATTATACACCAGAAACAAAAATACAGTCCAAACAGTGGGATGCAAAGGGGGAACCGGCTCCAAAAAAAGCAAAAACCGTTTCTTCGGCTGGGAAAGTGATGGCAACTGTTTTTTGGGATGGTCATGGAGTTATTTTAATCGATTATCTTAAAAAAGGAAAATCGATTACAGGAGCATACTTCGCATCGTTACTTGACAAGCTGAAGGCAGAACTTGCGGAAAAACGGCCACATTTGCAGAAAAAGAAAATCCTGTTTCACCAAGACAACGCACCGTCTCACACTTCAGCGGTTGCCATGGCGAAAATCCACGAATTACGGTTTGAACTGCTTAACCATCCGCCTTACTCACCAGATCTAGCCCCAGGCGACTTCTTTTTGTTCCCTCATCTAAAAATTGGGCTCGGAGGACAGAGATTTTGTCAAATGAAGAGGCAATAAGCTTCGTGAACAATTATTTTGAAGAAAAAAACGCCGAGTACTATTTGGACGGGTTACAGAGATGGGAGCATCGCTGGGAGAAGTGTGTAGAGTTACAAGGAGACTATGTAGAAAAATAAAAAATAAAATTCTGAAAAAAAATCTTGCATCTTTGTTAGGTCGGAAACTTTTCAGACCACCTAGGTATATTAAAAATCTAATAATTTATTTGTTTTGCCCATCGTACGGAAACTACAATATTCATTACGTCGCCAGGCCGTATACTACATCTATGCAAAAAATCGCATCGATCCATCATTCCGTTGCGGAGGAAAAGAAGGACAAACAAACAAACACGGGTGCCTAACTTACCTACTAAATGAGTTGATTGGTTTTTATGTGATACATACCTAATGTTTTTTTTTATATTTATTAATTTTTGATAAAAATACACGGTTGACCGTAATAAATTATGTCTTATGTACTTATATATAATTATGTCTTATGTACATACTGCATAAGTATAAATTTAGTCTTGTAGCATTAGCTTTTCATACATTGATCAATAGCTAATCCTATAAAACATTTCACTTTAGAGCGTAAATAAATTATTAGACGCGTTATATTAATTAATTTAGAAAAGCAATAGACAATCTCTTTTTCTTTTAGTTGTTTGTAGTTCCACCTCATAGGGATAAATTATTTTACTTTGACTTACTATGCCTACAGTTAAAAACTAACAACACATAAAAATAATCTTTTTTTATATGTATTCAAGGTATTTTTAAACCCTCGTGACAATTTTTTTTAAAGCAATGCAAATGATATTTAAAATAAATGTTAAAATACGATTAATTTTTGTAAGTGTTATTTTGATCAACTAGCGTCATGGATTTATTATAGATTACATAACAGGATTATTCCCTTCCCTTATTATTTCCCTTATATTTTCCATAGATAAATGTTAAAACGGGCCAAAACGATTTATTTATTTATACAACTTTAGGTATTGACACCTCTAAAGTTATATACAATGGGGCATTTACTTTAGTTTCTTGTGTAAACATGTGCCAATAATGGCATTATAAGATTGACAGTCAACAGATTGTTATTTTGGCGACCAAGTGTTAGCAGAAAAACTATTTCGGTCACTTAAAAATAATTAAATAATGCGGGGGTTTAAATATATATTCAATATAAAATTCTGTAGCGAGAAGTGTAATTTAAACATTAAAAAACATTTGAAGCTCTCAATTTTTTATTTTATTTTTTAAATCGATGTATCATCATGGACCTCGTCATGATTCTTCCAAATTCAACCGACAATTGCGTCTACAAGTTCCTATTGCAATGTACATAGGTACTACACAACACTGTCCGGTTCTTTATTACCATTTAACCGAAACTTTAAAAATTCAACACTCAAATATTTCAAATTTAACGCAATTTTAGTTACAAACATTTATGAAATCACGAAATTTTAAAAAATCACCACACTCATTTAAAAAAATTCACTATCAAATTTTTTTAAAGCAACTAGCAATTTAATCAACAAGCTTCTTCTTCAACGTACTCAATAACATCTTCACCACGATCCGGTTCCGTCAATTATAATCAAATATTTATGAGGCCCCAAAATTATAAAAAATCAACACTCAATAATTACAAAGTCAACCAGCAATTGCATATACATATAAGCACAAACTGCAATGTACTTACCATCTTCATCACGGTCCAATTAAGACATTCTACATTGAAAATTATAAGTCCACCAAATTTTAAAAATTCAACACCCAAATCTATCAAATTTAACGCAATTTTAGTTACAAGCACCAGCTTCAATGAAGTTACCATATTCGCCGATGTTCGATTTAGTCACACTTAATTAAACATTATGAAATCACGAAATTTTAAAAATTCACCACACTCAAATTAAAAATTTCACTATCTAAAAATTTTAAAGCACCAAGCAATATCATCAACAACCACCTGCTTCAATGTACTTAATAACATCTTCTACGATCCGGTTCCGTTAGGTATAATTAAACATTTATGAGGCACCAAAATTTTAAAAATTGAACACTTAAAAACAGCAATTGTATATAATACAAGCACCCACTGCAATGTACTTACCATCTTTATCACGGTCCAATTAAGTCATTCTAAACCCTACTTTATGATAAGGAACCAAAAAATTTTTAAATTCAACACCCAAAAATTTCAATCAAAATAGAAATTAAAATCAAAAATGTACAACTGCACTTACGATGGTTCAGGATGTTGTTAGCTTTGATTTTACAAATGTGGCACTTGAACTCTAATTTAGCCATCATGGTCAAAATAGATGCAACACGTCGTCTTCGTGACGGTAGAATGTGGTGCTTCAGCGGACGCGTACCGAACGCTCTGTTACATGTTCGTCAGTAGCGGTCTTTATGTCATGCAGCTCAAAGTAATCAATAGAGTGCAGATATCACTGCGCAGCTGCAATTTAGGGCTCGATTCAATTGATTCGCCGCCGAATGAGATTCGATATTAAAAACCAAAAATTAATCTACTTTGCAACAATCCGCGGGATGTTTTAAATTATTGTGCCGTCATATATTATTTATTTTTCCAATAATTATAAATTATATTTATTAAATAAGGAATTAAATTTCGTTTCTCATATTTCCAGGTAAGTATAGTATTATATAATAAATTCTAACTATAGAAAACACATAACAAAAGAGCTAGCAAACCAAAGTGACTTGTGTCGCCATTGTAATAATTATACCGTTAAAAAATTTATTTTTTTAAAAACGTTTTTAATTTTTTTATTTTATTTTCATGCATTGTCATATAGCTTCAGTGGAAGTGGGTGAAATATTTATTGCAAGATTCCAGGACATACATACATACATACATATATTGGAGTGAAGTTAAATAAAAGCTTTTAAAAATATGATAATATATGACAATACAACCTTTTTTTGATCTCCGGATTGGACTGCATTTACCTTCTCATACACATGTCAAAATTACTGGATTGTCAATATTACGTTTGTTTGTATTTTTCATGTATTTTACATTTATAACATTTTAAACAAGTTATAAAACAACTATGCTATGGAAGCTACTGCTTACCCCTATCTAAAGAAAAGTAATTAGGTTACGGTAAAAAAATAGTTTTAGAAAAAGAAAGATAATAAAAGTCACAACAACGAATATTTAGAAAAGTAATGCAGAGTATTACTATCCCCGTGGAATATTAATTCATACGAACAAAATTTACTTCATCACCAAAAAATTTATTGTAATAAAGAAAGAAAAGGATGTGATTTAGTCGAATTTGCCGTAGGTACCAAGAGTCCCTAGCAACAAGTTTCATTATGGTGGTAACATATATATCAATGATGCTATCAATTTGATGATGTCTTATTTAAAAACTTTACTAGCCACCCACGCCTAGCTACGCGTCTCTCCGCCTATTCCCTTCGAAGAGAAGAAAGGCACCCGACTCTAGAGTGTGAAACGATTCATTCAAGACTGGTAACGCACCTGTGATACCCCTGGTGTCGCACGTGGCCATAGGCGGCGATGACCACTTACCATCAGGTGGCCCGTGCCGTGTGTCTGTTTGTCCGTCTATATTATTTTAAAAAAAAACTAAGAAAACAGCAAAGCACCGGATAATCACAATAGAGATGCTAAGAGCTGGCGGTAAACCTATCCTAGGGGCGGTTCAGAAGCTGTTCTATTCCGGAATTATTAGTGTACCAACCCGGCCACGTGGCGAACGAGCTAAGTGGAGGTTCCTCAAGAAGGGCGATGAAACTCTTATTTTTAGTAGAGCTTATATGCAGCCTATTTGGTGCAATAGGTTTTTTATGCTTTCCTACAATACGTGTATCAAATGAAAGCAAGTACTTTCGAGTGCGAGTTAAAAAAAAAAGAAGATGGTGATCATAAACTCTGTAGCTTCAATCTGTCTGAAATTTTGGTGCATTGGTGTTTTTAGAATACTCGAAATTATGTTTGTGGTCGCATTGTTTATGTCTATGGCATCGGTTGGTTAACTTTGACTAGTGTAATTTGGCGAGATAGGGGTCAACCGAAACCTCTCTACCGATAACTAAAATGTAAAAAATAACATCAATTTAAAACTTTTAATATGAAATTATAACGCCATTAGGTACTCAATTTATATGACATAAAAGCTTCTCGCGATATTTACATGGGTATATATACATGTACATAAAATAACTTGATATGATTGATTTTAATTTTTAAATTTTTCAAACTATGTAAAATGAGATAAATCTCACGACAAGCTTTTATATTATATAAATTGTGTAATAATGCCGTAATAAGTTGATAAAAGTTAATTTGAAAAATTCCATTCAATGGTGTGTTCAGCTAATTAATTTTTCAAAGTAAATTTCTTTAGAGAAGCTTATTTCCTTGAGCAAACTACGTCTTCCCACAAATCGCCTTAACGTTGCTATAAATGCTTCAGAAGTTAAGTTGCTAACTAGTTCTAAACGAACTGCTTTGGCCGTGAAGTACACAAATACATACGTAAGCTTTAACAATCAAGCATTTCTGACCGAACGTAGCTTTATGTTGGAACTTGGAATGACCGGTAAAGTCCATTGCTGTGCTCAGAAATGGCCTATAAAATTGCGTGACCCTCCGGTGAGACTCGAACACTTTTAGGTAAGTGTGGTTCCATTCGCATAAACATAACACGATTGATGAGTCCACGCATGTATTTTCCTTATCAGTTCAGTGTTTAATTTTAAACTCTCAAAAACGCGTTTTAACAACTGGACTAGTAAAAAGGCACCGACAATTCACGTTTGGGAATTGATCGTTTTTGTATAATTGGCGCGACCCGTGTTTATGTACCGTCAATATGAACGCATCTTAAATAACCACAACACGCGTAAGCAGCATCAAATGCATCGCTAAACCTATGTAAATTTGAACTACCTGAATACAATAATGCCCCACTGTTAACTAGTTCCCCGAACTGTTTTTTTAATTGTTGTTTCAGTTTTTTTTAATAGTTTAACATAGATATTTTACTTTAAAAACAATTTTCTAAAACATTTGTGAATCACAGACAGACAAACAAACAAAGGTGGAGTCGCTTGGATTGGAAGTCGATTTCGCTACCGCAACGTGGATGGAAAAGTCTATTTTATTAAATTACTAATTTTCTCGAATTAAAGTTAATGACAATCAGCGTAGTGACGTTGTGGAATATCACCCACCTTATTCACATATTAACACACGGTGTTAACACACACAAAAAAATATTTTATGGCAAAACAACGTTTGCCGGGTCAGCTAGTACATATATAAAATATAAATGAAGGTCATTGTCATGCTTGGTAAAGCAGACAGGCCATATTAATAGGTGATCATATTGTAATACCTATCGGTATGTACGTACAATGCACAAGTACAACAAAGTATATGCAGGGTACTTCCCGGTATCTATGTTTGTAAGTGTAGGTATAGTGAAATCAAAATGCAGTTAATTTGTTAATCATGAAACTGGTCAAATCAATTGACATGAAAGGGCCAAAACATTTTATTAAAGAACTTGGAGTTTGCATAAAAATAGACTGATGTGTCACCACGTACGTATCAATATAAACTAGTTATAAACTAGTGAGTTTACAACTCCTAATAAGGAAACGAACGCCAATCAAAAAGTTCAGGTATTCATAACTTTTCTACATATTCATAACTTTCAGATCAACAAGATTTGCACAGAAATCTGAGAATTTCTTGATTAAATTTTCTCGGAAGCTGTGGAACTTGTTATAAGTGACATTCGACACGATCCTTATAATAAGGCCCGTGTAAGTATAGGTGCTGTTTATATGTGTTTAATTTATTTATAATAGTGGAGCAGCTTCGCGTGGAATTAGACATAACAATAGTTTTGTTTACACCTAGTAATATTATATATGTCTATGTCTATATAGCCTACGTCACTCAGAGAAGATGCAGCTTTCAAATGGTGAAATAATTTTTGAAATCAGTCCAGTAGATTTTGTGTGAAAACATTACAAACTCATGTTTCCTCTTTATAATATTAGTACATATAGATATGATAATTAAACCTATCACTAGATAAATTTTGTCATAGCTAATTCTAACATGACATTCATATGTATTTCTGAATGCTCTGAAAGGTACTCAGAAAGATCCCAGCTCATACGTAATCTTAGTAAATGGCAAGAAAAATATCATAGGTACCCCATTTCTGTAATCTGAGACCAAGTTATCTGAAATCTATATATATATAAAAGGAGAAGGTGACTGACTGACTGACTGACTGACTGACTGACTGACTGACTGACTGACTGACTGACTGACTGACATATCAACGCAGGGCCTAAACTATAAGGGCTAGAAACTTGAAATTTTGCACAGGGGTTCCTTTTATAACGTAGGGGAGCACTAAGAAAGGATTTTTGAAAATTCACCCCCTAAGGGGGTAAAACGGGGGTCCAAAGTTAGTATGAAACTTTGCCGTTTTTGAAGTCAAG
The DNA here is from genome assembly GCA_944567765.1 of Carterocephalus palaemon. NCBI lineage: Eukaryota > Metazoa > Arthropoda > Insecta > Lepidoptera > Hesperiidae > Carterocephalus > Carterocephalus palaemon. The sequence continues at coordinate 13,597,881 of OX155637.1, read as the reverse complement.
AGGGCAACCCGAACGCGGGCAGACGTCGTTAATGGGTCTGATTCTACGCGTGCGAAGCTGCGGGCGTCCACTAGTATTTAATATTTCTTGTGGTAATCACTTATGGTAGGCACTTATAAATAGTTCCTAGTTTAAGCCCTTACTGGGTTGGATTCATAAATGTGATTGCGACACTACATCATAACTTGTTAATTATTTTTATATAAATAATCATTTTTATCATAACTAACAAATATGGTTGTGGAAATGGTTGTGTATAATAACTAATTTATCGTTGTATTTATGTTGAACGTATCGTGGAATATGCAATTAGCATATCGGTGCACCACACACATGGACATGTGATTGTGTGCCCACCGAAGCTAAATGGGTGCAGGCACATTAGCCGAGAAAGTGCTGGAGAGTCCATTCATCATCACAACCCTTTCGTTGTCCCACTGTTGGGCACACATTTACCTGGGACAAGTGGTCCAGATGGGAAAGTCCAACTTCGAGAAAGAGGTCACTCGCAGAATCCAACTCGGCTGGGCAGCGTTCGGGAAATTAAGACATATCTTTACATCCAAGATACCTCAGTGCCTGAAGTCGACAGACGACCTGAAGAAGACGGCGGGAAAACGCTGGTTTCAGAAGGCACAGGACCGGTCGGAGTGGGATTTCCTCATTTGGGAGAGGCCTATGTCCAGCAGTGGACCTCAAAAGGCTGATGGATGGATATATCCGCCATCTTGGGTGTTCCACCATGCAGGATTTAGAATGACGACACATAGTAAACCATGATTGTCATCCGAAATGAACGTTTATAAAAAAAATCAGCTCAATGGGATAAAGATATCAGCTTCAAAATTGAGTTGCAAGATTTCACCCGAACATACATTGAAAGTTAAATAAAAGTTTCTAATAAAAAAACATTCGTTAAACATTTTTAGAATCCTTTACTCCGACAGGCTGGGTTGGGTACGATACGACTTGTACCTAATTTCCCGACAGCTTTATTACGGAAAATATTTGAATATTATTAAAGTGCAAAAATTCCAGGAAGTCTGTGATATAAATTAGATCAAACAGTAAATAGGTTATATTCGCACTCGAATCTTAGACATTCGTAGTTATATATAATACCTAAATGTACGTACCATGTAATGTACCTACCTAGTCCACCCTATTGTCGGAAATTATTACTTCGTGCTACCAAAGATTTACGATTTATTTATAGACAATGTAAGAATTGCTTAAATATATAGTCCTCGTAAACTAATATATAAAATTATCATGTGGCGGTGTTTGTGGTTAAACTCCTCCGAAACGGCTTGACCGATTCTTATGAATTTTTGTGTGTAAACCATGATTGTCATCCGAAATGAACGTTTATAAAAAAAATCAGCTCAATGGGATAAAGATATCAGCTTCAAAATTGAGTTGCAAGATTTCACCCGAACATACATTGAAAGTTAAATAAAAGTTTCTAATAAAAAAACATTCGTTAAACATTTTTAGAATCCTTTACTCCGACAGGCTGGGTTGGGTACGATACGACTTGTACCTAATTTCCCGACAGCTTTATTACGGAAAATATTTGAATATTATTAAAGTGCAAAAATTCCAGGAAGTCTGTGATATAAATTAGATCAAACAGTAAATAGGTTATATTCGCACTCGAATCTTAGACATTCGTAGTTATATATAATACCTAAATGTACGTACCATGTAATGTACCTACCTAGTCCACCCTATTGTCGGAAATTATTACTTCGTGCTACCAAAGATTTACGATTTATTTATAGACAATGTAAGAATTGCTTAAATATATAGTCCTCGTAAACTAATATATAAAATTATCATGTGGCGGTGTTTGTGGTTAAACTCCTCCGAAACGGCTTGACCGATTCTTATGAATTTTTGTGTGTATATTCAGTAGATCTGAGAATAGGTCGTATAGTATTTTTCACCCTCCTACCCATATCCATTATTTTTTAAACGCAATTTTGTATGAACAATATCCTAATCCTAATATAATATTATAAAGGGGAAAGTTTGTAAGTATGTATGGACGGATGGATGTGTGTTACTCTTTCACGTAAGAAGTACTGAATGGATTTTAATGAAACTTTACAATAATATAGCTTATACATCAGAATAATTTTTTGTATGTGTTCAAGGGGATTCGAGAATTCTCTTCAAATCAACTATCGATCGAAATTTGTCCTTTGAACTTCATTCCTGGGGAAATCACCGGAATAAAAATTACCTACATATCCTTTATTTTTTATTAATTAAACTGTAGGTAAACATTTGTGGCTAATATGAAGCAATTCGTCAATTGTATTTATCTAGTTATGATTACGCCTCTGCCATCCGCTTTAGACTAAACATGCAATCTCCGCGGTTTGTGCGCGCCGGGCGGGCGCAATGTACTAATTTTAAGCTTCAGTAATAAATTGCCTCCAAATCGGTAATGACCTACTCGTATTTCATTATTACTCCTTAAAAATTCAAGTAATTTAAATAAAATGTTCCACACACGCTCCGAAACCAAAAGTGGCGCAGCCGGCGCGGACTTTCCTCTTGAAATCCGTAGTTTTCGCGTTTTTCCGCCGTCTAAATCCGTTCCGGAAAATTATACGTAAATTCTACGAAGACAGAGTAAATCCGTCGAACCAAATAAATATTCTTTTGTGTCATCTGAGTGTGGAGAAGCCGAGTATGGGAGTAACGGTCGGTTGGTGAGTAAATCTTTTCGCCAATCCTTCGTTCCTGATCCTCCTTGTCAAGCAATTACAAACATTTTCTGACAAATCTCATGAATATTTTACAAATCGTGCATATCACACGAACATCGCATCGTCGCATTGCTGTGTTTGCAGTAACTCGACTCACGCTTTATTTCAATGTAAGAAATTCCTTAATATGAGTAGCGGTGAGAAACGAAGAGTTTTGTCGAAGCATAAAATATGCAATAATTGTCTTTACACACATGAACATAATTTTTGCAACTCAGAGAAAAGGTGTAAGAAGTGTTTTCAAGCTCACAATACATTGATAGGTACATCATGATTTATTTTCGAATGCAACTAAAAGCCCCCAGCAACAGAGAAATAGACAAGCAACTGTAAGCCACGTGCAAAGCGAAGGTGAAACCTTGTTGACAGCCGTGCAATTGCAAGTTCTAGCGAGCGATGGTACTTATTTGATACTAAAAGGAGTTTTGGACCAAGATTCTCAAACTATATTGATTACCGAAAATGCAGTACAACGTTTATCATTACCTCGTAAGCAATTCAATGCAAACGTCTGTGGAGTAGGAACTCTTTCCAATAAAAGTAAGGGAAAGGTCCAATTGACATGCAAATCACTTTATGACAATTTCACATTCAATACTGAAGCATTGGCTATGCCTAAACTGGTAAATAACCTTCCTACACAATCATTTGCAAAGAAAAACTATGTTCATTTGCAGAACATTAACTTGGCTGATCCTTGCCACAATATTTCAACTCCAATTGACATTTTATTTGAATTACATCCTGGAAAGTACGGACATGACATGAGAGTGGTGACATTGAAAACTGAAAAGGGATATCTAAAAAGACCTATAATTGACACCTTTACTTAATGCACCAGAAACTGACAAAAATGACAACCCTAACGATCGTAGAACAACTCGTCGTAAAAAACCGAACTGTTTATTTACATTCATACTGTTATTATTAACATTAATTGTTCCTACAATGCAACAGGTCAGTGTGACAACCCTACCTGCAAACAATACGCTTTACTTTGATAAGATATCCGAGCTAACTACGACTTGTGCAAGATGAGTGGAAATTAGTTATCTATACTAATATTAGAAAGAGGAAAGATTTGATTGTTTGTTTGTTTGTTTGTTTGTTTGAATCGAATAGGCTTCAAAACTACTGAACCGATTTGAAAAATTCTTTCACTGTTGGAAAGCTACACTATCCCCGGGTGACATAGGCTAAATTTTATTTTGGAAAAAAATAGGGTTCCGTAAGATATTTGGGTTTTTCGGACACAAGGTGTAAAAAATCAACCAGAAAAGTTACTTATTTTGCGTACGCTGCCTAAACTATAAAAGATAGAACCATAAAATGTTCTAATTAATTGTAGATCTTATAAATATCTATAAAAAAGTCCGCGACACACTATACCTATCTATGTCGAGTGAGGCACAACAACCATTTTTTTATCTTGAATTTTTTTTGGACTACATTTACAGTTTATGTAGATAATATTTGGTCTTTGAATGATTAAAATTGGACGTTTGGTTTTGAAGTGTCTGTCTGTCTGTCTGTCTGTCTGTCTGTTTCGCTTTCACGCCAAAACTACTGAACCGATTTAACTGAAATTTGGTACACAGTCTAAAGCCTGACAAAGGACATAGACACTTTTTAATTGGAAAAAAGTGTTGTAATGGGTTGTAAAGGGAGATGAAAGGTTGTATGAAAGTATTGTCATTTTCAGAACTAGATGTATAAAACTTAAATTTTAGGCTGTTGATAAGGTATAATCCTTACTAATCCTATCCTACTAATATTATAAAGGGGAAAGTTTGTAAGTATGTATGTATGTATGGATGGATGTGTGTTGCTTTTTCACGTAAAAAGTACTGAATGGATTTTAATGAAACTTTACAATAATATAGCTTATACATCAGAATAACACACAGGCTAAAATTTATAAAGATATTGTGTGAATTGTCCAAAATATGACGATAAATGTCAAGTAGGTAAGTAGGAAAAAATCTACCATCTGCGAGCTACGAGTTCTGGCGTGCGCTGCCAAAACTACTGGACCGATTTCAAAAATTCTTTCACCATTAGAAAGCTGCATCTTCAGTGACATAGGCTATATAATATTAATAGGCGTAAACGAAACTATTGTTATAATCTATGTAAAATAAAGTCGTGTAAAATTTTTATTTTTTTAGTAACCTGACGCAAATAGGGTTTATATGTGTGTATTATAATTTTGATTTTTATATAAAATACCCGTGCGAAGCCGGGGCGGACCACTAGTCTATTATAATATGACTGCCTATTGGCAAGGTGTTAATGTAGTAGATCAATACATTGATCACTTAAAAAAGACATGCAAGGATGAAATATTATACATACCTATAATAACACAATTAGATAATGAAATATCCGAATTAAAACACTACAATGACATAATGCAATATAAAACAGCATCCAATACACGTATGAGAAGAGGATTGATCAACGGGATTGGATACATCGCCAACGTATATTTAACTCAGTGTCGCCAACTCACTGTTTGGAGTTATCGACGAAAGATTTGCAGAAAAATACGAAAAGGATATTGACATACCTATTACAACAAAACGAAAATCATCTTTTGACCATGCTAAAAAAGCAGACTTCCATTCTTGAGGCTGAAAATAACAATCCTTAAAAGAAATGAAGCTTACATGACTCAACAATTTAGTTTTATTAATGCGCATTTGAGTAACGTAACGCGAGAAGTTAATCAATTAAAAAATGCAACCTACCAAATTTTGAACACTTACTACATAATGACGACAACAATCTCTGCAAATATGATAGTATCTCACCTTAGGAGAATAACTACAGCAAACTTTAATTGATACAGTAACTGACATTTATCATGGCAATATTGACATATATTTTATCTCTCCGAATCAACTGCAAGACCAATTCAATTTGATATTTATTATTGAATTTGATATCGAGTCAAATTAACGAAGAACTTACAATTCCTGTTGACAATATTAAAGATTTATAATACAAACTACTCAAAATACAAACTAAAATTACATTTAAATACTTATTGATGGAGAATAAGATACCACTTTTATACAGAGACGTATTCGAGTTAGACAAATTTATTTCTTTATCCTGGATAACTGGTAACAGAACTATCTATAGCCTACCGGCAACTGACTACATTGCATTTAATGTTAAAAAGGACAGCTTGATGACCCTTGTGGAATCTGACATACAATGCTTAATCTATATTATAAAAATGAATCGCAAAATGTGTTGGTAAGCGCATAACTCAACAACGCCTGGACCAATCTGGCCAATTTTTTTTTTTAAATGTTCGTTGAAGTTCAAGGATGGTTTTTACGGCGAGAAAAATTTGAAAATTGATCCCCTAAGGGGGTAAAACGGGGGTGCAAAGTTAGTATGAAGCTTTGCCGTTTTTGAAGTTAGTGAATGTGTAACGCGAGCGAAGCTGCGGGCGTCCACTAGTATCTAATAGAGTTACCGTACGCGTACACCAAATCCGTCATCGGCCGAAGTATGCTCGTACTTCAACGGCCGAACTCGGCCGATCAAATCAAACATAACTAAATGAAAGAGAGTGCATACACTGATACTTTGGACGTCATCGTACGACGTCGGTAGTATGATTTGATCGGCCGAGTTCGGCCGTTGACGTACGAGCATACTTCGGCCGATGACGGATTTGGTGTATCTCTACCGTAACGCCATGTTATGCTATGAAAATCATCCTATCTATCAAATAAATATTTATAACTCTATCTGTGACATGCAATTAAAAATATCAAACAGTGAGACTCGAGAGTATGTAGAGCAGAGATAAAGCCGTGCCGAGACGCCTGGATCCGATTACATGAGCAAGGCACCTGGCTCTACGCGTGCTGCCAGGAATGCACTGTGCGCATTTTATGCACATCTGGATTTGTTGTTAAAAACATGAAGGGTAATGGAATAATCGCTATTCCTTCTGGATGCACCATAAAAGGCGAACAATTTACTATACACGCCCACTATGACTACAAAAGTCAGATGGCCATAATACCCAATAATATCCAAAATTCCTACATAACTTCGCCTCTCAATACATTATTTAATACAGCTTTACCAGAAACTATTCTACACAGTGTAATTGACAGGATGGTGGTGTAATTGGATGATGACCATGATGGCACTTATAAGCAGATCGAACAACAATTGAAGTGAAATAATTTAGGTTTTGTGTTCTTTTAAACAACACAATTTCATGATTTCTTAAATTTTCAATTTACATTCAATTTACTTTATACATTTTATATGCATTTGACATTGTTATTTTATATAATTTTTTAATTTGTCTAGAGTCTTTACATTTAAAAAGTTTTATTGTTTAAGTGTTATTGCATTAAACATCAATTATCTTTTTTAACACTGGCACTATGTACGAGCCATCTCGCACATTTTTGCCTACTTGCATATTACTGTTAACCTATTCGAGTAAAGGCTTCCCATTAACGCGTCTTTCATTTGACACTTGCACTAAATTTACATATTCATTGAAATATATATGACTCGCACAAGCTACATCAAAGAATAGTGCACCCGTACATTTAGGACTCTGTCTGTTAAGACCCATAAGGATGTGCTCAGTAAGTCAGTGCACCTGTTGGATAAATTAGTGCTGAGCTATAAAGCCAAACTGTTCATCAATAAGTAGGTTTTTCTTTTGAGTGACCGCTCTAAGACGGTCAAGTAGTAATTTTTCATAGACATTGCGAAGTATGTTGAGCAAGCTGATTGGGCGATAGCTCAAAGGATTAGATCTAGGTTTGTGAATTCCTTTAACCTGTCCTTTTTTCAAAGAGTGTGGAAAGGTACAGTTGGATAAGAGAACATTAAATATTGTCACCATTAGGCTTAATAGAAATGGGGAAAGCGTTGACTACCTAATAAGAAATGAGGGTGGCTCGCCGGTGGGTGGCCTTCCAGCCGGGACTGTATTTCGCTTTCAGATAGACTACTTATTTCCAGGTTACCATAAACCTATTCTAATACCATAAACCATTATATTAAATACGTAGTAGTTGAATTAAACTTACCAACAGGCGAAACCACGGGTTGCATTGCAGATTATTCATTTACTTTTTACTTTGTTATTATATTTGATTTTTCACTTTTACTTTGTTCACATTATGTTCATATAAACTGAAGGAAAGTAATTAAAACTACTACACTGGAAGTTGGAAGCATCACACACAATCATAACAAAGTCGAGGCTCGAGGTCTTTATTGCCACTGTTAACTGTTTCAAACAAAGTACTCTGTGCACACAATGAAATTCAATGAATGTTGTTGGTTGATATTTAGTAATTAAATTACTTGGTTTAGTTATCTACCCAAAAATTTTGCCAATCAACAATGAAAATGATCAACATGTCAAATCAAATGTCATTCAGTGCTGCCACCCCCTGGTTTTGAATTACCTCTAACTACCTACTCATAAAACTTCACCACTTTTCGAAAAGTTTTCCCCTAAAATATTTTTAAGTAAATAATAAAACATTAATGTAATTATTATTTATTATTAAATAAGACAATGGCATCTATTTTTTATTAGAAACTAAAGTAATATTTAAAAAAAAGTATAATTATAATGGTTCCTTTTCAGAAGAACAACAATATCAACAACTGTGGAATGTGCATATAGAAAATGTGTGTGTACATTGTATAGAAGCATCCATTCTTTGACGATCCGAGTCCAACTCATCATTGTTTTTTTTTTGAAATCATAAATTTATCACAAGACTTGTAATTTCGTGTTATGTATATGCCTTACCAGCATCAAATGTTGAAGCTCGAATCGAGTACTAATCTAATTGATACTCGATTCGGTAGCATACTTTTGAATATCGAAAAAGATGTTTCCACATTAGCGTTTTATACTGGCATCGTCAATATCGTTAAAGCAAATTTAAAAACAGCATCATATTGTTTTTTTTTTTACCTTAATAATAATAATAATAATAAACTTTTATTTCTGGCAATTATTTGCAGCCCATATAATGTTATTGTTAGTGGGTTAGTAGAACAGCTTATAAATATTGTTAGAAAGTATTAGTAGCAACTATAACTAACTTAGATATACAGCTAAAAACTTATTGACTAAAACTTATAACATAAACCTAACTGGAGATAGAGATGATGGTTCCCTCCCCCGTGGCTTGCCCACTAGCGCTCTCTCGCTTGGGGCTTATGGAGGTTAATCCAGTGCCTCAGAAACGGAGAGTCCCACCTATCTGCCAGTGTGCTTAGGATGTTGTTGGTGCTGCCGCGCAGCCGGCTCAGCAGAGATGCGCACCGCTTTCTAATGATGGCGTGAAAGCCATCAATGTGAGCCTCCGCGAACATCCCCGAGGCGCTGCAGCGGCGCGGGAGCCCCAACATCATTCTAAACCCATTATTATATTGTACGCGAAGAGCACTGTACGCCCTTTGCGTATAGCTGACCCACAGACTGCTCGTGTAAAAGGACTGGCAGTAAGCTTTAAAAAGCGTCGCCTTTACCTTACTTGTACAACGAGCAAACCTGCGAGCCAGCATATTGCATCGGACAGCCAGCGCCCTCCGCTCTCTTTCAATGTCTATGCCATCTTTTAGATCATCAGAGACCCAGTGGCCCAGATACTTAAAGAGAGAAACACGCCTTAGAGGAGTTCCATTTAATAAAACCGGGGGTGCATTTACACAGCGCTTGGCACCTGCCCTGAATACCATAATTTCACTCTTCTTCTCATTGTATCTGAGCCCATGAGTCTCTGCATATCTTTCACAAATGCACAGTAATTTGCGTAAAGCTCCAATTGACGGACTCAGCAGCACCATGTCGTCTGCATAGCTTATATTATTAATACAAACACCGTCTACATGACATCCGACATTAGAGCTGCTGAGTTCGGCAATTAGACGATTCACATACAGGTTAAAGAGCTTTGGAGATGTAACCCCCCCCTGCCTCACCCCGCACTCCAACCCATAGACAGTAGAGTAAGAGCCCGCCCATCTCACAGTGTTGGTTTGATGACCGTACCATGAGCGTAGTAATGCTATCACCTCAGGTGGCAGCTCCGTCTCATTTTCCAGCTTTTCCCACAGTAATTTGTAGGAGACTAGGTCAAAAGCGCTAGATAAATCTAGGTAACAGGCATATACAGGCGTGTTTCTATCAGTATAGTACCGAACAGTTTGCTTGAGAGAAAAGATAGCACTTTCAGTAGACAAGTTTGGCCGAAAGCCAAATTGTGCATCGCTTATCTTAATGAACTTGTCCATACATCCATCAAGCAAACTGTCCAGTACCTTTGCTATTACAGTTGCCAGAGATATTGGCCTATAGTTGGCCACGTCTGAAGCGTCACCTGTTTTACTTTTGATAATCGGCACCACAACTGTACTCAACAAATCATCGGGCAGGTATGAATGACTCATGCACAAGTTAAAAAATAGTGACAATACCCTTGGGAGATGGATTCCTGCATGCTGAAGGTGCTCAATGCTGAGACCATCATGTCCTGGGGACTTGCCCCTTACCATATTCCTAATAACACGGGCTACATCTTGAGCTGAGAACCTTGTGCTTAAGTCTAAAGTATGGCCTGTGCACTCCTCAGCATTCAGCAATCCATTCGACGGTCCAAGAGGTGAGTCAACCTTAAACTGCCTCTGAAAGGCATTTGCTATGTCTTTGGGCTCATGTAGGCCGGCAACGCTCACAGGAAGACCCGGTCTTGGGTCAAGTTTGTTGGTACATTTCCAAAAAGCCTTAAAATCCTTATTGGTATGGTGTTCAGCAATAATGTCCATTTTAATTTGCTGCTGATTGTTCTGACACCATCTCAACCTTGACTTAAAAACCTTTCTTGACTCGACCATATCACAATAAATTGGCCCAACGTTGGGCTTACCATATAACAACCAATTTTGAAAACAAAAACGCGCCCTCCTATGAGCGTCCCCAACATGTTTATTCCATCCCGTTATACATCTAGCCTTAATACTTTTCGCGCCCTTATAGCATATTCTTGCACTCTCAGTTAGAACACCTACTATATTTCTATACAAGGTAGCTATTTCTAATTTATGCCTACTGTCCGAACACATTCTATCTACACATGTATTTAATTCAGGCGGTAAGTGTAACAGCTGCAGTCTCGAGTCGCAGAGAACCTCATAGCGCTTTATTTGCGAATTATCCCTCTCTCCCCACATTACTCTATTTACACTTACACAAAAGTTGCTACTCTTAGGCCTGATTTGACTAATATTACATTCCAGCTGTAATGGGAAATGGTCAGACCAATATACATTATACAATACAGACATTCCCACTACTGTTTGCCGCGCGGCCTTGGTAACTACACAATGATCTAGCCATCGCCGACAACCGTGTGCCTCACTCACAAAGGTATACGTGTCTACCGGTAACAAATCCATATCAGCGCAAGTCCACTCCTGATCCACACAAAAGTTACTTAATTCATTGTAAAAAAGCTCACCTGGGTGCGCATTGAAGTCCCCAAGCTTATAAACAGATTCCACACTATTGTTTTCAATAACGGCACTTATCTCACTAAGACACTCGGTAAACTCTATTAAGTTTTCCGTCGAGTCAGTAGGCATATACACCGAGAAGATAATAAACGACCTATCTTGAAGTACTACCTTTATTGCTGCGAGCCGCACACTAATGCACTTTATCACTGACACTGAGATGAACAGATTCTTCCTCCACAGTATCGCCACTCCACCGTGGGGCCTCCCGCGAAGCACACCAGCCGATGTATCTATTGCAGAGACACCAGTGAATGCAAAGTTACTATCGATGGTCCCCAACAGAGAGAGGTCGTGTGGTAACAGCCAAGTTTCTTGTAAGGCCACCACATCTGCGGTCTTACATAGATCTCTGATACAATCGATAGATCTTATTATATTTTTACAGTTAAAACTTATGAACTTTGCTGTTTGTGTACAGGACATTGTAAGATAGATACAACAAGTTGTTAACTTATTATTAATATTAATTTATAAAGCTATTAATCCTGACAAAAGCCTCGATTATTTCCATTCTGTCCGAAGTTGATAAAGCGTCTATATGCTATACCTTCAGGCCAGAAGTCATCCTTCAAAAACATATCAACTTTATGTTTTGAAACATACATCTTATATGCATCATAATCTTTAGCTATCTTCATATTTACTTTTTCTAGTTGCACTTTTTGATTAGACCTATTCTCGATATAATTCAAAATGTCAGACATAGACACCTCCTTCGAAACATTATATATGTATATAGCAGTTTTTATATCCGCTGCCTTAAATTTCTCATGTGGTTCTATGATTGCTTTTCCCCTATTACCTACAAATCTATTTCTTAATCGTTTCCGCTGAACTTTTGTCCAATTTTCGTCCTCCTTTTGCTTTTTCCAGTCTCCCACACGCAGAATATCAGCTAACGTTTGCTTGTTATTCGTTCCATCCTTTTGAGACGTCTTATCTACGTATTCACTCGTCGATGGCACAGTATGCCGCTGCGCATGAGTCATCTCGCTCGCACCGCTTATCGGCCCGGCCGAACAGATGTGCCGCTCATCGCCAGCTGATTCACTGCATTCACGAGTATTATCACTGTTTGACCCAGCGAGTGTTTTAACCGATGTAAATATTTTTGATTGTTGTTTCACCGGGGAAGATTGGGACGGAGGTGTAACTTCGAGCGGGGGTAATAAGCCCATGGGTCCGCTGTCATTGTCACCGAAACTTTTTATCAAACAGGCACCACGCTTCATGTTTACATTATTGTACGTTTGAAAGTTACACGTATTTACAGTAGTCGCTTGTTTTAAGAAATCCAGGTCTACCTTCACGTTCTCCAGTTGTTTAATAGTCACATATTGTTCCTTAATGAACTCAATCTCACTTTGCATTCGCACAAGATCTTTTAGGAGTCTAGTGACATCAACATGGTCAAACAACACAGGCGGTAACTTTTGTAAATCCCTTGCTACAAAAACCGGAATTTCTTCTGGATCCGTTTCCTTTATTATTGTTACAATATCATCGATGTCGCGATGGGCTTTTCCCTGCTTCTTACGAATTTTTTTACACTTCGCCGTTGGTAGCGAGTCGAAAAGTAGATTCTTTGCAGTTACAATATCACTTTCTGAGAAGGCACTAACACATATCTGGCTAATGCTAATTTCGTCCATTACATCCACTTTGTTGCAAATGAAAGCAAGCACTTCGTTAATTACTACATTACAATTACTGCACTTGACTTTTGTAGAAGCCATCTTAGCACGCACGACACGACCAGTCGCCACTGCGCGCAGTGACGGTACTTAAACCTCCTCTCTTTTAAATATTTGCAAAAAAGGTGTCAGGTTTCCCTTGCACTTATAAGCATTAAATATCTTTTGAAGTCAAAAGATGTTTTACATTATCCTATACCGGTGGTTGTTGATGGCACGCACTGCTCTCGAAGTTGTCGATAAGTATATTTACCTGGGACAAGTAGTCCAGATGGGTAAATCAAACTTAGAGAAAGAGGTCCCTCGCAGAATCCAACTCGGCTGGGCAGCGTTTGGGAAATTAAGAAATATCTTCACATCCAAGATACCTCAGTGCCTGAAGTCAAAAGTTTTCGAGCAATGTCTTGACAGTGATGACATATGGATCCGAGACGTGGTCCTTTACCGTCGACCTCTTGCACAAGCTCAAAGTGACTCAACGCGCTATGGAGAGAGATATGCTCGGTATTTCGCTACGAGACCGAATCAGGAATAATGAAATCCGTAGACTAACAAAGCTCAACCTCAACGACGTAGTTAAGAGTTAGTAAGTTGAAGTGGGCAGGCCACGTCGTTCGAAGGACTGATTACCGGTGGGTTAAAGTTCTCAAATGTAGACCATGTTTCGGAAAAAGGAGTACAGGTCGCCCTTTGACAAGGTGAACAGACGACCTGAAGAAGACGCGAAACCGATGCATTCAGATGGTACAGGACCAATCGGAGTGATGTCGTTTTGGAAAGGCCTATGTCCAGCAGTGGACCTCCAAAGGCTGATGGATGGATGAAACCTGTTTAAGTTGTGCAGGCACAACCAATTGCTGTAATATTATTTTCCACTAAATTTAAGAGAAAATACACTAAAGTGGGGACACCGATATCATTGAAATTTCTTTAGTACAACCATGTCCATCATGGTTGTACTTTTAAGATTTAGAGACTACGTCACCTTTCGATCAATAATACAATCGAAGACGTCACTGGATAATTAGTTGCAATAAGTACGTACGTGACAATTTATTTATATAGGTAGGTACATAACGTTTATTAGACGTTATCACGTCAAAAATGTACAAAAAAAGGAAATGTTTCAATCGGTGACATGTGTACGCAAATCCGACGCGCGCGGCACCTTCTAAATAATAGATTTATCTAGTATAGAATAATAAATCTATGTTCTAAATATAACGGGTGGTTGGATAAAATAATAGAAAAAACTCCCAAACACTTTGTGTCTTTATTCACTTAACATGTTAACTAATCTCATTTATGCCAGTAGAATTAAACACAAAAGTTACCAGATATCGGAATTAATTCATACAAAAAGTTTTGTTATAATACTTAAAACCGATAAAATCTCATGTAGGAATTATAAGATAGAAATTCAGATTTATTTTAGGAACTTAGAAAAAATTCACCGCATCTGGGATTCGAACCCACGTCTTTCACATAGGCTCTGGGAATGCTGTAACCAACTGAACTACCGGTGTTCGCCCCATCATCAGTGATTTTTTAAGGCATACGTCACGTCACAGAAATAAATCTGATTTTTAATTAATATTCGAACATTCATAGTACAACAATAACATTACCTCAATACAATTAATGGCTCTTTATAATAATAAGTATACACTGCAACGATACATTGTTTAACAATTGGTACCTATTTATAGGAACAGTTAGGAACAATAAATTTTTTTTTTTATGTAAGCATTGTATAAAAACATGAGGTCAGTCAGTCAGTAGGTAATAAATATCACAGGGAATAATTGCACATAGAAATCCACTATTTTTAATAGCTTTTAACACTTTAATATATACACTAGATAATTGACAAAAACCTATAATAATAATCATTAGATTTTTAATATTATGTAGTTTTTTATTTATTTATGGTTTCGTGGTTTGTCTTTCCTTTTACCTTGAGAACTCAATGGAATGTAGATAGATTTTTTTTTCATAGATATAATCATTTTACGGCTAGAAGAGTGAAATAGGATTCTCTTTATCCCGGAAAATTGTACGGTTCCCGTAAAATTTATAAAACACTATAATATTCGTACGATTTTTGTGTTAATAAGTGTTTGTTGGTATAACCTTCTTTTCCTGTTCAATTTAATGCTGGATCGATATGATTTCTTGCACAGATGTAGTAAAATGAAATAATTGTTCGCTAATTACTATCGGTTAATATTTAATCTATTGATAGCTATCTCGAATTATGATAGTGCAAGTGAAGCTACAATTTCATTAGTGCTAATGTTTAGTGTAGCCTGCTTGTAGCTTATTAAAGGGTCTTATATATATTATTATATTTTAAACCATCTCTTGATGGTAGAGTTTATCCTGCACGGAAAACGAATTGAATGGTGTTATGAAATCTTTTAAGTATAAAACTATACTAATTATAGAGGAAACTCCAGTAAAATATTATTTCGTTCAGTGCAAATTGGATTTACTCATTTAATTCCATCAATAACCTATACCACTGAGCAAGTAATCACTACGTTTTTACCTATACTAACCAACCTTATTTTCCTTACCATAGCCCTTGTTTTACGGGCGGTGGACGCGAACAGAAAACTACACAACTTAACATAAATTACCTGAGTGCAAATATTTATCTCAGAATTTTCATTTCATTTTCATTTCATTTCATTTCAAATAAATATTAAATTGTTTTCCAGTCCCGATTCGAGTTGCGTACAATTTTAGGACATTATATTCGTCGGTACAAAAGTCAACTAGCCAAAGTGTAATTTTGGCAGTAAACTAAGTAAACTAATCTCACATAGATTAGTTTACCTATGTAGAATTGTTACTTTTTTCAGTTATGCAGAAAAACGATTTGTAATAATAACATTTATATTTGAAATGCCAAATATACAACATTTTGCCACAGTATGCGTGTTATTGTTTCAAGATATTGATGTCATGTAAAAACTGCCAAAATTACACTTTGGCTAGTTGACTTTTGTACCGACGAATTATGTAGTATATTATCACCCAGTGTAACAGTCCTCCACCAATCCGCATTGGGAGAAGCGTGGTGGAGTATGCTCTAAACCTCTCGCAGCAGTGTCTGTGGGGGAGACCCGTGCCCAACAGTGGGACGTCTATGGGTCGCAGCGTAACAGTAACTAAAAAGGTCGTGAACTGACCTACAGTTCTCCATAATGTACTCAAAGACATGCGAAGTGTCTCAATCCGTAGATTGAAATCAATAGATTGAAATCTGTAGATTGAAAGGGTGGTGGTACGCGCACGCGCGTGTGTGTATATGTTTGTGTGTCATGAGGAGGCAGGCGTTGTGGTGGGCGCGGGTGGCGGTAGACTCTCGAGGCGGCGCCCGCGCATCACCAGCTCGATAGACCTGCAAAACAAACATTGACCACGTTATTATTGTCAGGATGAAGCGTGGATATAATGTTTCTCTAGGCCTGAGACGGTGGAAGATCTGATTAGAAGACAACTTTTTGGCTTACTGACATTTTACGGCACGGAATTACCTCACTGCTAACACTCCAAAAAGTACCGACATAGCGGTCTCTCGAGCTATGACTCAGATTCGTCTTTTTTGTGTATACGAACACACCTTGTAATTTCAGTTTAAAAATGTGCAAGTGTGTGAACGGACACGAACACTTTGATCATTTCCATAATATCGACACAATGCGGTCGGCGACGACTTTAATGCCAATAGGGAGCTAGGGGAACGAAAGCGTAGGCTACTTTTAAACGCTAAGAATAGTCGTTGTTGGGTCTACGCAATAATTCGTGTCGTTCCTAAAAACGAACTGTGAACATTGCTCCGGCGCTGACACACCTTGTGTTGTTGCAGTAAAACGATTAATTTCTTCATAAACTAACATGACCAGTGCACCCTACCATCCCGAAAACATTCTCATCGATACATTCCTATTTAACATATTGTCTTGAGCAAACACGACAAATATTCGTGGCTAGATCCGGCAAAATATGAATTGGTCCTATCTGCCGTAGAAAATGAAAAGTAACTGCTGCGAATGCGCGAGTAGCGCGGGAAGCGCGGGTAGCGCGGGTAGCGCGGGTGGCGCGGGTAGCGCGGGTAGCAAGGGTGGCGCGGGTAGCGCGGGTGGCGCGGGTAGCGCGGGTAGCGCGGGTGGCGCGGGTAGCGCGGGTGGCGCGGGTATCGCGGGTATCGCGGGTGGCGCGGGTGGCGCGAGTGGCGCGGGGTATGGTGGGTACTCACAGCGCCAGCAGCAGCACGGCGGCCTGCGTGCCGGCCGTGAAGTAGAGGAAGCCGTTCGGGCGCGACAGGTGCAGCGTGGCGGCGTACAGCCGCGCGTACACCACGCCCGCCACCAGCCCCACCGCCTGCTCCATCACCGCCAGGAACGCGAACGCCACGCCTGACAACCGATATGACGATACGTTTAACATGTTTATTAGTGTTTGTGTGGTAGTGTTTAAATAAAACATGTTTGGTAACATATTCCATTTCTACCGCGAGGTGATTGTTTTCAAAGCATTTACGGTATTAAAAGGTGTGGTCCCCGGTTACTGTCCGGTTGAAAAGGTGTGGTCATTCTTTAGAGACCATCTTATTACTCAAGGGTAGCAACGCATTTGTGACTCTCCTTTCTTCATTCGGTCGCGTGCCTCAGTGACGATGTTACTAGTGCGATACCCACTATACTACCTACTTTGTGAATACCCACTATACTACCTACTACCAGTAGGTATATAGAAGTATAGTTGTAGTATAGAAGCGGTTTTAAACTTGAACTAATGATGGCCGTGTAATTGAAATTCACCTTTTTTTTCTATGAAACTGAGGCTAGCAAAAAATTATAACTCTTTTCGAGTCATTTTGGTGGTGACACGATATACGTTAGCATGCAGTATCCATCCATATTAAAATTTTTCTTCTATGACCTTAGAGCAGCGGTATCGAAAGAGCGACTGACCCTTCTCCTCGGCCGGCAGCACCTTGGAGATCATGGCGCGCAGCAGCGGCGGCACGACGGGCCCCAGCGCCGCGGCCGCCGCGCCCGCGTACAGCGCGCCGCCGCGATGCGCGCGCGCGTATACTATATGGCCGCACACGTGCGACGCCGCACCCACCGCCACTATCGCCTGAAACAACGCGCTCTTTACTTACTACTTGTACGGTGCAAGCCGTACATTCCGCTGCGTCAGCGGTTTCCGCGAGCCGCGTGGATTTTATAGCCAGTATGCGTTCGGAACTAGCAAGGTGTCCGCGCGTGCTCACCTCATACAAAATCAATGAGTACGCGTTCGGTAGTAGCATGAAATCCGCGCGTGCTCACATCATAGCATCAATCATATCATTCGTAAAGCAATAAATAACTTTAATTGAAACCTTTACTCGAGTATAATTTAAATCAAGTGTCACATCAATATCAAGTCAGTATCAAGAGCAATTCGAAAAGGTGTAGAGGTTAGCAAAGGACCCTACATACTTTTTTGGTCCTTCGAGCCGGATTTGAACCAGCGACCTATGGATTACCTACCACTACCTGGTACTTAGTACCTACCACTAGTTACCATCATCATCATCATGCGCGTTGCGAAATGCGAATGCACAATTTCATTTTCCTAAATCTCTTTAGAATATAATGGAATAATAATTATTTTGGCTAATAACTACAACAACACAAGGGTCATGCGTGTGTAACTGTTCTTTTAAAATTTAATTACCTAAGTACCCCTTGTTCATGCAGATATAATACATATTGCTATTTGCTTGTACCTACTCGTAATAAAATAGTCAAACATTATCAGTCGTCGTTTGATAAAGGTAATATGACAAAAAATACCGTATACGTTACGGTATGAGCGAGATGCCGGCTATAACCAGCGCCAGCACATACTCGGAGCTGAGAATCGTACCTACGGAACCAGCTAACGTTGCGTGACTGTCACTTGTGAACGTGCAACGTGCAAGTACACCGCCACAGCACAGAGTACGCACCGTGTCCCGCCAGTTGAACACCTTGGTCATGAGCGGGATGCCGGCCAGCAGCGCCAGCACATACGCGGAGCTGAGGAACGTGCGGAACCAGCTAACGTTGCGTGACTCTCACTTGTGAACGTGCAACGTGCAAGTACGTCACCGTCCCTCGTCATCGACACCGCCACACCACAGAGTACGCACCGTGTCCCGCCAGTTGAACGCCTTGGTCATGAGCGGGATGCCGGCCAGCAGCGCCAGCACATACGCGGAGCTGAGGAACGTGCGGAACCGGCTAACGTTGCGTGACTCTAACTTGTGAACGTGCAAGTATGTCACCGTCCCTCGGGAGGTCCGTGGCTACTGCGGAAGCCGGTGGTGGCAGGGAGCCGGTCTAGTTCCTCAGCCATCAGATATGTTGAAGATGTATCAGATTATGGTTAAATGAATGTCACCGTCCCTCGTCATCGACACCGCCACAACACAGAGTACGCACCGTGTCCCGCCAGTTGAACACCTTGGTCATGAGCGGGATGCCGGCCAGCAGCGCCAGCACGTACGCGGAGCTGAGGAACGTGCGGAACCGGCTAACGTTGCGTGACTCTCACTTGTTAACGTGCAACGTGCAAGTACGTCACCGTCCCTCGTCATCGACACCGCCACACCACAGAGTACGCACCGTGTCCCGCCAGTTGAACACCTTGGTCATGAGCGGGATGCCGGCCAGCAGCGCCAGCACATACGCGGAGCTGAGGAACGTGCGGAACCGGCTAACGTTGCGTGACTCTAACTTGTGAACGTGCAAGTATGTCACCGTCCCTCGGGAGGTCCGTGGCTACTGCGGAAGCCGGTGGTGGCAGGGAGCCGGTCTAGTTCCTCAGCCATCAGATATGTTGAAGATGTATCAGATTATGGTTAAATGAATGTCACCGTCCCTCGTCATCGACACCGCCACAACACAGAGTACGCACCGTGTCCCGCCAGTTGAACACCTTGGTCATGAGCGGGATGCCGGCCAGCAGCGCCAGCACGTACGCGGAGCTGAGGAACGTGCGGAACCGGCTAACGTTGCGTGACTCTCACTTGTTAACGTGCAACGTGCAAGTACGTCACCGTCCCTCGTCATCGACACCGCCACACCACAGAGTACGCACCGTGTCCCGCCAGTTGAACACCTTGGTCATGAGCGGGATGCCGGCCAGCAGCGCCAGCACGTACGCGGAGCTGAGGAACGTGCGGAACCAGCTAACGTTGCGTGACTCTCACTTGTTAACGTGCAACGTGCAAGTACGTCACCGTCCCTCGTCATCGACACCGCCACACCACAGAGTACGCACCGTGTCCCGCCAGTTGAACACCTTGGTCATGAGCGGGATGCCGGCCAGCAGCGCCAGCACATACGCGGAGCTGAGGAACGTGCGGAACCGGCTAACGTTGCGTGACTCTAACTTGTGAACGTGCAAGTATGTCACCGTCCCTCGGGAGGTCCGTGGCTACTGCGGAAGCCGGTGGTGGCAGGGAGCCGGTCTAGTTCCTCAGCCATCAGATATGTTGAAGATGTATCAGATTATGGTTAAATGAATGTCACCGTCCCTCGTCATCGACACCGCCACAACACAGAGTACGCACCGTGTCCCGCCAGTTGAACACCTTGGTCATGAGCGGGATGCCGGCCAGCAGCGCCAGCACGTACGCGGAGCTGAGGAACGTGCGGAACCGGCTAACGTTGCGTGACTCTCACTTGTTAACGTGCAACGTGCAAGTACGTCACCGTCCCTCGTCATCGACACCGCCACACCACAGAGTACGCACCGTGTCCCGCCAGTTGAACACCTTGGTCATGAGCGGGATGCCGGCCAGCAGCGCCAGCACGTACGCGGAGCTGAGGAACGTGCGGAACCAGCTAACGTTGCGTGACTCTCACTTGTTAACGTGCAACGTGCAAGTACGTCACCGTCCCTCGTCATCGACACCGCCACACCACAGAGTACGCACCGTGTCCCGCCAGTTGAACACCTTGGTCATGAGCGGGATGCCGGCCAGCAGCGCCACCACATACGCGGAGCTGAGGAACGTGCGGAACCGGCTGAAGTCGCGCGCCTCCCACTTGAACACGTGCGTCGTGTACATGTACATCACCGGCTTCTCATCTGCCAAAACAATGCATTTAGAACTTTATTGACAAGCCATTTATTTCTCATGGTACATCTATTTTTTTATTTAAAAGCTTTATTTAATGTATGTATGTATGTATACAGGGTTATTGGTAATTCGACGTATTCCCGTTAGGAGGTGACTGTTTGTGATAATTTTAACCCCCATATGCATTATGCAAAAGTGAACCATTTTTGAGTTATCAGGGGTTTTAGCTTTTTTCAAAATAAGTCGAAAATGCAACAACGATATAATTTCAATATTTTTTGAAATTTTCGTCCACTAAAATGCCTTAAAAACCAAAAAAACTTATATGAACAACGCACGAAAATAAAAAATAAAAGTTATTTTATAACTTTTATTTTATAACTTTAATTTATTTTATTTTATTTTTAAAATAAAGAAATTTACAGTATAATCTATTTCTAATGATTCGCTGGTGTATGTAAGGAGACGGCATCGGGTGTCACTCACCCCTCTGGAATGTGTAGAATATGACTGCGACGAAGAGCAGCCATAGCAGCAGGCGGCGTCGGTCGGCGCGCGGGCGGGCGAGCGTCGCGAGCGAGCTGCGCACGTTGGCCGCGCGGAACACGTCCGCGAGCGGGTTGGCCTAATGATTCGTTGGTGTATGTAAGGAGACGGCATCGGGTGTCACTCACCCCTCTGGAATGTGTAGAATATGACTGCGACGAAGAGCAGCCATAGCAGCAGGCGGCGTCGGTCGGCGCGCGGGCGGGCGAGCGTCGCGAGCGAGCTGCGCACGTTGGCCGCGCGGAACACGTCCGCGAGCGGGTTGGCCGCGCCCGCCGCGCGCCAGCCGCGCTGCCCGCCGCGCGTGCGCCACGCCAGCCGGCGCGCGCTGTACGCCGCCGCCGCGCCCACCAGCGCCGCGTTCACCGCGAACATCGCCGCGAACGAGCGCCCGAACGCGCCGTAGAACAGCACCTCGCCTGCGCACACAGTACCACTGCTGAGGACTCGTTATCACATCACATAATAAAAGTTATGAAAGTTTACAACATGATTACGCCGCTGGTTTTAAGATATTTAGTAGGTACATTTAGGTCTCCGCAAATACACACTTAAATTCAAATTCAAATTCATTTATTGTGGACCATAGGGTTGATAAGGTGTTACATAGTAAAAGTCTCTGTACGGAACCGTACATTTAACACTGCCGCGTTGCGCTGAGTCATTGCTGATTACCTATTAAACAGTACTAAAATAAAGACCGCGCGAGACAGCCGGGTCAAACGAGCGCGAGTCGTTTCGGTCATAACTAACTAACTTTTAACTTAACTAATAAACGATACAAAACACTGACTTGTGGTTTCGTACATTATGATCCGGCTCGAAGGACCATAATGCTACTACTGCCAACTTATCCCTGCCAACTTATCTATTAACGCTTGCACCTGCACGGAATAGAACTGATGTACACCAATAAAACTGTCGGCACTCACCCAGCGCGACGCCAGTGGGCATGGCGCTCATGTAGACGGCGTCGAGGATGCCGATGCGCAGGGAACGGCTGCGCACGGAGCTCACGTCGGCCACGTACGCGAAGCAGCCGGTGAAGATGGCCAGGTCGGCGGCCGTCAGCGCGCTGGGCAGCGTCGCCGTGTATATTATGTACCGCACCGGCCACGCTGCAACACGCGACAAGACACCACAGTGTACACTACTTTCTTGCACAGTTGCGCAGTACACTAGGTCATTTCGTCATAATGCGCTGGCGAGAGGCGTCCCGCGTTATACTGTCCCAGTGGACGCCCACAGCTTCGCTCGCGTTGAATTAGACATAACAATACATAGTTTCGTTTACATAGAGCTTTCAAATGGTGAAAGATTTTTTGAAATCGGGCCAGTAGTTTTTGTGTTACAAAACATTACAAACAAACAAATCTTTCCTCTTTATAATATCATAGTGTCGAATGAAATGAAACGTAATTTGGAATGTTTCTATTATCTGCATGTCAGTGTGTGTCAAATTCCAAAAATTATTAGCAGTTACAATACTGTTCGTTTGTCAATTCAATTATAGAGAAACATCCGCACGAAAGTCTACAGTCTAGAAGATACGCAGTCACGGTTCATTTTGTAATGATACAGTAGTTTAAAACACCTACCTACGTAGGTGCCCAATGAGTGCAGCTACGTCTGTGGGGGAGACACGTGCCCAGCAAGTGTGACGTCTATGGGTCGCAATAGCATATAACTAATTGTATATCATTTATATACAATATATTACTAGCGGCAAGTACGAGAGGAGTTAAAAGAGTATCCATGCTAAAGTCAGAATTATGTTGTACAAACATATACAATTGTTTAATATGTATATATATACTCGTATATAACCAGTAACGGTCTTACTTATAAAAATCTCACTAATCTATACTTAGGCACCGCTTAGTTAAACCGCTCTTAAGAAGTTAATCCACGTTTAACTTTTCATTACTTATAAACGTTGATTAGCTGTTACTTAGTTAAGAAACGAACAAAGAACGATATTGAATGAACGAAATTGTTAAAAGTTCTATTTTTTCCATATTCTATTATCTATGACATTGTCAGTGTCGTGAATTGGCAGATTAAAATAAGAAAATTAAAAGAAAATGAATGTTTTATTATGATTAATGTATTCTAATTAAATTGTCATCTATACAACTAAATAAAATTGGAGTGTCTGTTTGTAATCTTTTTACTAAATTCATCTAAGTATGCATAACCGGTATATATACCAAAATAACATTTTTTATAATTTTTGTCTGTCTGTCTGTCTGTTAGTTCCCGCTAATCTCTGAAACGACTGGAAACTGAAGCCCCCAAATGGCTTCAAATTTTCGGATCGCATTAATCTCTTCCGATATATTTGACGGCATTTTGATATAACGCGAGCTTTTCGAAGCCAAGGCTATCGCCACTTTGCGGGACAAGCGCGACAGAGTCTGCTGGCTCATGCCGTGAATGTCAGCGTTGTCCTCTTGAATCTGAAAATATTGTTAGGTACATATAGTAAACATTAGTAAGGTACAAAATCTTCATTATACTCCTTTATAGTAAATATATGAAAACTTGAAAAAATTGTAATTAGGCGATTTACCTCATGACGGGCCCAATATCTGATTACTGACATTACTTGCAATTCTACAGAAATGCTGCCACCTCGAGTATCGCCCTGGATATCAGGTCTCACTATTTCTATGATACGACTCATGTTTTCTTTACTAAATCGGTATCTAAGTTTAAATTCCTCATCCGATAAACTTTGTAGCGAATTAAAGCGAACTCTGTAATTCTTCGTCTTTCTTCTCCTCCTAGCTCTGAAACTGCTTAAATCAGCTACGTCGTTTTGGAAATCACGAAGATCTTCCAATCCATCCATGTTTTATGCACAAATATAATTTTTTTTACTAACAAACAATCGCAAGTAAATTGATCAGACATCACAATAGAACAGCTGATTTATGTGAAATCCGCCATCTTGCCGCTTAGCGAGAGTTAAACTATGTCTCGGCAGTGTTTAATTTTGACAGCTATTTAAACCCTACTTAACGACTTCTTAACGCTAAGTAGTGTTTATAAGTGAGGTTTTTGTTAATCCGTTGCTAAGCAATAGATTAAATATTAAGTAACGTTTATAAGTAAGACCGTAAGTGTTTATGTTCAGACATTTTGCTTTTTCTCACTTGCACACCCAACAATGGATTAATTTAAATTCGATATAAGATAAATGATTCATTGGTGTGAGCCGCGTCTGTCAATTGAAGCACCGACAATGACACGGCGTATATTAGGTATCCACTCGAGATTTGCGATCTGCGATATCTTATGAAGGAAATGACTCGTCATTTTTCAGACTTGGTTTGTGTCATTTCTAAATCCCTGTTCAGGAAGCCGACCATCACGCGACCGTATAATTGAGTCTTGTTCAAAGTCAGTCACACTTGTCATGGGCGGCAGCGGATGGGTTGCGCTGCAAGCTCGTTTAAAAAAGTCCTGTTAGTCGGTGTAACTAATAGTTCATTTAAAGGAATTTTTAGCAAGACTCTCGTTTGAAGTCAGTCACAGACCGAGGGCTAAGATGGTCGCCGTTTAGTCTCAACTAATTGGACTAATCATCCAGGTCCCTAATTGAGTCTTGTTCAAAGTCAGTCACACTTGTCATGGGCGGCAGCGGATGGGTTGGGCTGTAAGCTCGTTTGCTATCTTGTATCCATAAAAAAGTCCTGTTAGTCGGTGTAACTAATAGTTCATTTATAGGAATTTTTAGCAAGACTCTCGTTTGAAGTCAGTCACAGACCGAGGGCTAAGATGGTCGCCGCTAGCTTTACGGCCTCGGCAGCGTTGTGGGCACAATAAGACTACTGACCATTGAGCGCATTGAGGGTAAGCACGCAGGAGAAGTAGAGCTTGCCGAGGAGGCCGGCCAGGATGAGCCCCTTGCGGCCGCGGCGGTCGCTATGAGCGCCCAGGAAGAACGCCAAGATCATGGGCGGTCCATGACCCGCCGCGCTGTTCCACTGGTGGAACACTGACGTCGTCTTCTGAAACACCACACCATTGTTCGCTACAGAACACCGCCATCTCCGTACAGACAGACAGACAGACAAGTTCCTTTATTGTACACCAAAACAACATACAATAAGTACCTACCATACATAAAATAATAAAATATTAGTGGTAGTACAAATGACTATTATATTATGTACTACTATGAGGCCGTTACATTTTAAGCGGGTAACACAAATTAAAAAAAAAAAACGGTGGTCATCCTCACCGCTCGTTGAGGACACTGGACTGACACGGGGCAGATAAAATATTTGTAGAATTTTAAAAAACTCTCGCGGCGAATCACGTTTTTTAAAAGCTTTTAAGAAACGTGATTTAACTTCACTCGTATGTATGTATGTACGTATGTCCTGGAATCTTGCAATCAATATTTCACCTACTTCCACTGAAGCTATCGAGCTGAAATTCGGCACACATATTTGGTTCCATTGGTTGGATAACAATGCACCAAAAATATAAAAATAGCTTTAAATTTTTTTTTACCAAAACCTATTTTATTTAAAAGCTTTTATTTAACTTCACTCGGATGTATGTATGTATGTATGTATGTATGTATGTATGTATGTATATCCCTCAGATGAATAAAGTATATCCTGGAATCTTGCAATCAATATTTCACCCACTTCCACTGAAGCTATCGAGCTGAAATTTGGCACACATATTCCGTATTCCATATTCCGATGACAATGCAATAATATGGTACTGTCGAACTGATCTGATGATGGAGCCGGAAGATATTAACTGGAACTTCATGATGGAATATCGTATCATAGTCGTGTTTGCACTTGTGGTAAAGTCTCGTAATGAACTTTGACCACGATTAGGTTTCAAGGTCAAGTTATAAAAGCTTTTTAAAAAAAAAATTTTTTTACAGTATAATTATTAAATACTGTTCGGTGAAAACACCGAACACCTGATTCAGCGGTCTGACTGCACGTGTAGGCCGCGATCTAGTTCAGCAGCTCGTGGTACGCGAGTAGGCCACGATCTACATTTAAGCTCCTGACTAAGCATCGCGAGACGCGCGTGTTGCCGTCGACGTAGGTTTCCTCACGGAGATGGAAACGAACAAGATTGCAGTCCAAAATCATCTAGCAACCGCGACGCGCAAATCATTAATCATTTAGCATTTATCATTAGCATCTATCATTTAGCATCTATCATTTAATAGCATTTTATATCAGTGTTTGTTATAATAAGTTTTAGCATTTAAATCATAGTTTATTTAATTATTTAGCATTAAATCAATCAGCAACAAACTATCTTCACTATCGACCCATCCCCCCAACACTACAAATCCCCCTACAAATACTCCTTACTGCCCGTTTTTGGTTATGTCATGTATGCCATAGTAACTAATTTAAACAAGCCGAGCTGTGGTTATATTTATATCTGCGATCACTCTGATATTTCTTTCTCTCACTGGTGCAGTATTTGGTAGAAGCGGCAGCATGGCGGGGCAATGTTGTAAACTCATAAACAAAGATGCGAATACTAACCTGGACCTCCTTGCTGATATCCTCGTAAGCGCTGATGTTGTAGCAGATGTCCTCGCTGTAGCCGTGGTCCACGGTGCAGGCGCGGAACACGTAGAAGGTCTGCTCCACGACGCTCGTGATCATGAACGCCAGCATGTAAAGGAACATGGTGGGCTCCACGGTCACGTACTCGTGCCACGGACGCTTCACCTTCAACTCTTCCTGGAACAATTATTACATATTTTATTTTATAGTCAGATTCCAAGTAAACCCACAGTAGTAGTATAGGATGACAACAGGAACATTAGTTGGTAAGTTTATTGTCAAGGAGACCAGCGGATGGGTGGTCCTTATATACATAGAAAAACCGGCTAAGTGCGAGTCAGACGCACGCAGGGTACCGTACCATTAGGTATCGATAAAAAGGCAAAAAATCGTGTGTTGTATGGGAAACCCCCTTAAATTTTTATTTTTTCCTTTTTTTAGTATTTGTTGGTATAGCGGCAAAAAAATACATCATCTGTGAAAATTTCCACTGTCGAACTATCACTGTTCATGAGATACAGCCTGGTGACAGACGGAGAGACGGAAAGAGGAGCCTTATTATTAGGGACTCGTTTTACCCTCCGCAGCTTGCTGACTTCAGCTTACTTAAACAGGAAACTGTTTGCAACGATTGATTCGTTACGAAGGCTGAAACATGTTTTTCCTATAACCACAAAAATTACGCTAACTCAATCTCTTATTCTACCATATTCTATGATGTGCTATCTCGACATAACCGAGGAGCAACGGAACTGTAGGACATCGACACTCACGCACACATTCGTTAGTTATTGTCATTCGAATGTGTCCGAAACACGGGTTCTATAAGTCGTTATCTATATATATAAAAGGATAAGGTGACTGACTGACTGACTGACTGACTGACTGACTGACTGACTGACATATCAACGCAGGGCCTAAACTATAAGGGCTAGAAACTTGAAATTTTGCACAGGGGTTCCTTTTATAACGTAGGGGAGCACTAAGAAAGGATTTTTGAAAATTCACCCCCTAAGGGGGTAAAACGGGGGTGCAAAGTTAGTATGAAACTTTGCCGTTTTTGAAGTCGTTAGACGGGTAGACGTCGTTAATGGGTCTAATTCTACGCGAGCGAAGCTGCGGGCGTCCACTAGTCTAAAATATGTATAGACTTTTTAACTATTATAAATTTGTGTTATGATATCCTTGATTTTTTTTCTGAGTTATCAAATATCAAAGTAGAGAAAAATTCTAATCTATATATATAAAAGGAGAAGGTGACTGACTGACTGACTGACTGACTGACTGACTGACTGACATATCAACGCAGGGCCTAAACTATAAGGGCTAGAAACTTGAAATTTTGCACAGGGGTTCCTTTTATAATGTAGGGGAGCACTAAGAAAGGATTTCTGAAAATTCACCCCCTAAGGGGGTAAAACGGGGGTGCAAAGTTAGTATGAAACTTTGCCGTTTTTGAAGTCTTTAGACGGGTAGACGTCGTTAATGGGTCTAATTCTACGCGAGCGAAGCTGCGGGCGTCCACTAGTTCTAATATTAAAAAAAGTCACTTAGCTATTCAAGGCTCTTGTTATAGTTATACATTATTTTATCTTATGTGGCCTATGTGATATGGTGTCATCCATATCAATTTTATGTCATGTTATCTTGAGAGGCCTGGATAAAATTAGACACATTCTATTTATTTCAAGTTAGGATTTCCCAAGTATTACAATACATGAAGTAGAACTCCATACTAACATTACTAACATAGTTTCAGTCATAACATCTTATCATCACATAATTCTTTTTTGTGGTTTGTTTTTTGTTTTGTAATTAAGATAAATAATAAATTTAACATTGAACCATATACATATTGTAAGCAAATACATACATGCACCACTGATTTACTAAGTGGGTTTAGTGAAATCTTTGATGGGTCTCATGTCGTCTTCATGGTGAAGTCATGTCGGAAATTTTGAATCGATACTTTGCATATTTTTAATGCATGTCAATAATATTAACAATGATAACATACATTTAATTTTAATATTAATACAACTCAACAAAAGTTGTTCCTTTGAAGATCACATTACACAAAACATCTTACAAAAACAATCATTCAAGATTTAGCACACTGAGCATAAGTAGAATACTACTTGCAGCTTCCACTACTTACAGCAGCTTTACATTTACTATTATTTTTTCCCAGATATTTCAGCACCAGTGGGGAGTATGGTCTAGTCTAGAGTATGTTATAGTTAATACTTTAACATTTATTTTACGAATATTGGATACCAACCAAAATACAGGGGTATTTTTGATACAGTTGTAGCTACATTGTAAAACAAGGCCCAAGTACATGTACATCTTGTATGCACACACCAGATATAAGTATGTATTTAATTTACACAGTTGTTTGTGAATGTTACATTACGCCTAGTACCTCACAACTTACCTCCATACATTGTCATGAAAATTAGCTGCAACTGCGGAGGAGGGGGGGCTGACCCAGCATTAACAAATACTGAGAGTCGACCACAGCTATGACATATGGGTAGGTACAGAAATCATTGATACAAGGAAATTGAAATTGTTTAGTTAATTTGTATGTAGTGGATTTGTAAGGATAAATCCCATGGACGCACAGGTTACCAAATTTAAGGTTAAGAGTGCTAAAACATGCGAGTTTGTAATTGTATCATTCTAATTAGGTGATGAGGAGGGGTGCGCGGGGTACCTTTATCTGAACTAAGTTTAAACTAGCTAATTATAACCTACCTATCAAGGCAAAAAGTGTAAATAAATGTCGACGGAACCCCCTGCGGGGGTCCAACTAGGTAGGGATACTATGTATAACTTCAGACCGATACACTGTAGTCAGCACTGGGGTGACTACATTAACCCAAATCATAATTTGCATGTACATATGTACATATTTCCAATATTTTTTTTTCCGTTTTTTATCGGAAATTATTTCGACAGTCGTAACCCAGTAGTTTGTACTCGATAGTCGATAAAAAATCTTATATACACAAATATCATAAGCCAGTCACATAATTATTTCGACGAAACACCGCTGCGCGGGGTTCCTTTTTTTGTGCAAAATTAAGAATAGTCCAACCTGAACCTAACATAATCTAACGTAATTTCGTGTCAGACCATTCGGACCCTGTCACAAATGTCGACGGAACCCCGCTTCGCGGGGTCCCTTTTTTGCGTAAATAAACATAGACAAACCTGAACCTAACCTAACAAAATTTGGAGTTGATTGTATGGTTTTTTCATGGCGGGGGGCTTCGCCCCCCGAGTCCCCCTTTTTTTCAGGGGGGCCTGCGGGCCCCCTAGCCCCCGCTACTAGCTAACAGGATTAAAAATTATTTTAGATTAAAAACAAACTAAAAACCAACTGTTAACTAATGGAAAGTCGAGCCCCGTTTTTTCGTGGAAAGGTTGAAATGTAAATGCCGTCACTCTCACTTCACTGTAAAACATCGTCAGAATATTTATATAACCTACAAATTTTCAAAAATTTCAGAATCGTAATTTCTTACTGGTTTCTCTAAGGAGTTCTATAAGTAAAAAAAATTAGCTCAAAACTAGTAGGTAAGTAATGGAAACTGGGCCTAAAATTTTACAAATTTCAAAATTTGTTTTCAGGAGTTCTATTCAATTCCGAGCAGCGAAATTACGTATACTGGCTACTATTAATGAGTTCTATAGGTTAAAAAAAAATTAGCTCAAAACTAGTAGTTTATTAATGGAATGTCGAATCTTTTAATTTGCTAGGGATGTTAACATAATTGCTCATCATTGAAACCAATTAACATACCGTTTTTTCAAGAGATTCATCTTTGCTGTCCATTTTATTATATCTTAAATCAAACTGCACTTTCTTCTTCTTGGTCTTTAAACTGTTTCACATCTAAATCTTCATACCGATCTTACAAAACACAAACTAAAAGAAACTCGACCGCGAATATTTTGGTTTGAATTTGACAATAGACCACAAACTAGCTAGATAGATAGATATAGATAAGACTAGATAAAGTAGGTATTTTTGATTTGTCAAACGTATCTCCACAGAATAAATATACTCACAGTGAATCTCTACTCTACGTCAAACTCAAATCAACTCATCTATCCTACCCACAAACTAATAAGGGATACTAATCCTACCTCTTAATATTGAGCATAATATATATCTTTGTTCATACAGCAATTTAGAATGTGACGATTCTAGTCTTTCTTCCCCTCCCCCTTTCTTTCCCTCCTGTATTCCTTCCATGGAAATCATATATGCGCCCGCATATATCTGGAAAGTGTAAGCTCACATAAAATGCGAGCCGAAAAAGAGGCTCTAAAACTTCGAGCTAGCCTGTTTTAGTAGTATAACTATAAACATGTAAGCGCAAGATAATGTGAGACTCATAAGATTGTGGACAGATTCTATAAGCTAGTGGAGATTTATTTTTTAACTTTAATGAAGCCTGGGCCGGTAATTTTCTTGAAAATAGTCAAGTAACTCGCGTTTTGGGGATACCAGCAAAGTAATAATATAAATATCATTAAATAGTTCAGTATAACCACTAATAAGGGAGACACACAACATGCATGCGCACGGATTGATAGCGGTATCCGCCATCTCCTATCTAAATACATACTAGCTGACTCGATCCATGAAACTAAATTTAGAGTCATTAGTATCATATCTGAATGCAGCATGTTTTTAAATCTGTGGTGGTTCAGCCTATGTATCGTCACGTAGGGCAAGTGCAAAGTATTCTACAGTACAGATAACTAATCACATACAACATTACAGACAAGTCTTTATATTTATTTTGACAGTTCCCTATTTCGGAGCCATGGAACCGCCAATGTTGTCGTGTGTAAAAATTAATTAATAAAAAATAATTTCTCTGCAGAGAACCACTCATTTGATATTGTTTTTAATATTTTTCTGTGAATCAGTATATTTTTCTCTTTTTATGCTGGAATGTACAAAAAAAACACAACTTTTTCATATGCGCTGTCGATGTTCATCAATTTATTAGACGTTATCACGTCAATAACGCTTGCGTTCTAATCAATCGTCAATGTTTTGCTGGTTTTGTTTCATGATATACAGTTTCATGATATTCATATACAAGGTGTCCCAAAATTCAACGATAATCCTGAACCAGAGGATGGCCCTGCTAATGACTACTCCAGGAATAAAAAGAAAAAAAATATATCTCGATTTTTTTTTCAAATTACATAATAAAAAGTAAATTCTTAGAAAATTTACACCCCTCATGATATTTTTAACTACCATGACCACAATTTTTGAGATATTTCTGATATTTTTTTTGTATCCGTGACCTAAGTAGTACTGCTATCTACCACAAATCTTAAAATTCCTATAATGTCTGTAGTTTTCACACAATAAACAATTAAAATCATTGTTTTCCCAAAAAATTTTGATCAAATTTACTTTCAGTCCACTTTCACTCACTGTGGTGTAAAAAAAAAGTATGGACACTACTATGGCAAGTTTTTTTAAAAGTTGACGCAACTAATCAAGATTCCAAAATGGTATAATACACTTGGAAAACTAGTCACAAAAAAAAAGTATAATATTTCTAAACAAGAACCATATTTCAAAAATTGTTCTTGTCGATTAGTAATAACTTTTACTTTGTGCCCAAAATAGGTTTTTTGGTGGTGAAAAATGTTTGAGTAGATCCTGTCTTTAAGACAACCCCAATAGAAGAAGTGTTGGGGGTTTAGATCGGGTGAAAGGGGTAGTCATAAGATAGGACCAAGTCGACCGATCCAACGCCCCTGGATACTCTTGGTTTAAGTAGTCTCGCACAGGATGGGCATAGTGAGCTGGGCGACCATCATTTTAAAACCACATGTTTTGTAAATCACTTAAAGGCACGTCTTCTAATAAGTCTGGCAAGTTATTTTGTAAAAAGTTCAAATAATTATTTCCATCTAAGTTTCCTTGTAACTCAAAGGGCCCAGTTAAAGTTAAACAGTCCAAAATAATGCAAAGTCAGTTCAATTTGCAGATTACTTGATTCACACGTCAATTGAATACTTAACGGTGTACAGTAAAGAAAGAAGCAGAGCGTACTGACTGCTGAGAACAGCAACTTCTCTACCTGCCCTATTGTTATTTGATAACGACATCTACATCTACCTCTGACTAACATGTAATCTCTCTCTATCTATCTCTGTCTTCTAAATTTGTTTGACTACGCACATGTCCCATTTAAATCCAAGAAATTTACAACAAAACTCATATTTTGGGCACATGATAACTATCAACAAATACAATTTATGAAATTTGGTTGTTGTTTAAAAATATTACACTTTTTTTTTGTAACTAGTTTTCCAAGAGTATTATACCATTTTGGAATCTTGATTAGTTGCGTCAACTTTTAAAAAAACTTGCCATAGTGGTGTCCATACTTTTTTTTTACACCACAGTGAGTCAAAGTGGACTGAAAGTAAATTTGATCAAATTTTTTTTGGAAAACAATGATTTTAATTGTTTATTGTGTGAAAACTACAGATATTATAGAAATTTTAAGATTTGTAGTAGATAGCAGTACTACTTAGGTCACGGATACAAAAAAAATATCAGAAATATCTCAAAAATTGTGGTCATGGTAGTTAAAAATATCATGAGGGGTGTCAATTTTCTAAGAATTTCCTTTTTTTTTATGTAATTTGAAAAAAAATCGAGATATATTTTTTTTCTTTTTTTTCCTGGAGTAGTCATTAGCAGGGCCATCCTCTGGTTCAGGATTATCGTTGAATTTTGGGACACCTTGTATATGTTTCATGATATACAAACCTACGTAGATATTTTTTAAATACATACTTTGGTACTGAGAACACCACTGAGCATAACAACGTAGGCTGTCTAATGATTTACAGGGCTGGGCTTTGTGGAGTAACATCCTCTGCGGTAGTAACTGCAAGCAGGCCCTGCAAGCAGTGCTTTGAGTAGGCCTCTTAGGCAAACTCCAATTTCTTCGAACCTTAACCGACTAAGGAAAAGGTGTCATCGAGTTGAGTCAAGTTGAGGAGGTTATCACTAGATAGTCTGTTTTTAGTTAGTTTTTCCTCCACATTTAAGAATACAAATCTTTTTTTTTTACTTAAATTAAACGTTCAATCGATTTGGACAGTATAGATTAAAATAGTCTACTATGAGCCAGGGGGCGGTTTTTTAGGCGGTTGATGGGTCGAGTTTACGCCATATTGTAGAGACAATCGGCTTCAAATCACGTGACCTTATTTCCCATCCTCTATAATTCTGTTATCAATGACTTATCTTAGGTTGTGGGAGTTCTGTGGTTTGTGGTTAAGTTTCTACCTAGTCTGTGGTTATGTTGTTACCACAGAGTCATCATCAAAAAATTGATTGAACGTGTACAAAGATACTGAACATAGAAATTGGAATTTTGTTACCACCACGTAAAATTCAAATTTCTGTGACCTTCAACCCAATCTTTTAGGTCATACTGTTTATAGTCCACAGATTTATTCCTCGAATTAAGTACCGAGATACCATTTATATTCAGTTAATTAATGTTCTATTGAAGTTCTAAATATGTATTTGGTTTAGTAAATGCTTTATTTTATCCTAAACAGGAAAAATTTGTTTTGTAAATAATGTGTTTTGAAGGTCTTGTTGTGTAAGAATATTGTTTGTGTGTGACGTATGGGAGCGTATGAGATACGGATGGGAAGAGTAATTACTTACATGATTGTTTCGTTGTGAGCAAAGTGCATAAAGATAAGCTTTTTCATTTAAAGTAGTAGAGTGCACGTTTTATTATGACAGAATACGGTAAGTTTGGCCCGTTAGTGGGTGCAATAGACGAAGGTACTTCAAGCGCGCGCTTCATAATCTTCAAAGCGAATTCTACGGATGTGGTGGCAAGTTGCCAAAAAGAGTTAGAACAGCACTTTCCGCAAGAAGGATGGGTAGAACAGGACCCCTGCGCGATTTTGGAAGTCGTCACGACATGTATCCAGACAGCTATGGATAAACTCATCTCACTAGGAGGAAAATCTGAGGTTTGCATTCATTTCTAAATCATTCACCTATTGTTTCTTTCAAAGCACACTCTGCTTTCAATGTATCATCGCTGCGACCCAAAGACGTCCCACTGCTGGGCACGGGTCTCCCCCACAGGCACAACTGCGAGAGGTCTAAAACATTCTCGACCATGCTGTTTCTATACCGATTGGTGGAGGGGTTAGTGGCCAACCCAGTGTTGAATGTTCTTAAGCCACCTGAAGTTCTTCAACTAGGCTTAACAACTGTTTCCATAATTGAAAACAACCAGGACCAACGGTTTTACGTGCCCTCCGAAGCATGGTAGCGTCCATGAAAATTTGCCACTAGCAGTCACCCATTCACAAACTGACTGTGCCTGTCTTTGCCTGTTTTTGCTTAACTCTTTTAATCACATTGAATCGACGCAAGCCATTTTGCTATGGACGCTACCAATGTATCATATCAAAGCCAATCCACGATTTAAAACTCAAATTTTATAGTATATCCATTATTAATACAGTTTTGATAACCACCACCCACCACACCTATAAGAACTGAGACACACCTTAAACAAGACTCAAGTGTATTTATTCAAAGTTCTTCAAAGATGCAGAACTGACTTCAATTTCACTTCAAGAATAGTGTTCTCTTCAAGTTTGGTAATGCATCTGTTGTTGCACGTATCAATAGGCAATGCTGACCACTTAGCCTCAGGAGGCCTGTATGCCTGTTTGTCTGTCGATGTTATAATAAAATATGCCATCTGCCCTGGACTATTAAGTTCTCCATAGGAAAGTGTAATACAAAGAAGAATGAGTTATAACCAAAATAAATTACACACATTTCTTCCTTTATTACTTGCATCTGATTACTGTTCAAATACCAATGTGAGGGAGTGTAATTTATTTATGATAATTTTCTGTTTTCCTTATTGTCAGAATAGTATATATGTTTAAGAACAAGATAACATAGTAATGAATAATGCTTCATACCATCTTAATCTTAAATCCATTTTGAGTCGCAAATATTTAAAATGTACTACATTCCAACTATCTTATTTTTCAGGACATT
The DNA here is from genome assembly GCA_944567765.1 of Carterocephalus palaemon. Classification (NCBI taxonomy): domain Eukaryota; kingdom Metazoa; phylum Arthropoda; class Insecta; order Lepidoptera; family Hesperiidae; genus Carterocephalus; species Carterocephalus palaemon. Next base: position 13,561,459 of record OX155637.1, on the reverse strand, counting down.
ATTGTAGTAGGTGTCACAAATCAGAGAGAAACGACAATAGTCTGGGATAAAACTACAGGAAAGGCACTTCATAATGCAATTGTTTGGTTGGATATGAGAACATCTTCCACGATAGACAAGCTGCTTGATTTAGTTCCAAACAAAACAAGAAATATGAATTATTTAAAGGTGAGTTAGTTTTCATCTAGTCTTTATAGATACATAATTATGTATATTTTTGTTCTTTTTATTTCGGTACTTCCAGTGTAGTCTAGCAATTTTTTTGTGAATTTGTGAATTAATGAAAAAAATGTATTAAGGCTTGTGGATATACCATGATGTGGGTGATATGATGCATCTTTTAATTTCAGCCTCTTTGCGGTTTGCCGATATCTCCATACTTCAGTGCAGTTAAGCTTAGATGGCTATCAGACAATGTAGATGCAGTGAGGCAGGCCATGAAAAATGGCACCTGTTTATTTGGCACTGTTGATACTTGGATCATATGGAATTTAACAGGTATCTTTATAACAGTGGTTTATTTTAATCAGAGAATTTATGTCTGATAAGATTGTCGTGTTATTTACAACATTTATTTAACTGTAGAATGGATGGTGGATTTTTATTATCTTAGAATTGTCAGGATCTTAAGAAAGTCTGCCTTCCGAATAACATTAAAACATCTGAAAAGTGAATGGAATAAAAGTTTGTGAACAAAATGCACTATTACAAAAATTGTATGGTGGGGCTTTTTAGATGGTATTTTGAGACTGGATTGTCCAATTTTTATGTTGTTGAAAACCTAATTCACACTATAAATTTATATGTCTATGTCTAAAAAACCAAACCATTATTCTCTTGTTGATACATAGTTCATTTTCAGATGAGCATTATTCCAAATCCTAGTTATGTAGTTAACTCGCAGAAATTGTTGTAACAGCTGGCAGACTTACAGGGTGGCGGGCTGCTGGTATTAAAACTTAGCATTTTTTTACGGTCACACACTTTATTTCTATCTGATACATTATACTCGTACGTCAAGTATTTAACTAACAATGTATACCTCACATATTTTCTTTTATTAAAAAATGCAAGATTATAACCTGTTATTTAGTTTATCGATCCAAGATAGAAAACGGGTTTGTAGTACCACCCATGACACGTCGAGTCTCGTGGAGCGACGATTATTACTTACGCCGTACACTAGGTATCGGGGCTTGAATATGAAATACTACCGCCCGGTGGTATTTCCTGCAAATTGCATTTTACAATCTAATATACATTTTATATTTCGTACAGGTGGTGTCAACGGGGGGAAACATGTGACTGATGTTACAAACGCCTCAAGAACAATGCTCATGAATATCGAGAATTTAAACTGGGATCCATTGCTCCTGAGGTTTTTCGAAGTGCCAAAAACAGTTCTGCCTGAGATTAAATCTAGTTCAGAGGTGAGTACGTTCATGTACCTAATTAAAGTATCAACGTGTCTTAATTTATCCTTTCCTTATTACGGAAAAATTCAAACAGCAACGCGTTATATAAACGTAAAATCATGATGTTCTTACCATTCGATAAAATTGTTTGACATTTATGGCAAACATATCATTCGACTTCTAATATTGGCCTGGAAATTCATCTGTAAAATGAATGATAGGGTCTTCCATTGGACATAAAATAAAACATCTTTACATGGGAAGATACAAACAATGCCTGACCCAGGGAGTAAACCAACCTCTACTTTAATAATCGCGCTTGCGACATCAAGAGCAACGAGGCGGTTAAACAAAAAAAAAAGAATATTAAGTATGAGCCATGATAAATGAAAAAATTCACACTTGTAACACTGACAGCTTTATATTATATGTACTTAGCTATATGTTACTAAAATGGACAATCGTTTCAGGTATATGGATACATTCCCGAGGGACCACTGAAAGGGGTGCCTATAGCCGGCTGTTTAGGAGACCAGCAAGCGGCGTTAGTGGGTCAAATGTGTCTGCAACAAGGCCAGGCGAAAGCAACATACGGTACCGGGTGCTTCGTGCTTTACAATACGGGCGACATTCGTGTGAACTCGAGCAGGGGCCTTCTGACCACTGTGGCTTATCAACTCGGTTCAAAGTCCCCGCCTTGCTATGCCTTGGAAGGATCGGTAAGTGCTTCAACCTTTGGTTAGAGTAATCTGGACATTTCTGAATTAGATTACCCCACTTGTTTGGTTATTATTAATGAGTGGTAGAATCTGTGTAAATTGTATTTTTTTTAGATTATATGATGACACGGCACGGGTGTATTTACTTTCATAAAAGCAATAAATATAATTCAACGCCCAGATTTAAAACATCGGAATTAAAATCTCTAAATGATGAAAACCATATGAAAATAGTAGCGTAAAATTTTCTGCCGTGTAATAAAAAGCAATTGTGGCTGGAAACGTGTGATTTTATCATTTTAGTATAACACTGTTATGTAACTGCGTCGTTGGTGTAGTGGTCGCTAAAGCGACTGCGCAGCTAGGGGTGCTGGGTTCGATCCCCAAGTCGGACAACAACTGGATTTGTGTAGGCCTGTATAGCAACATGCTCACCTTTTACATGGGACCTAAACATAACTGGTTAAATTATACTGTGTGTGTGTACTTTTTTTTAAAGCGACCATCGGCCAACAATGCCTATTTGATCTACTTTGAACAAGACTTTGGAGTCTTGTTCAAAGTCTGCTCACAGTTGTAGCGGATGAGTGGTGTTGCGAGCTCGTTTGGAATCTTAAATAACCCAATTAAAAAAAAAAAAAAGCTTTTTATAACTTTTTTTTATTTTCGTGCATTGTCATCGGACCCAAATATGTGTGCCAAACAGCTCGATAGCATCAGTGGAAGTGGGGTGGGAAATATTGATTTCAAGATTCCAGGACATACTTACATACGAGTGAAGTTAAATAAAAGCTTTTAATATATTATTTATAAAAGCTTTTAATAACCTTGAACAATGAACTCGCTGCATGACCCTGCGTGACATCTGATACAAGTGTTTGGGCGCAGGTCGCAATAGCCGGTGCCGCGTTAGGATGGCTGAAGGACAACATAGGACTGATAGACACCGCTAAGGATTCGCAGGGTATCGCCGAGAGCGCCACTGAGAACGGAAGCGTGGTGTTTGTGCCGGCCTTCAGCGGGCTATACGCGCCGTACTGGCGGCAGGACGCTAGGGGGTCGGTACTTGATTCATTTATTTATTTATTTATTTATTTATTTATTTATTTATTTATTTATTTATTTATTTATTTATTTATTTATTTATTTATTTATTTAATTATTTATTTATTTATTTATTTATTTATTTATGTATTTATTTATTTATTTATTTATTTATTTATTTATTTATTTATTTATTTATTTATTTATTTATTTATTTATTTATTTATTATTAATTTATTTTATTTATTTATTTATTTATTTATTTATTTATTTATTTATTTATTTATTTATTTATTTATTTATTATTAATTTATTTAATTTATTTATTTATTTATTTATTTACGCCCGGTTTCTGAAAGGCTGATCAAAGGAAAAATTAACTAATCGGCTGTCAAATCTCTTGTTAAGTAACATTTGGGTTGCTAGAAACTTATTCATAGATTTGATTTGATCAGATTGTCAGTTGACAAGACAGTCAAATCATACCCCAGAATCCTATGTCAACCGCAATTTTGAGTTTCTGAAATGCTTGTTTATACGCGATAAAAGTCAACCGAATGTCAAATCAAATTGATCATAGATTAGTAAATTTTTCTCTGATCAACGTTTCAGAAACCGAAATTGATTTGACAGCGCTGTTAAGTTAACAGAGCTGTTAGTTGATTTGAATTTGATCAGCCTTTCAGAAACTGGGCACTATTATATCTGTGTGTATTAGCTACAACCTATAGAGGTCCCACTGTTGGGCACGTTTCGCCCTCACAGACACATCTGTGTGAGGTCTACAGTATACTCCACTCTGCTCTGATGTGGATTGGTTAGAGGCTATCACAGTGTCGAATGTTCTCAATCCACCCGAAGGCCTTCGACAATTCTTAACCATCGGTTTTACCATTGAAAACAACCGGGACCGATGGCTTAACGTGCCCTCCGAGACACGTTACGGTGGCGCCCATTAAATTTTGCCACTACTGGTCACCCATCCACAACTCATTGAAGCGACGCAAGCCATTGGGCTATGGATGCTGGACGAATTACCTACGCAATTGGGCACACTGAAAATCAGCAGTCGTAGTTCAAAATCACGACACAGGTTGAGCGTGTCCAGTTTTCTTCCCACAGTGCTGCTGCAAGTCTTGGTTATTTTCATTTTATTAATTAATTTTTAATAGTTACACTTTTCATGTTGTAGCTAAGGAAGGAAATAAATTATTTTCTATTTCTTTTTATATCTAAATGAAGCGTGCGTGTGATCGCGTATGCCGAAACCACGCACCAAACAACAGTTAGTCATAAATCGGTCTAAAGACAATCCTCAGCTGTATTTTGCAGCGCTGCAAGTTCAGATATTCAAGTTCATTAAACACTGACCATGTTTCCTTATGATATATTAAGTAAATTTGCTTTTGATGTATTAAAAAAATATATTTATTGATGATTGGAATTGTTTATTTTCAGTGTCATTTGCGGCATCACACAGGACACAAACTCAAATCACATAGTCAAAGCAGCGTTAGAAGCGGTCTGCTTTCAAGTGAGAGATATCTTAGACTCGATGAACGAGGATTGTGGCATTCCTCTCCAATTGTTGAAGGTAATTATAAAACTCATTGTACCTTCCATAGACAATGCTTGCGTCGATTGTAAGGTATCGGTAATTTACAGGGTAAAGCAACGACAGGCGCGGTCGGTTTGTAGATGGGTGACCGCTAGTGGCAAATTTCATGGGCGCTATCGTGCTTCGCAGGGCACGTTAAGCCTTCGGTCCCAGTTGGTTTCAATGGTAAAAACAATCGAAGAACTTTGGGTGGCTTTACTCATTACTATTATTACCAAGCAGTAATTAGTAAAAAAGTTATGAAGACACAACATTGTACCCTTTTTTTTAAATAAGACGTGGATGGAGGAAAATGAACTTCGGCATAGTTAAACTTAATATGGCAGAAAATTACTTTCTATCTATATATATAAAAGGAGAAGCTGACTGACTGACTGACTGACTGACTGACTGACTGACTGACATATCAACGTAGAGCCTAAACTATAAGGTTTAGAAAGTTGAAATTTTGCACAGGGGTTCCTTTTATAACGTAGGGGAGCACTAAGAAAGGATTTTTGAAAATTCATCACCTAAGGGGGTAAAACGGGGGTTCAAAGTTAGTATGAAACTTTGCCGTTTTTGAAGTCAAGTGGTGGCAACCCGAACGCGGGCAGACGTCGTTAATGGGTCTAATTCTACGCGAGCGAAGCTGCGGGCGTCCACTAGTTGTTATATAATGTAAATGAAAAATACCTAAATTTAAAACATTTTAAATTTGCAAGTAGTGCCTGCCAGTACTTTGTTTGATACCTGTATTATTTGATGATGTTTTTGTAACTGACGCTGATGAACTTAAATCTAAAACAACAATAATAATATTATGTAGACTTACGGTCGAATTGCGGCCATTTAGCAACCACTAGTCTTTCACGACTTGTGAAGTATGTATTTCGCTGCGACCCATAGACGTCCCACTGTTGGGCCCGGGTCTCCTCTCAGAATGGGAGGGATTCCACCACGCTGGCCAAGTGCAGATTGGCAGACTTCACATACCTTCGAGAACGTTATGATGAACTCTCAGGCATGCAGGTTTCCTCACGATGTGTCCTTCACCGTTATAGCAAGTGACATTTAATTTCTTAAAACGCACATAACTTAGAAAAGTCATTGGTGCGTGCCACTGGGGTTTGAACCCGGACCGCTCGAGTGAGAGGCGAGTTCGATAGCCGCTGGGCTGTCACCGCTAGCCACCGAAGTATGTATATTAATCTGTAAACTGCCTAAAAATTAATTTATAATGACGACTATAATTTCAGGTGGACGGCGGTATGACGTCAAACGATATGATGATGCAAATGCAAGCTGACCTCGTGGGCATCAACGTGATCAAAGCCGGTTTCACGGAGAGCACCGCCCTGGGCGCGGCCCTAGTCGCATACTGGGGTGTCGACACGGCCAGGCAACAAGCGGCCATACCGGTCACATGCGGGGTCGTTTACACCCCGAATATAAGCGACGACGAACGGGACATGAGGTACAAACAGTGGAAGATGGCCGTCGAACGGTCGCTCGGATGGGATCAGAGTTAGTTAGTTATATGTAGTTACTAGTGGACGCCCGCAGCTTCGCTCGCGTATAATTAGACCCATTAACGACGTCTACCCGTCTAACGACTCCAAAAACGGCAAAGGTTCATACTGACTGCACCCCCGTTTTACCCCCTTAGGGGGTGAATTTTCAAAAATCCTTTCTTAGTGCTCCCCTACGTTATAAAAGGAACCCCTGTGCAAAATTTCAAGTTTCTAGCCCTTATAGTTTAGGCCCTGCGTTGATATGTCAGTCAGTCAGTCAGTCACCTTCTCCTTTTATATATTAAGATAACTCACTCCTCCACCAATCCGCATTGGAGCAGCGTGGTGGAGTATGCTCTAGACCTCCCGCAGCTATGTCCGTGGGGGAGACCCGTGCCCAGCAGTGGGACGTCAATGGGTCGAAGCGATAACTCACTCGTAGTCGCATGGGTGGTAGACAATAATTCGATGCAGTAACTGCTGGTTCCAAAGTTTATGGTAAATGTCAAAAAAGTGATATGAATAGATTTCAATATACAAATATTTTTGTGTTACAATCTTCACGATTTATTAACATAGGTAATGTATGAAAAAATTTATTATAGTAAAATATTATTACTCAACCATGTAACCAGGCGATTACCTTATTTTATATTATGCTGTTATTATATCTTTATTTTGTTTTGTTATTTATAAGTTATATGCATATACATACTTATATTGGGTAAAATGTTGTAGCATACAGAATAAAAAAATATATATTTTCTATTATTCTATTATTAAATTAATTGGAAAATTTTGACAACATCTTAGGGTAACTTTAATATGAAGGTAAATTTTGTTTATATGGAAAACGAAAATTTGCTGATTTCATAGTTCTAAAATGTGATTATGATATGTTAAATTTTGTATAATAATATGATTGCTGTTAAAATTGTTCTATTATATATACCAATAAATACATACAAATATACCAAATAATATATAAATAAAAAAAAAAATAATAATCATTGCTTGCATATACGAATTCATGTTACTATTATAATTAAGCTAGTCACATTATTGAAAAGTGAAATATTATTTTATTGCATTGAATTATTGAGGGTTTTAGTATAAACCTAGCAGTTTGTGTTAAATTGTAGTTGTAAGGTCTCATAACTGATTGCAACGATATCATTCGACTACCTCGAAAAAAAAAAGATAAATAAGATAAAGATAAGTAATACAAACAGTCTTTACTCGTTAATTAGAGCTGTCACTTTATGTTTCAACTTTCTCACGTAGGATAATGAGTTTATTGAAACGCTAATAACGTGCCTATACTATTGAATCCTATTTAATATATTGTATTAAAGATTAGTTCTATGCTTGATATAAGCATACAAGTTTTTCAGTAGGTATAGTACCTATCATTTTTGTTTCATTTTTAGGAGTAATTTCGCTGCGAACAATAGAATGACGCTGACGATATTTTTCTTACTGAGGACTATTTTGATGATATGCTCAAATAAAATCAATGTATGTATTTGCAGAATAAGGTTAAATTAGTTGTTACAAATGTAGGTACGCTTATTCATACCTATTTTAGGCATGCAAAATATTTAAACCTTAAATAACGGGTCAATATCGGGTGCCATCTTTTTTTATATTTTATTTTCTAATGAAGTACACTTGTAAAGTTCGCACACTCTGCAACTGCATTGCAATTTGCTCAAATATCTAATTTTTTATAACTATAAAAATAATTGTGGCTTCATAATAATCATTCTGATGATTATAATCCAGGTCACAAGTCTCTGGAACTATTTTTTGGTATTTCATCACTAACTCATACAAATTGTTTTCTTTGATTTTTGAAGTTATATTTTGTTGTTTTTATAGATCAAAGCATGTGTTATTAATATAATGTATAATAATGATATATCGTATAACGTATAGTATGATATTGTTCTTTGATTTTCGTACGATGAAAATGACACATTTTGCAAACAACACCCTGCAGATGCAAATAAACAGTCTCCCACACTCCATCTAAATATATCTTTATTAGTACTTACATTAAATGGTGACGCTATAAAAATGGCAAAGGACTGGGATATTTCGATGGAAAAAAACATTTGTTCATCTTCAATACATTTAATTTTCTTAGAAAACGTGACACAATTTATTATAACAACAACAAGAACAGTGACGTCACTGTTCTGATTGTAGCAAGCAACTGGCAACTGTTATCCCTAACAACTGATTATTTATTTTAGTCCCAATGCCTGGTAGATATGGTTGACATAGGGTTAGCAAAATTCCTCTTAATATACATATTGTTAAACGGCTCGGACAGTTACAGACCAGGGCACTTACTCTCGAAAACAACAAAAATTATTGTCCAATATCAATGTGATTCCGATCCCATCTTGAGTGTCATTTGGTTTCGTACTCTTGAACACAATTGCGTTCGAAATTAGAATTGGCGTTACTTGTCCAATAATTGCGTCGTTACCGAATTGCGGCAGTGATGAACAATTCTACTTTAAACCGATAATGTTAACAAAATCAAACATTAACAGTTTAAATATATGATATAATATAGTTTTTTTAAAATCTTTGGTAATTTGAACCACCATTCTATGTATTTTGGCCAAAAAAAATATAATTTGTATAAATGCGAGTCACAATTTATACAATTTGGCTGTATGGGTCGCTGTAACAAGTAAGTGTAACAAGTGCTTACGAGAAAAAAAAACAACTTGAATGACATTCGCTGCGACCCATAGACGTCCCACTGCTGGGCACGGGTCTCCCCCACAGACACTTCTGCGGGAGGTCTAGAGCATACTCCACCACGCTGCTCCAATGCGGATTGGTGGAGGGGTTAGTGGCCAACCCGGTGTCGAATGTTCTCAAGCCACCCGAAACCGACCGCGCCCGTCGTTGCTTAACTCTTTCGATCACATTGAATCGAAGCGAGCCATTGGGCTATGGACGCAACGCTATGAATGACATTACGATAATTAAATACCGCACGTTCACAAACCCACATTGAAGCAACGTAGTGGAGTATGCTCATCATCACAACCCTTTCTTTGTCCCACTGTTGGGCTCAGGTCTCCTCTCAGAACGGGAGGGATTAGTCCTTAGTCAACCACGCTGGCCAAGTGCGGATTGGCAGACTTCACATACCTTCGAGAACGTTATGATGAACTCTCAGGCATGCAGGTTTCCTCAAGATGTGTCCTTCACCGTTATAGGAAGTGACATTTAATTTCTTAAATCACACATAACATAGAAAAGTCATTGGTGCGTGCCACTGGTTTGAACCCGGACCGTTCGAGTGAGAGTTCGATAGCCACTGGGCTGTCACCGCTTGTATGAGTATGCTCTAGGCCTCCTCAATTATGAGGAGATATCCTCAGCCTGCAGTGGCTACTATGGATTGAAGCCACGGCATTCATGATACATCCGAGACATTTGTAATTGTGATTATACCGTTAAATATGTGGGTCTTAAAGTAAATGTAAGTTTTAAGGTGGAAACTGTAAGTTTTGGTTCTACGTACACAGATTACCTTAAGTTTGAGGGATATATTACTTCTCAGGGATATATCAAGAAGTGTAAAAATTATTATATTATATATTATATTATATAAATGTCTCCAAACAAATCTTATGAAACACGATAATTTGCCCTAAGCTCCTCGTCACCCAAAGCAAATGCCTTATCCATATTTCTAGCTAAGCGTCGATAATTTCTATTTTGTCTTAATTCAAACTTATGTGCTTTCTTCAGAGCACCGTACACAAGTGATAAGCGAGCCATTACGTTTAATTTAATTTAATAAAGAAACGGTTTAGTGCTGAAAAAGTACCACTTTCGTTATTGTCTGAAATTGACATTAACTCAATTTTAATCTTCAATATTGAGCCGTCAAAAACGCGTCAAGAGTAGCCTCATTTGACCAAAATTAAAATTGTAACGGATTTACGCAATATCATTTAGTTCACGCAATAACCGCTTAATATTGAAAAATGTTTGGCGCTAGTGTAGCATTCAAGGGTACGAAACGTGACAATTCCATGTCGATCTATTGAAATTGTTTTCAAGAGTAAGAGCCCAGACCTTTACTTGTGGCGATGACGTCATTGGTACCTTTATCCGAGGTGTTTAGTACATCTTATACACCCCCAGCACTTCAATATCCATATTTCGAAGGATGTTTAAACGGAAAAGATTTATTATTCGTTGAAAATAGATTCTAGATGTTGTTTTACAACAGAAAATAATATTTACTTATTATGCATAAGCTCAAGGTTTGATGTAATGATTTAGAGACTATCTGTAGACTTTTAGTTTAATACTATAGCAACAGTTTCACTTGCCTTTGGTTCCTCTTGCCACATGTAAAGCGATCAAAAACAATAGTAAAAGTGAATTATTTTTAGTTTAATACTATAGCAACTATTTCACTTGCCTTTGGTTCCTCTTGCCACATGTAAAGCGATCAAAAATAATAGTAAAAGTGAATTATTTTTAGTTTAATACTATAGCAACTGTTTCACTTGCCTTTGGTTCCTCTTGCCAAATGTAACGCGCTCAAAAATAAAAAGTAAAAGTGGATAATTTTTCTCCTTAATATGCCATAAGATAAACAGGAGCAAGGAATGTTACTGACTTAAATTGTGCAACTCGTACCAACTACTCCAATTTAATTGCACCTAAAAACCGGGCACCGCCAAATAAATTCAAATTTTAATAAAAAAGTTCTTTCCGCTAACTGCTTTTATTGCCGCAGAAGAAGATGTGTAGCACATTTTGGAGTAAGTCCGGACGGAATCTTAAAGAAGTTTAAATATGGCAAAGGCAATGCAGAATGCAGATGCAATAATCAACTTACACATATTGTGTTGATTATTTAGGGGGTCGCAAATCGCTTGAACCCTATTAACTATCTATAGTTGATTTTGAGTCTACCATTTATTTTGTTTGTTTTAATATTGTTAATCGTTTACGGGACTTGGAAGTACTTACAATAAATTTAAAAAAAAAAAAAACAATTTGTGTACCGAGTGACTCCCAATATATTGTTATTAAAACTCAGTGCTTCAGTGATTTCCTGCTATCCTAACGCAGAATCAGATACCCGACAACATATGGCGTAAAGCACGCTTAGGTTTGTAGGATTTAACACGCTTTTTTGTTCACGAATGTTCTATCAAGAGACAATATTTTCAGTTAATAATAATAATTGAATAGTAACTGAATATTGCTATTGCTATCGATGATAGGTTTAATATAAATTTGAACGAATTAATTTACTATAAATTTGAACGATATAATAACACATAGATTAAGTAAAAGTAGTTCTTTTTAGGATTATTCACTGGAAGCACGAGAACTGATGAATTGAACTCAATCTATAAAATAGCAAAAAATCTTATTATATTAATATAGGTGTGGTCTGCAATTTAAAGAAAAAATATTGTTCTGTAAACAACGAATATTTTACGTGTAGTAAAATTAAATAAAGGGTACAAATAAATACGTACGTTAAAATAATTCCCACTTTTTTCATACTTTATTAACACAGTGCCTGTAAATATTACTAGTATTTAAAAACATTAAACATTAGTGTGTACCAATAGTACATTATGATACAAGTGCGGTAAGTTGAAAATTACAGCCGAGGCGATATTGCTAGCCCGAGCTGTAGGCGAGGGCTACAAGAAGGCAGAAGCTGTTGACCTACGTGACAGGATAATAATGACATAATAAAACACAAAAAAATAAACTTAAATTAAATAAAGCTTTGATTATATACTAATACAGTGTGTAGTCCGTGCTAATACAATTATACCACAGAGAAATAATTATATGTATATGTAATAATGCTTGAAATTATGTACTTGAAATATGTAAAGCATATTTTTAGCCCTTCAATAATGTTAAGAAATATATTCAGTAAATTATCACATAAGAATAAATAAAAAATGTTAAGAAACTTATGTACAGTGTATTATCAAAAAAACAAACAATAATTATCGTTGGAATGTTTTATGAAACTAGGGAGTCCTAATTATATTGTACCTGCTGGCACAATTTTAAACATACACGTGAGTATATTGTAATTTTAATTATAATCACAAAAGACATTAATAATAAATTACATTAAGGTAGGGTTAGTAAGGATTGGTAAGTGACAGGATTTACTGTGTAATATCAAATATTATTACAAAATATTGACTCAACAAGGTTACATTTGTGCTTATGAATTTCTGACATATTTTAACCTACTTATATTTTTATTGCTCATTTTTTGTGTGCATGACATGTGTTATCAATATTAAAAACGTTTTTAAAACAAATAATAAAATTAATAATTTACATTATAAGTTACGTATGTTACCTATATGATTTTAACTGTTAATTATGTTGCACTATAACGTATTTTACGTAGATATTATTGTTTTTGTTTCAAGAATTGTTATCATAAAAAAACATTAAAATCACCTCTTGAGTGGCGATTGACTATATTATGCTGCATCAGTTTATTTATAACAGGCATATAAAATGATTAAAATTTATATTTTTGGTAATAATGTTACTAGTGTACTTTTTATACATATTCTGGTGTATTATACGAATACATAACAATTATGTTAATCCTTTTGACTGTGTGACATTTTATTTTGTGATATATTTTTTTATAATATGGTTACTGTAGAAGGTGCTTAGCTATTATGGTTTAGTAAATTTAATTGGGTACATTTCCTTTGTAAAATCTTTACAATTACGTCGTGATAATATAATAAAAGTATGTAATTGTTTATTTAATAATATCGCGGATTTCCAGCCAAAGTAAAATAACAATATAAGCAGGTAGAGCAATTAAATATTTTTGACTAAACAAAGGTTTAGGTCTTATCTTAAATAAAATTTCAGGAAGTTCGCGATTTGTAGAATACAAGGTGATTTGAAACCATTCACACCATACCTATTTATCGAATTTCATACGACATGTACCTAATGATGTTTTCAAAAGAATGAATTAGGTATGCAACGAACCATACCAACTGTCAAGGTGTTATTCTATGTTTTACTAGTAATGTATTATAGATTTATTATATTGCAATTTATAGGAAATGGTTATATTTTACTAAAATATATCGATATGGAATAAAAAGTGCGCTGTTTTATTTATTTATCAAGTTGTTTATGGTTGGTTTAGGTTAGGTGTTTATTAATAACTCGTTATCTTACACAAGTAAATTATTATTACGTATAGCCAACTACCACCGTGCCCATCTCGCGGTCTTTTTTACGGCGAACTGGCCTTCTATGGAATGAGCTTTCGACTGACGTTTTCCCTTCGAGCTACGACATCAAAAAATAAAATAAACAATGTCTGCTTATCCATACTAATATTATAAATGCGAAAGTAACTCTGTCTGTCTGTCTGTTAAGCTTTCACGCAAAAACTACTGACCGATTTAAATGAAATTTGGTACACAGATAGTCTAGAGCCTGAGTAAGGACATAGGCTTGGACATTTTATTTGGAATAAAAGTGTTGTAAGGGGTTGAAAAGGGGGTTGAAAGTTTCTATGAAAGTTTTGTCATTTTCATAACTAGAAGCATAAAATTTATATAATAGGCTGTTGATTAGATATAAATAAATATGGCATTCAAAGTTTCTAAAATTTTTGTAAGGGTGTACAATAAATATTTATTAATATGTCTAATTCCACGCGAGCGAAGCTGCGGGCGTCCACTAGTCTGTCTATATTATTAAAAAAAAGTAGTTTGGAATCACTGTACTACATAATTGACTGCCTAACTGGATTAACCCAGTCCTATCAGAGTAGGTATCATGAATCTCATAGTTCTATCTATTCAAAGTATGTCACAGTGGTCATTGGCGGATGGGTCTTATATCCATAAAAATCTCTATGTATATGACCTAGGTGTCTATTTTGCCTTTGAATATAAAATCAAGAAATCGTCCAAATTTGGTGGATTACGAGATAAATAAATTAGAAATAAGAACAATTTTAACAATAATTATTTTATCACAGCCGAATAACTAATAATTCCAAGCTAGGGGGGGAGGGGGGGTTAGCCTTGCGTACCTATAGACAAACACTCGTTCGGTACTAGCAGTCCAAATAAGAACAGACTACTAAAAATGTCATCCTCGGCAATGAAAGCATTTTGGTACACTTCAATGACGATATCTGCTGTGATATTAATAATGATATATGTGTTCTATAATTACTGTACCTATTTGCATGTACTAGAATAATGAATGAATATGAAATATTCTGTTTATACCGGAGGGTTGCCGAGAGATGCTCAGCTATTTGATTCAATACAAATGTAAAAGAACTCGCCTCACTCGAGCGGTCCGGGTTCAAACCCAAGAGGCTTTCACCAATGACTTTTCTAAGATAATGCGATTTATAAAATTAAATGTGACATCGTGTGGAAACCTGCATGCCTGAGAGTTCTTCATAATGCTCTCGAAGGCATGTTTGCCATTCCGCATTTGGCCAGCGTGGTGGACAAAGGCCTTATCCCTCCCATTCTGAGAGGAGATCCGTGCCCAACAGTGGGATAAAGAAAGGGTTGTGGTGACAGTGAATGTGAATACTCGTATCTAAAAGATACCTATTTAATATCTAGGTAACTGGGGTATAGTATAGTACCTATAAATACATACTTCTAGTAGGTATACCCGTAGTAGGACAGTTTGGTCATTTGATTGATATTAGGACGGATCGTCAACGTAGGTATTATGGATATGGGCCGGCGCATCAAGAGCACGCTGAGACTATGGGTCGGTCGGGGACATACGAAACGTTGGACTTGGCATAAGTATACCTATTTTGGGACTAACTGTATAGAGATAAAAAAAAAAGTAGAACCTTAGCTCCTTCTTTATTCCCTTCAGAAATTCATAGAAACTTCTTCAAGCTCTACAGGCGTATGATAAAATCACTTAAAAAGTTTTGCGCGCATAGAGAAAGATGCTCTAACTAGGGTCTCATAACAAATTAAAGTACTAGTAACATTGCATTACGAAATAGATGTGGACAAGAACGATAGCAACTACACAGAATACATTATCTACTGTGTTCATTTTGGCGACTGCAGACTGCTCCGCGTGTATATGATGCAGACTGGCGACTGACGTCGACTGCACGGTATAGCCCCGCGTCACGCGCGTCCACCTGAAGGGCGGCCGCTCCCCAAACACCTGGGGTCCGGTAGCGACTAGCAGTCTGATAGTCGCAAGCGACGGGAAAGTACGCAGGCCTATTTATTATTATTACTATGCCTAACGGCGCGCCCAACTGCGCAGCCAACTTTTAGTTGTTTTACTTTTATAAAACAACGCCGCGTGTTCGCTGGCACGTGAGAACTGCCCGGGTAGAGAGGACAACGTAGAAACCCGTAGACCCTCCGGTCGGATAGCGCCACAGGCCAACCGACGAAGGAAGTAACCACTCGACTCGACTGACGTCAAAAAGTCGACCGGCTGAAACATTTTAGTTTGAGGGCACCGCAGTTTCTAGCACGTGCGTTTAGTGACTGCATGGCGGTAAGATGCGTACGCTCCGCCATCCGTCAGCCGGTCGAGCGACACGGCTCTGCACTTAGCCCCGTGTCCGAGTACTGCTAACAGCTAGTTATGAAGGGTATGGTCAACCCGCTGCGACATGAATCAACAGCCAGTGATGTATCGGGGCACTATTTGTTGCTTGTCCGGTACACGCTGAGTGGTCTCATTATGGGTTCGTTCATGATGCTCGAGTTATAAAAGTGCGTGATACTTACATGTTTGTAAATTAAATGGATTGTTAGAGATGGTATCCTTTTTTTATATCAATAACGGACAAACGGAATACTAATAATAAATACGTCGACACAAAGTCGTCACATGTGCGTTAACGGCCTCGGATGCGATTACCTAGTCCTCAGCAGTTTGTTGGAGAGATAGTTTTACATCATAGAACAATTTCTCGTGCCATTACCGGTAGCTCTAACAGTAGTGGTTAACTCACCACTTGTGACGTGAATTTGACTTACACCTTTGGTGACGCCACCGTGCCGGTGCTACAATGGGTTTTTCAACCTAAGATTTTCCTAATAAGCCCGCTATTTTTACTTAATGGATTAAGAACATGTTTTAGGTACAACAATAAAACAAGGATATACACATGTCATATTTTATACCTTTAAATATTACTTATACAACTAGTTATGTAACTATGTATGTAGTTGTATTCAGGTTTTAGTAGTACCTATTAATTGGTAAGTATTAGTATGTAAGTAGAGAGATTCAGACAAAAACACATAGGTACTTAACTACTAAACTCTGAGAATAACTACGCGGCGTTAGTATTATAATACATAAGTACCTAATATTTTACTGGTGATGATGTACCTAAGTATCAATCAAACAGCCGCCGGGCCGGGAGCTGTTCCGCGAAGATATTTTTCCGATATACCATCCCTGTTTGAGCAATCAGTCAGTTGTCACAAAATATCTATATCGGAATAGACGGTAAGTACAATCGCGCTCAGAACACAAACACTACCGCCTCGCAGAGCAAACGCGTGCCAAAATTTGATAAAGTCCTCAATTCATGTTTAATCATACGACATTAAAGACGAGTGTACACACAGTGCGTCGGCGTGCACGATCACTGCATTATCATTTTCCATTACAGGGGATGTTGATTGACTGTTCAAACGTTTGTTTATCCTCCGAATGGCTTGTCAGTTTTGTTCAAACCTAATTTCGCACCGTGGCACAGAGTAATGAATATTATTCTGTAACCCAGGGGGGGTTGTAGGCCGCGGTTGTGATTGGATTTACGCAGCGATCCTATCTTTGCCCGTCATGTGTCAATTTTTATGAAAGTGGTATTTTATTCATACAAATTAAACCTATCTTAGTTAAACAGTCTTCTTTATTCAAACTTAATTCATAATTCGAATGAAAGTAACAAAACACTTTTAGCTAAGGATTATTTTATATGTTTAAGTATATAAGTAGTACCTATTCTATTGTAAGCTACTTTGAAAAGAGCACCACAGACTACAGACTAGTTACTCAATTATATTTACCTACTGGGTCAACTCATTAGTGATACCTATATTGCAGCGAACGGCTGTGACACCTGAGAAGCCCCAGAGCGTATCACCACGCTGCTACAGTACGTTATTATCTAACCCGATTGTCGAAAATTTTTGGGCCGCCCGTTAGCCTCTGACATGACGACTGTTATTTTGCACTAATAAATAATGGGCACGGACGCAACGCGCGTAACGCGTCTCTGACGTATACTGAAGGGTTCAATAAATTGGCAAGTATCACCCAACTGATTCACTTCATCGACTGATAATCAATCGCTCGACCTCAAGCACTTTATTTTTATCTATTAATTACTAGCTTTTACCCGCGGCTCCGCCCGCGTGGGCAAAGGGAATTAACAATGAGTTGTTTATCATATTTGTGGTGGATAAATAATGACAGTTCCACGATTAAAAGATACTTAGAGGAACCAGAGGTAATGCTGACCGCAGATAAAGGGTACGTAAGGTACGCCATCTATTAACAACATCCGGAACTAAATATCTAGCAAATAACAAAACATCGATATCTACCCATGGGGATGTTTTACCGCGGTAAAAAGTAGCCTACGTCACTCTCCACCCTTCTCACTATCTCCACACACAAAAACCATACCATATAATAGCTTCGTTGCGACGTGAAAGCCGGACAAACAAACAAACAAACACACTTTCCCATTTATAATATTAGTATGGACTAGTATGGATTATTGGCAATGAAAAGTAAAATTGCATTTATGAGCTCCACTATATCACTCTAAAGCCCACTTATCCATAATGGGATGTCGCATAACTTAGTACGGAATCACCACACCAGGTTAGGTATCTATAGCCCATAGGTATAGGTAGTTAGGTAGGTAACCATGCCGTCCCTGACATAATTTACCACCGCGACCCGATAAGATCTTGTATTGGGTATGTTAATTTTAATCTATTTCGATTTCTCTGTAAAAGAATATCCGTGTTAATACAAATTCTCAGGGTCACTTCTTATCTCGATGATCTGATTCGGCTTCTTTGGGCAATTTTAATTATTCAATTCCATTTTATTATGGAGTTTAGTTGTTAATAGGGGATTAGGGAGTTAAGTAAAGTTTATTTATTTTATCTCTGAATGTTTCTGGAGAAAATGAGTAACTAAATATCGCATTTACTAAAATAGAGTTTTATTACCAGCTATTACGTAAATAGGTAGGGTATATGACATATCCTATATATGTCATATACCATGTCATCGTTATCGCGTCGTATTTGATTCGTTTTAAGCAGGAAAAAATATTATATACCTACTTAAGTATTATATTTCCTCCCGGTTTCCTCACACATTTATTTTATACTTTCATTTGGGTTTACTGTACCCGCGCCATCTTTCGGTTATAAGTCCAATACCAAGCCGTAGAAGTTTTGTAATGTACCTGGAGAGGTCGCAGCTGGGGAACTTCATGTTCTAAAAGGGTCCCGCCAAGTGGTAGGTACAAAATCTAATTGTTTTGGTAGAGTAAATTAAGATGATGTAAAGAACATAAATTGTTCTGTGAAATCCCTTCCAGTATTTTTAGTCCTACAATCCTACACGGACTGTGTAGGATATACTAGGTAAGCTCATATTTCGTACTATGAGGCAACTGGTAAGATATTTTAAGTATTCATTTTGATTTGAAGCAGTCTAGCAAGCATGGTATGAACGGTACTTTAGGTACCTGCTAGAAATAGTATCCTCCTATTTATCCTAGAGCTATTTAGGGGTAGAGGGCTTAGATTGAACACGTCCCTCATTTGATGGACCGTGTGTTCAAATTCAATAAGTAGGAATGAAAAAAGATGCTAGTTTATTAACCGATTGGTGCAAATTATAAAGTAACTGCTCTACAAATCGCAATTAACCATTGCTAGATTTTCGCGACATCTATCTATTGTTCCGCTTAGGAAAGGGTGGATTTCGCAGCGAAATTAAAAACAGACTACATACTAGTGGGTTCTTTCAATGCAATGGTAATTAAGTACAGACTACAGATGCAGAATATTAAAAGTCCCCCTTTGATCGTGTTGGCATCAGGCTATTCGTCATGCGCCTCTCACGGCCATACGCACGCGTTAGACCGCACTTAAATTCAAGTTAATGACACCAACAATGTTTGTAGCTTTGCGTTTAAACAAGTTGGCCTATTTAGTTCATCATCATCGGAAGTTTATTAGGCGCTAGAGCCAGCTAAGAACATTTTATAGGTTGTTTATTTGGGTTTTAATTCCTATTTAGTGTCGTATTTGTATATGTAGTAGGTATACTCGTAGGTTGAATACCTATTACATGGGGTCTAATTGCATTTCACCATAACTCGTGAAATAAGGTAGTATACTACTACAACTCTGCCTAACTCTACGTGGAAATACAGATATGATGTTTCGTATGTTATGTTATATTACTTAAATCCATACTTCTTATACTAATGTTATAAAGAAGATAGGTTTGTTTGTAATATTTTCACACAAAAACTACTAGACTGATTTCAAAAATTCTTTCACCATTAGCTGCATCTTCACTGAGTGACATAGGCTATATTATATAACTAGGTGTAAACGATACTATTGTTGTCTAATTCCACGCGAGCGAAGCTGCGGGGCGTTCACTAGAATGAAATAAGGTTATTTTTAAAGATCTTTCAGGGCAGTAGGTATACCATAGACGTCCCAGTGCTGGGCACAGGTCTCGCCCACAGACAGTGCAGCGGGAGGTGTAGAGCATTCTCCACCACGCTACTGGAATGCGGATTGGTGGGTGGTTAGTAGCCAACTCAGTGTCAAATGTTCTCAAGCCACCCGAAGGTCTTCACCGAGCCCCCATAAGGCTCTACCACAATAGGTGGTAGAGCCTATAGGGAACCAAATAGGTTTTATGTGAAACCTATTTGGTTCCATATAGAGTTCGCCTGGGGCAGTACCACCGCCCGTCACGGTACATAATACCATTTTTGTCGTGTAATAATTGTTTTTAAAGCAATTATAGTCCGGTTGGAAAGGTGTGGGTTCCGGTTACACTTCTTTAGAGGCGACCATCTTAGTCCTTAGAGTCACAGTTGCCATGGGCGGCAGCGGATGGGTGGTGCTGCAAGCGTTTGCTATCTTGTATCCATAAAAAAAGGCTTAGCGACTGTTTCCAGCATTGAAAACAACCGGGAACGACAGCTTTACGTACCCTCCGAAGCACGGTTAGTTAGTATGTATCTACTTGCGCTACTCAAACTACCAAGTACCATTTCTGCCGTGTTGTAGGATTATAAAGCAACTGTGTCGGTTGGAAGGGTATGGTATAAGGTTTGATATTAAGGCTACACTTTTCTAGAGGGTTTTTCTTTTTATTTCCCTTATAGCTTATGTCACACTACAATGAAAACAGCGCATGTGTGACGGACCTTAAACCGGATTCATACTCGTAAAAGTCTGAACGAGACTATGTTTAGGGTGCTCACACCGTTTTCATGGGCGGCAGCGGGTATGTCGTGTTTCATGCTCGTTCTTGATCGTTATATAGATGTTAGATAGATAATAATAATTAGATTTGACGGTATTACCACTACTATGTATTCTGTGGTATTACGTATTTGACAATGTTAAGTTAAATTTAAAATTGTCATTTATTACTTTATTTTTATTATTATTACGTGTGTAATTATATAGTTTTACATCGTTATAGGCTAAGATCCTGTAACGTTGGTAAATTTAAATTTAAATACTAAAATATGTAACCGTTCGACGTTAAGATAAACAAGTTTATATGATGTATTTTGTAATCAATTACCTTCATAAATATATAGGTAGGTATTTATTTATTAAATTATGTAAACTTTATTGAACCACATTAAAAACTAATTAAGTGGAACAAATGGCGAGCTTAATGCATAATGCATTCTCTACCAGCTAACCACTGTACTATACAGAAAAAACAATGAAGATGCGGTATTAAGCAGCCAGATGAGAGTCGTGAACGTATGTATTTATGTAGGTAGGTAATACGTAGGTATCTGATATTTAGAGCGATATATTGGGGTTCAAATATTTCATATGAAATAGACCTGTTCTTTGAAATAAATATACGTTTCCGTAAACCTGGTCAAATAATAACTGATATAAAAACTAAATACATACATAATATCTTTAATACAATTTTGATGCGCTCGAGTCTACATGGATCACTGGAACCGTTGAAAAGATCTTCAATTATTGTGGTCCCAAAAACTTTTTGTTAAAATTCACTGTCCCTCAAATTTTAAAATAAGTTTGTTCCCTTAAAATATTATTATATTTACATCCTTTCTCTGGCGGTTAATTTTCTCAGTTAAATTTAGGGTTATTTCATCACGCCACAACGATTTTTAGAGATTTATGTCAACAATAAATTGCCACCTGCAGCTGCTATTTATGCCTGAGAGCTCTCCGTAATACTTGCAAAGACGGCGTGTAACGTCCGCAAATCCGTATTAGCTTGGTAGGCTTTGATGAGTTCTGATTGATGATCGAGTAACTGTTTCATGTATTTCAGGTAAATTTTATTTCCTAGTACTTAATTGTACAATGAAAATACAATGCTTTGTTATGTACTTATAATAATTATAGTCTTTAATAATTACGTATAGCTTTTGGTCCTTACTATATGCCTCATAGTAAAGAAAATTCAAAATAAAAAGTTCCGTTTAACAGCTACCTGTTGAATATTGCTTCTAGCATGATTAAACTCAGATTAATTATTAATTAAATACAGATTAATTTTAGTCACAAAAAACATATTTATTATGAATTTAAATCAGCATGCAATGGTCATAAGTAAGTGACCATAATTACGTGTCCTCGTCGTCATATTGGTATGAAAAACTCACCGTTGGCCAACTCAACAGCTCAACTGGCCGTTTCCACGAATTTTCTATTGTCCATGAAATGCTCCAACACTACAGTAGATAGTTAAACTACATTTACAATAGTTTCTAACTAATATATTATCAGAGTTCATTATCTAACCGAGGAGGAATCGAATGTTCTCAATTTGGTAAGCCCAGAGAATAAGAATATAGGAAATAGTTCTAAGTATTCGTTCCAAAACTATACGTAATCCATACTCATCTACAAATCGGGGTCTCCGATTCGGTAGTGTTTACAGAGGCGAGCATTTCCATTCTTGCGACGGCAATATAAAGATGATCGGTCGACACGCAGGCTCATGTATAATGTGCATACAAATTCGAGCGGGCGCGGGGTGCGGGTGGGCACTGACGATTCGCTTCACGAGTAGCTTCTTATGATAAGAGCAAGGAGGAAGAGGGTAGGTACACGAGACACGTGTCAGCCCGGCGACACCCCACCTCCCTCCATTTTACACGTGTTAGTGTAGGTATGTTGCCGCTTGCTCGCTAGATTCGCCACGCTCTACCCACCAGCCACTAAGAATTCTGTCGCACTCGTTCAGTTTGTTCGGCTCTATATTTACATGAGACGAAAAAGATTTTTGTATTCCATGTCAAAGTACTCCCGCTTCCGTTTTGAACAGTAACAAGGCGTATTCCTTAAGACATCCTCACTTTCGCAAGGAGTTCGATCCGGGCTTTATGTCAGTCGATGCGCTTCTAGCTTCCGACGTGGCGCGTCGAGGGTCTTTAGTGTTTTATTTCTCCTCAGTCTTGCCTCTGCTTTATTGCGCTTTTGTTGACCTAAGTACTTTGAACTCATTTTGTTTTGTACTCGTGTATTGTCTGTTACTACCCGACGTCTGGCGTATCGTATATATATCGTATGTTAGCTCCCTAACAAAACTTATCCACATTATTATTTTTTGTGCAATCTAAATTTGCTTTAATATTTATACAATTAAAACTGAAAACTTAATTAACAGTAAGTATCTAATAAGAACTTAAGTGTGGGGTATAATTATGACACGAATACAAAACATTGCGTATGCCAACATTTCAGTTTCTTTTTCATCAGAACTGCTTAAGTGTTTAATTGTTTACCATTATAATTTAAAAACCCGTAATTAAAGCGGCAGTTAGTGCTGACAACAACGTGAATAATCTTTCAAATGCTGAATTCAAACGGGTCTAAACAAAAGCGGCATCCAAGTATGTAGTTCTAAAATACGACTACGTCTAATCTCGCGACAAAGGCTGAACTCCGCTCTATTCGTTAGTACCTAATAAATAGAGACAGTTTAAGTTCATAATGAACTCATCGTCTGCTTCGCTTCAACAAGCCCTCGACAAATAACTCCGGTCGGGGTTGTTTAATACGGAGGTAATAATAACGCTTTTACTATCTACATTGAATTCCGCGATGCCTACGAGTGTTTATATTAACATACGAAGTTTAGACGGGCCCTTGGCAAGGAACCACCCTTTTAGGGGTGGTGTTATTAGTATAAGCAAAAGACATAACCCCCCACTACCCGGGTGACACGGTGTGCATACAATGGTGTTGACTAGAGTGGCCAGTACTTCGGTGTTTTTGTAGACTGATATTGAATAAAACAAAGGAAAATTTAATATGTTTGAATGACTACATTCCTTAATATTCATTAGGTACCTACTGTATGTAATAACTCTTGTTATTTCTGGATTTATTATTGAATAAAAATGTTAAATAGCAAATGTTTCAAATGTAATGATACAAATAGAAAATCTAACTGGTCTTATCTAATTCAAACTGTTTGATCCACCTTCGAGTACCTACGAGTACTTCCTAATTTAAGCGTAAATAGTGAACACATTTCACATTAAAATTAAATTATTACAATCACATTTAAAAATTACATTTGTGTTTTTGGATTTTTGCTTAGCACTTCGTACTTAGTGATTGATTACTTACACAGCCACAGCCCAGTGGCTATCGAACTCGTCTCTCACTCGAACGGTCCGGGTTCAAACACCAGCGGCACGCATCAATCACTTTTTTAAGTCATGTGAGATTTAAGTAATTAAATCATTTATGTGTTCATCATAATGTTCATGAAGGCATGTGAAGTCTGCCAATCCGAACTTTGCCAGCGTGGACTTAGGCCTAATCCATCCCATTCTGAGAGGAGATCCGTGCCCAACAGTGGGACAAAGAAAGGGTTGTGATAACGATTGATTACTTTGTCTAGACGTGTTGTCCCGTTTTCGCGGCATCAATGGTAACACTAGTGTTGGCATTGATTTTGAGTTAAATATCACCCCTTCGTCTACCGTGCATTGTTCGTCGAACTTGTACAAACATAGTGACATGAATTAATGCTACTGGTTCTTTTATATCTCGCTGTGTCGTCATTAATCAGTTACAGAAATGCGTTTAATGGGTGCTCGTTCGTTTGCTATTTATGCGCCTATAGCGTTGTTCGGTGGACGCCGTCTTTTTTTATGCGAAGAGAATATCATACGAGAATATCATACTTTAGAGGCGACCATCTTAGTCCTCAAGGGTAGAAACACATCTGTGACTGACTTAGAACGTGACTCCTACTAACAAGTACCTACTAACTGGACTATAACTAACACCAACTAACAGGACTAACTATCACAAAAGTCCCCAGTACTCATACCTACTAATGAACTGACCAACTAATGTTCCAATTAACTCTCTCAACTCCGTCAAGTCTCTTTCGTCCCTACACATAGGTATCACGTGGCTTCAAAGTAGCCGGGATAGAGACGGTGGCAAGAACTCTCCGAATCAAATCATTAATAGTGCGGTGACGATAAAGACGCATTTCAGGTACAGGATAAACCATGTCGACCAAATTATCTACGTTTCGGCCACAGATATTTTTAAATTCTCGTAAATAGTTTTTTATATTATTTAAAAAAAAAATTACTAGACATTATTTTTAAAACGAGTAATATTCTAAAGATAAAACGTACTTGAATTCGTGTAACGAGTGAGACACCTTTAAAAGGTACCTGGGCATCCCAGGATATGTGGGGTTTTCACCCACTAATATCCACTCGGTGGCCTACCTTGGCGCTTTAAGAGGCCTCTGTCTGGGACCTGAATTAGAACGCGCCGAGCCCAACCAGAAGTCCCTTTTAGCCCTCTTACGACAGGCAGGGGCTACCGTAGCATTATTCTGGACCCGAGCTACAGGGACGAAAACTATTCGGGTACCTAGTTTAGAAAATCTATTGCTAATTATACAAACAATTGAGTTGAAGATAATTCCAAGTACCTATTGTACAATTTTAAGAAAATAATCATAAGTTTTTATATAGGTAATTATGCAGCGAAAACCGAACGTGTGATTTTTTTCTGAAATAATAATTTACTAGCTTTTGCCCACAGATTCGCCCGCGATAAAATAAAACAAAACGGTAATAATTTTTCTGAAATAAATTGTTACAATGTAATCCAGTTAAGATGAAATGTATAATATGTGCTAATCTAGGCACATCTACCGATGTGCCAAGTTTCATCCAAAACCGTTTTGTAGTTTTTGCGTGATTGAGTATAAAATAATACCTATAATATAATACATCCAAACATCCAAACATGCAGATTTACAAACATTCACATTTATTATATTATCACGATTAAGTAGTGATGTGAAGATGGGAAAATAATGATCACCAACTCAAGGGTACAGGTTTTGACCTTCTATTCTAACTCTGTTGAAAGGAGCCTGAAAAAATTATGGTTTTTTTTAACGAGCCAACACTACCTAATAATATGTAATAAATATAAAATTAAAATAGCTACAAAATACTAAATCTGACAATAATCTTTTATTGGAAATTTAAAAAGAAAATAGTGACATATTGAAATGCTTATGAACGGCCTAATTTCTGCAATGTAGTGTCGAGGGTTATAAAAGCTAGCGTCTTTATATTGAGTGAATTTAGGCTTAGCTTCAGGCACGAGTACACATCCGCAAAGATCCATACTAATAGCTTTAATATCCCATAGAAAATTACCTGCTTTGAAGTCTGTTTGTCAATAGGGTAATCTGTAAACAGAAACTGTTAAAATCCTCTCTTTGACGGCAACCTGGCGAGTTTGCTCAGCTGTATATCCAATAACAGTGTCCGGAGAAGTGTATCGACCATTCAATGGCTCAGATTGCACACCTTTACTTTTGCCAGCTCTATTATGATAATTTTTGATGTGATTCAACATGACGTTGTCGCGAATAGCCCCCTTTCATATATTTTCTCACACCACCGCATTTATACTGCGTTATTACAGTGATGGGCCACTTCCTGAAGTGCTATTCTAACAGAAATTTGGATATTCAAAAGCTGTATTAGCTATTGAATTCTGTAAAACATTTAATTTTATTAAAAGTTCATATAAAACGTTTCTTAATACTTACGGACCAATATTTATTTAGGTACATGACAGAGTATTATTTGGTAGGTACCAATTATCGTTCTTTCTGACCACTGATTAGATTTTGAATTTATTTATTTAATAATTTATGTAGGTACATTCTTTTCAGCATAAAATACATAAATAGACTACCTAACATAGGAAGAAAATGGTACAAGGGTACCTACTACCTACTTATTATGATGTTATTGTATGAAACAAAAGCAAAAATGTAAAAGCAATATAAATTACGATCCTTTTGATGATAAATAGGTACTGTTAATCAAGATTTGTCCCAAACATACGAACTAACAAACATTGCAAGTTAAATAAAAGCTTTTAATAAATTATGATCCTATTGTTATAATTGTACTGTGGTTATTCTTATTATGTATCTCATTTGAATTTCACGGGCCTGATGTGGACGATGTGTGGTATTTGGAAGGCTTGTGTGGGGTCAGGTTCAATACGTCGAGGTCTTTTCGAGACACTTAAATAATTTGTAGTGTGGCGGATACCACCCTTGATAGACTGTACTAAGAATTGGTAATAAATAATAATAAACATTTCATTTTTATTACTAATAATATTTATATAATTACCTAACTGGTATAAATTTACAGAATAATTGGATATGAACAAAAAATTGATTTTTTTTATAAGACAGTAAATACAATTAAAGCGACTGAAAGTAAATTACATTTTCATAAAACAAAACCTTAGCGTATGTAGGTATTAATTCAGTTCACTCGCTAACGAGTACGACCTAAAAAATAACAAATTCTCACACGTAAAATGCAGATACTTAACGAAGTGCGGAAAGCCCAAATGCAAAATCCCCAGGCTAAGTCAACTCAGGCTGAAAAAAAAAATACAATATGTTCACAGCGCTCTGTCCTTTTATTCATATTTAATCTCCATAGCCCACAAAAAACAATGATTTCACGGTACAGCATTAACGCATGTAGGCATAACAGAACGAACCAACCCAACGTAAGTAAACACAAGGCCATATATTAAAATGTTGTCAATCGTATTTACAGTCGTTTTACTCTCTGTTTATCTTATAAATCTATTGTGTGCGTGGTGGTTGAAATTATGGGATTTTGTGTCAATATTGACGCGAAGCGGGTTTGTCGACCGTTGCATTTAACACGTCCCACTGACAACCGGTCGAGATAAAATGCAGCGCAGGTAAGTTTGCTGGCGTGGTAATAGATGGCGCTATGCGTGCGCACTAAACGAGTTGAAGCTAAACGTGGTAATAAAGCCAAAAATTGATATATTTATGAAATTTTTTGTTGTTGTGCTTTACTCATTTATTAACCTATTTTTAACTCCAACCCAACATAATTGCCATAAAAACATTGACGTTTGATTTTTTGTTTTGTACCTACCTACCTACACATTTTTGTTTCACTTTGACTTTGACTTGACCTACCGAAAACATCTAAATGTGCTTACGAGCATAAAGATCTTAATATAGACAGGTTTCTAAAATACTTGTGCAGCAGTAGGTATTTAAATTTCAATCAAAAATAATAACCGGGATACTTTTTATTATTATGACTAGGCTATAAAACCTGTCATATAAAATCAGTCACCTATTAAAAAGAAATTTTTTCAAAATTACATAAAAAAATACATAGTTGTACATAATCCCCTCCTTTTACAAACAGGTACAGCCAGATAAAATTAAAACACTTAAAAAGATTCCATGTTTATTTGGACAGTGTCCATGCTGTAGGTACTTGCCCATTTAGCACTGACAGAGTGGAAATAGATTGAATGAGACAATACATCGATAGCTTTATAGGCATTTAAAAATAAAACGGCCATTGGATACGTAGAATTGTTTCAGAATTTGTAGAATCGTTTCAGAACTCAATTCCAGTTTTTCAATCGCCATGGCTAAATTCTGCGGATTTACGTTTAAAAATCGAAAAACGATTGTGGAATCTTTGCTTCCAAAAACGATTTTGACCATTTAACTTGCGAGAAAGGCAGTTGTTGCTCGATAAATGATTTTTCTTACTTATTTCTTTTTTGATCAAAGCTGTAGCAATCAGGCAATGAAATAATGAACTGCTTAGTTTGTAGTTTTATTAAATAATCTTTTAGCCCATGTTAACCTGAGTTCCTACTTAGAATCAACCAAGTAAGGTTATAACCTTACATAGGTTAAGTAAATTAGTAAGTAAATTAGCTGATAAATATAAATAAGTGTGGCCCAATATGTAATAATATAATAAGTGTGGGTTCCTTTTCGAAAACATTCATGGGAAGACTCGACTTAGACTGTTTCAGCTAATTAACTCAATTAAGGTAATCTTAAACAAAAATTGCCAGAAGTACTACCTAATATGTCATGATTCTAAGGTGGATAGGTATCCAATTTTTTTGGCAAGGTCCTAATTATGAAGTTATCATGGGGGTTACATTATATACATGTCTCTTTCGGACTACAGCATTGGCCCTTCGTTACCAATTTAAAACTGTGTTTGACTAAAATTGGATATAAGAACAACGACTTTAAAATAAATTACTCATAATTATTACAAATTGATTGTAAGTCGAGGTACCGCGAATAAACTGCCTAATGTGTTTTATTCATGAACATTAAATCGCAAAGTTAGTTCTAAAGAGGAACCAAATTAATGTTGTTTTATTTGAGTTTAAACGATTTTAAGAAAATAAAATAGGTACTAAAAAACGTGCTACAAAAACCAAATATGTCTTCGTCATTTATTCGTAAATATCCCTTAAATTGTTTCATTACTCTATGATGCGCCTGTCGCGCTTTCCGCAGCAGGCATCCTTTCCTTGTAACACCTTCTTGAGGAGGCGTGAGAGAAAGGGAAGGGATTCTTCAAAACATTCTTAGATTAACACATTTAATCCTTTTTATGCCGGAAACATATGACATGTTTCCGACATAAAAAGGATTAAATAATAAAAATAATGTTTTATAGATGTTTGGATAGTCGAGTGTTAAGTTTTGCCTCCTTAACAGCAGCGTAGCTGCAATCCCTGAGGTTGCAACTGCTTAGCTATACAACGATCGCTTCTCACTTTTACTAAGAGCAAATATAACAGAAAGATCTCATGTGTCCCAAGGGGCATCCAAAAATAATTATAACTTCAGTCTGTCTGTGTCTAACTAAATATGACTTATCAGTAAACATTTATCATAGCTCTATATTTCCAGAAAGATTTTTTACCGTATAGTTATAATAATCTGTATAAGCTATCATTGTTTTTCCCAAAGCCTAGGCGGATCTGAATCTTAACAAAATATAATTATTGTGAAGTAGTAGCATTGGGAAGAAGGATATTATGACTTGTTAGCGGGCTTCAGGTAGGGTGACGGACCCCTAACATCCTTCAGAGCGATGTCGCGGGAAGGCTAATTTATATTATTAGTGGCACATCAGTACACGCGGTAGTTGGTTGGAATGGTTAGCTCGTTTACATCAAGGGATAACTTACCGATCAGGTCGCAGATGTGAAACCAAAGGTTCATGGCTTAATCCTACTCGCAGTCCAACCTTTTATGAAAAAGTTTTTTATAAAACTTTAACTTCAACTTTCTATAGCAATTTGGATATAGGATCCATTTAATCCTGAAATCCTTAAATCACTTGCATTACTGAATAACTCAGTAATCGTAACATTAGCCTATTGATTTGTAAAACAAGTTTGGTTCTAGGATTTTAAATTGATACCTATTCTGAAAACAATCAAGCTGTTTCCACATAGGAAATAATAGCATAGAAGCTCTTTCCAAGCCATTAAATGATTGGAATTGATAGACAATACGTTAACTATATTTGGCTCCATGCCACCTCACTAGGGCTTAGGTCACAACCGCGTCCCTGGTAAACTTTCCAAGCGCTATATCTAATACAAACTTTGTATCCAAATATATCTGTTGATCATAGGTATCATGGCATAGCATTATTTAATGCATTTGCTTACTTGATTATCGGAATGGATAATGGACATCATACATCTCATAAATAACACAATGTAACATCACGCCTATATTTCTCCATGAAGGAGTTAGCAGTTATGTTAAGGTCGCATTTATGAATAGGTGTTAAAACCAAACTACGAGCTAATACTAGAAATTTCACGTTATAAAAGACCAATAATGTTTGCCACTCAAAACCAGGACCTGTGCCTTCGCAGTTAAGCGTGCGACCACAGTCCAACGAGGTGGTTTAACAATAGGCACTGTACCATTAGACCGCAAAACTCATCCATTAATAAATTGCTACCCACTAACATCTTACGAACGGCCACCGTTAAAAGAGGCTTGGAAAATACTGACAATGCCTCTTTGGCGCTGGTAGATGGTTGTTATCTAATAATCAACCAAGAAGCATTTGCACGGTGGCCATTATTCTAGAAAGCAGCTTATCATTTTACTAGTGGACGCCCGCAGCTTCGCTCACGTAGAATAAGACATAACAATAGTTTCGTTTACACCTAGTAATATTATATAGCCTATGTCACTCAGCGAAGATGCAGATTCCGGTGGTGAAAGAATTTTTGAAATCGGTCCAGTAGTTTTTGTGTGAAAACATTACAAACAAATGTTTTTCCTCTTTATAATATTAGTGTAGATAGATGATAGTGTCATTCTGTCCTGGGTTAGGCTAGTCAATAGGTCCAGCCTGTGACTGGGTTTTGGCACATCCTTACCGATTTAAACATCATTACAAAGCAGGGTTGTTGGCCTCTTTATATCGCGTAACACTGACTGGGATTTAGTGATCATATTTTCATGGTTTTTCATGGTCATCTTTTTCGCTTAGGTTTTACATGTGTGTGTGGGTGTAAATGAGCAATGCGAGACGAAGTTTTGACCTAAATACTTAGTTTGTTATCATGATATTATTGTTTAATTATGCAAACTTTATAACTTTAAAACCATCTTAGTTTTAACAATAGTAATGTCTGTTTTACTTATCTAATTAAATTTAAAAAAAAAAAACAATTACACGATAATGCTTGCATTTGAAGTATTCAGCAAGATGGGAAATACAGTTAGCTTAGCCAATTATGCGCAAGCGCCTATGTAAGGGTGCATATCTTGAATATCACTGAGGAATTTGGTTAAGTATAAAAACGAACTTACTATTTTGTTTAAACTAGTGGCTTCTATTAAATGAGTTTGCCTGAATTGGTTGTTTTTTTCCTCTGTATTACTTAAGTTTTATTTATTAAGTTGTTTATTATCTTATATAAGTGCATTATCGTTATTCTTGATATAATTTCCAATGTTTATAATATATCCTTTTTTAAACCTACTTATTATTCGGCATTCCCGGTATCTCCCAGGGTTAACTGGAAGAAAATTCCTTTAGGCATTTTACATACATACCCTTTGTAGACCACTAGGTATTGCAAAAACGTAAATAAATAAAATTGCATTTATTTAACATTATTAATCAAGTATGAATTCTCGCCAATTAATAAATAATACATATTTGTTACTCTTATATTTCTACTGGGTACAATTTGAGTTTGACGAGTAGTAGTTTATTTAATCACCATTACTTACTACCGTCTACTTTTACAGTGGAGCAAATGTTGATATGAGTAGGTAACTACTAATATATCGAGCGTCCGTAATTACTAGGACCAAAGAAAATCACATAAGCGCATTATTTCGGATACTAATAAACTCTACCAACCCAGTCGTGCCCCGAGGTTTACAAACTGGTAAAATGGCTTTAATTAGTTTCCTCCGCATTATTCGAGGCTGCATTTTGAAAAGGTGGAATAATTGAACGTTCGGGCGAACAAAGAGTTATTCGGTAAAAATCTCCGGCGGCAGACACAAGGCGTATCGCGGGATGTCATTAGGGAAAGCTGCCTTTCTAATGCCTAACTGTGCGCCGCCTCCCATTGTCACGGCAATAATGAGGAGCCAACGATTAAGCCACGCGGCGATGGTCGCGCGACCAGAATGTAAAAATAGACACGGTTTTTATCTCTGAACAGAGATTCTCTTTGTGTAGTCGAAATAGTAACGTAAAGAGGCCTCTGCAGAACACCGGTGAATGTAACTAAGCTGTAAGTTTGAAAATCTCATCGCTACGGGTGACGAGAGAAGAAGAGACTCCAAATAGACCTCTTTCTCCAAAACCAAGAAAACGCAGTGTTTAATATACATATTGTAAAACAAGTCCACGTCTATACATTGAATAAATCTTGAAAAAAACTATCTATAAGTACCTAATCAATACAGATTCCGATTTTTTTTCAAACAGACAGACAATAGATTTGTTTGTCTGTTTGTGTGTCTGTCTGTCTGACTGTCTTTCTATCTGTCTGTCCCAATGTACGCGATGGAATCAAAAACTACCGAAACGACTTTAACCTCTAACCGATCGATCGGCCGAATGAAACTTACTGAAAACCTGCACTGTATCCCTGAGATGGATCAAATATACATACTAGGTATTCATCCTAATATATTTGATTGATAAAAATAAAAGTCCAACTTCTCAATTATCCAATATAGCAACGGTTAGTGGACCACAATCAATGCCACTTCCTTGTAAAAGTACTAAGCCATAATTATTTCCAATGAGTCTCAGACCACCTCGTTCAGATTATGAAAATATTTGCCTGCTTTATTGATTGGGCGATTCTTTATAACCACCTCGTTATGGTTAAGCCATAAACAATCATCGTTCGCAGCATCACTTCGAAGTTCATATTCGTATTTAACTATGCGAATAAAAATGTCATGTGCATAGCTTCGGCGTCGATTGCCAAGCTCGCCACGGATGATTACGGATGCCTACCCATTTTTGCGTACATTAATTAAAGACTGTTGTAGTGGTGACAGCGCAGTGGCTATCGATCTCGCCTTTCACTCGAGCGGTCCGGGTTCAAACCCAAGCACCCAATGACTTCTCAAAGTTATATGCGATTTAAGAAATTAAATGGCACTTGCTGTTACGGTGAAAGACACATGCCTGAGAGTTCTTCATAATGTTCTCGAGGGCATGTGAAGTCTGCTAATCCGCACAATGGCCAGAGTGCTGGACTAAGGCCTAATCAATTATACGATATCGGAAAATATTGTTTATACAATAACCGTCGAGTCATTAAGATAATCTTATAATGAAAATATTAGACAAACATAACTCGAGAAAACTAGCCACTTCTCTTTTCTATTGAGATCTGATTCCAAAAAGTTCAACACAGATATAAATAAAAAGAATTCAATACAGATAACAAACAATTCTTACATAAAAGTTCTAGTTTTCAAGCACAAAGTCATTCGTTTTAAAAAGCTTAAGCACAGCAATAACGATGCGTTTTAGTTCTAAGCCACGCTTCCGTGTCTTGCACCCGGGGTAATCTCCGCGTTAGGAGGGATCTGAGACCATTATGTGCCAGTGTGCCCCAAACGCGGCAAAGACGCATCCACTCAAAGCGGTGTGGACTTACAGGGCAAACACCGCCCCATGTTTATATTCGTGTGATTTATCAACGTTCGCGGATCAGCACCAACGTAAGGTCATCCCCTGATTAAACACTCTGTGCAAACACTCCGGTTCAGCTTTAAAAGAAGAATGACGTTCCCATTATATGGCCGGTGACTTGCTGTTTGCTAATACTGCGGTTGTTATTGGTGTAAGAGACGCTTCGTATGATTGATGGTATGTGATAAATTAGATATTTTGTGTTGTCCTTTGACGGCTTGACGAATGGACAATTCATTTGCAGTTTTTTCTTTAAAAAGCTAAGCTGTTATCCATAGACGACTGCTGGGCACGGATCTCACCCACAGATAAATCTGTAGGAGGTTTAAAGCATACTCCACCACGCTCATCCAATGCAGATTTGTGGAGACACAATCTACGAGTACATAGACTACATGCATATTTATGTTCGCAATCGCTTTGTGTAATTGGATCTGCTAGTTATTGAGATTCGTAACAAAGCTTATCATTACCAGCTTAGTATACTTTAAATCAAATGCCTTATGATAAGAAGACGTAGTAGCAATGTATACTACTTGTAGTATGTACTACAAGTCAGCCCTATACCTATTGTGAGCTAGATTTAGTTAAATTTGCATGTGTTTGTATGTAAAGTGAAAACCAAAAAATCTACAAACTTTCCAATGTATTTCATGGTAATCAATATCCCTATCATCATTGAGGCCAGGCGGATACCGATGCCGGCGTCATGTACTTAAAATTGCTCAAGAGACCCAAAAATTGAACATAAAAATGTTTTTGTCATTTTTTAATTTTTTGCCTGCGTATATCGATACGATATTTCGGCGAGGCGACCCGATACACTGATGCTGCTATCGAATGACAGCTCAGACTCTGGGCGACATAATTTTCAGTGGGTGTGATTAAACTGAGCTGCTTATATACAAAAACGACGCTTCTTTTAGAGGCAGATAACGGTTGTTTCGTTAAAACACTCGCTAAGCATTGTAACAGGCCTTCAGGCGATCTAGCAATTTAAGATAGTGTAAGAGTTGCTCAATTTCACACGCACCAATCTATTTACGGTAGATAAGGTAGGGTAAGTTAGGTAAGTTGTTAGAGGCTGTAGTGGGCAACCAAAACATAAAATGACATAAATTCACGCCTATATTTCCCAAAAGTGTAGGCACAGGTGTTAAGTACACTCTACACTAGTTATGTGTTCATTATGTTCATAACAAACAAAATGATTGATCTAAATTCTAACCAAAACACGACATAATTACTATTTAAATTAAATTTATTGAGAAATTCATCACGAGGTTCGCCCACCTTTACTTAAATGGCTACTTTGATACTTCGCTTACAGAATCGGTATATTCTATGAAATAACCTGTTCCCATATAAATAACTGGTTGTCGATGCATCCTCAGACGCGCACGCCACCCAGACTGTCACACACGTTACTTTTTGCAGAAATAATACTTACCGCAGTTTTTATCTGGATTACTGTTTTATTAATGAAACAGTACAAATAGTGTGGAAATGTAGATGCATGTTTCTGAAAGTAACCTACTTGCATATCACTTGTATTATATTATTATAAAATTATGAAGAACATTAAAAATCATTGCAACCTAGATAATATTTTGCACTAAAAGATAATTGATTAAATTATGTCAGTAAAAATAGTAATAATAAACAATTTGCAGTTTTTAATATAATCACTCCAATTAATGAAATGTAGAAAATTATCCCGTGTGAAGTGTTAATCTGAAAAAATTAATCTGAAATCTAAAAATGTAGAAACATGCTCCCAAGATGCTGCCATTGTTTTCCTTATGTATATACTTATAACGACCCCAATAAACCTACTGAGTGAAAGTACTAACATTATTTTAGTTATTAGAACAAAATATTACCGTCTAACCATCACAAAAATCAAACTCAAAAACGTTTCCAGTAACTCGTACATTTCAGGTAGTTGCTGACTGTATTTATTTGATCGTAATGACAGATATAATTGATAGAGCAAAAGCTACGAGGGCATACACACTGCGGGAGGTCTAGAGCATACTCCACCACGCTGCTCCAATGCGGATTGGTGGAGGTGTTAGTGGCCAACCCAGTGTCGAATGTTCTCAAGCCACCCGAAGGTCTTCGACAAGGCTTAACGACTGTTTCCAGCATTGAAAACAACCAGGACCGACGGCTTTACGTGCCCTCCGAAGCACGGTAGCGTCCATGAAATTTTTGCCACTATCGGTCACCCATCCACAAACCGACCGCGCCCGTCGTTGCTTAACTCTTTCTATCACATTGAATCGAAGCGAGCCATTGGTCTATGGACTCTACTATTGGGCTATGGACGCTACTACCAGCTGTCACAAAAGAGTAATTGGATAAAATGTAAAACAAAAAAAAAGTGTATTATTTCCAACCGATTCGAATACTATCCAGATTCCAGGCCAGGGCTTACGCCGAGCGGCTATTTAAAATGATTTAAATCAAACCAAATCGCCGTGTCACTATCACCATACATGCCACGTATGCATTTATCAAAGTGGGAACAGTATGTTTGCGAAACACTCAGCTTTTGTTACGACTAGTAGAGCACAAACAGTTGCACGCTATGCGTAACAATATACATAGAAAGCCCTAATGTTTGTCTTCGTGTGATTTATTGGCTTCGGCGGATTTAGAGGCACGAAACGAGCTGCGACGCTAACGGTGTTGCGTTACGTATGCCTATTAGGTACACCCCTCCGTATTGGATCACGGTTCCGTCAAGAGTTTTGTTAATCAAACCCTCATAAGAACCTATTACGCCCCCGCTCTCAGTATTTTGTGGACGCAGTCACTTAATACCAGCTCCTCGACAGTGACCCTAAAGTAGCGCCAATAAGGTCCTACTGTTTTTAATTAAAAAAGTCCCGATCCCGTATCGTTAGCGATTGACGTACTTTTTGCTATTGAGTGCACTTATTCTGTTTGTTAAAAAAAGCAAATGACTGTTAATCGTGGCCTTTTTATCCGTGAAATTAATTTAAAATGGAAATTAAAGTAATATTGGAGAACGCTTTTATAACTTTTAATATCAGTCGCGCCAGATAGGAGGTGAATTGTTGCGATTTATAGAATATTCTCTGAAGTCAGTTGGGAAAATAGAAAGGCTGGATAGGTAGGTAGAAGGACAGAATAGTATAAGAGTGGGCTCCAGGTTGTCTTAGTGCTGAGCCTCTGCACTAATTAGCTAATAGATTGCAGATTGAAATGACAGACAGACAGACAGACAGACAAGTTCCTTTATTGTACATCAAAAAGGATAAAGGTACAATATACAACAAGTACATAAAAAATAATCAATGATTAGACGAACTTACCTACACGTGAAGTTCTATCATAATTATAGGAGGGCTTTAACCGAAGAGATTAGAAAATATTAGAGTGGTAATACAAATGGTATATCAAATTAATGTGGACTAGGATATCAATGCTTGGGAGAATTCATTGGATGCTCTGGGCATATTCTGTGATTTGTCCAAGGCATTTGATTGTGTACAGCATGAAACCTTAATCAGGAAACTCAATCACTATGGCATTAAAAATACCGCGCTGAATCTTCTGATTTCTTATCTCAGCGAAAGAACTCAGAAAGTCGAAGTAAGCGGTACAAGATCGTCTGGGTCTTTAGTACAGATGGGGGTCCCACAAGGATCGATTCTGGGTCCGTTCCTGTTTTTAATATATATTAACGATCTACCTTATATGGTAGAGAATAATAACGAGATTGTATTGTTTGCAGATGACACCTCATTAATTTTCAAATTAAACAGGCAACAAACTAACTATGACGATGTAAACAATGCTCTCTCTGAAGTTGTGCATTGGTTTAGCGTAAATAACCTACTCTTAAATAGCAATAAAACCAATTGCATAAAATTTTCAGCACCTAATGTGAAACAAGTAGATAAGCAACCGGAACTAAATGGTGAAAAACTGAACTTAGTTAGCTCGACTGTTTTCCTTGGAATCACCATTGATGCGAAGTTGCAGTGGGGACCCCATATCTGTCGACTGGCGGATAGACTAAGTTCTGCAGCTTACGCGGTTAAAAGGATACGCTGTTTGGCGGATGTCGATACCGCTAGATTGGTATATTTTAGTTACTTTCACAGTGTAATGTCCTATGGCATTTTACTCTGGGGTAATGCAGCTGATGCTAATATTATTTTTATTTTGCAGAAGAGGGCTATCCGTTATATATACAAAATGAAAAGTAGAGACTCCCTTAGAGAAAAATTTAAGGAAATAAACATCCTAACCCTTGCATCGCAGTACATCTATGAGAATATTATGTATATTCGTAAAAATAGGCATCAGTTTGTAAGTCGTAGTGACCTAAATGCCTTACGCAATGTAACACTAAGGAACGGCCACAAATTAGCGTTTCCTAAATGCCGGCTTAGTAAGAAAAGTCGTTCCTTCATAGGAATGTCTATTCTAATATTCAATAAAGTCCCGGCTGCGGTTCAGTCTCTGCCTTTACAAAGGTTTAAAAAAACCATCAAACAAACATTATGTCGAAAAGCTTATTATAATATTCAGGAGTATTTGGATGATATAAAGGCATGGGACTGAATTAAACTCTGACAGGCTATCACTATGCTTCTGTATTAATTATACTAAAAATTGTAAGCAGGTGGCATATGGGGTGATTCTTGGCATACACGATTGGCTGTCTCGTGTCTGACTTAATCATGTCATGGTCATACTGTGCATTTTTCTGTAAAAATTAATTTGAATTTTAAAAGAGTACCGAGAGTTTTTTCCTCCGGCTTTTTTCTCTCTCGGCCTACACTAGGGCATAGGATAAGAATATTGTAAATTCTTCCTAAAGCCTATGACCATATAGATAGTCTATCGTGACTTAGAGCTTAGCTTAGTGGTAGGTAATTATTGTAAATTTATCTTAAGGCAAGTTAGACACCTGTGTAGGATTAGCTATTCATTCAATAATCAATAGCTAATCCTTTGCCTTATATAGATCAGTTAGTAGTTTAAGTAGTTTTTAGTTAGGTACCTAGACTTTCGTTAAGCGTGTCTAATCACCTCATAGCGAAATAAATTATTTGACTTGACTTGACTTGACTTGATAGCACATCGATCCATTCAACTGCCTTTTGAGGTGACCTCATGACATATGCCTTGCCTATGCTATCTGAGTCCAGCGGTTTCCCGCGGTTTCTTCAGATTGTCTATCGACCATGTCGAAGGGCGCCCTGTTTGGTGGTCCTTGCAGACCAGTAGTATTGGTGACTTACTTGATAAAAGGCCTCTCATTATGTCTGTATCCATAACCCAAAAATATGGTAGTTCAGGTTGGAGCTCAAGTTACTGGAAATCACTGCGCACTGCTCGACTTATTGTACTGAGATTGAAAAGCTCCGCTTTCAATTGGGTCGTTCTCACCCACATTATGAACAATTAATGAAGCCGAGCGAACCTTAACCTCGGCACAATTATCGGTTAAAAATGTCAACAAGTCGAGGAGGTAGCTACGGTCGGTAGCTTCGGGCTTTCGCGCGCTGGCTTCGGGTCGCGGACAATGAAGAGGAG
Organism: Carterocephalus palaemon; assembly: GCA_944567765.1. Classification (NCBI taxonomy): domain Eukaryota; kingdom Metazoa; phylum Arthropoda; class Insecta; order Lepidoptera; family Hesperiidae; genus Carterocephalus; species Carterocephalus palaemon. Next base: position 13,521,635 of record OX155637.1, on the reverse strand, counting down.
GGAACGGTGTGTCATCTGCTTTCAACATAATTAAAATCACTTTAAATAATGCCACTAAGCGCCCAACCCTGCCGAGGTTTTATTTTACAAAGAGCTATTAGCATTAAATTTAGTTTTGGAATTATTATGTCCCGCTCAGACTCTGAGGAACATTAACCGCTCACTTTTTTGTGAATTATTGTTCCAAACGTACCCTCCTCGGCTTTTATAACACGCTTACTCCAATTTTTCACTACTCCGCCTGTTAACTCCGAGGGCAGTTGTTGGCGGGATGGGAAATCAAAAGAAATTTAATGACCCGTAGAAAGTGGCTGCATTGTGGAGGGCCGTCTCCTTACTATTGATTAGATGCCGCCGTTTCCGTATCCGAGTTTGTTTAACGCCGCCCCGCTCTTCAGATTGATGTGAGTATCGAGAACATTTACAGTACCCTGGTTTCGTATCTGAATGATGGTTCTATCTAGGGGTTCGAACAGTTGTTTGTAAATGATCAGCAACTAATCTAGCTATGACAAAAAAAATATGGAAGCTATATGTCGAAGCTAAGCTCATAGTTGAAGTTACCGGCTTACTCACGTGTGATTTAAGTCGAAAATAGTCCTACTAGTTTCGATCCATTACGATGAAGCTAAGGTCGTATGGATTTGTCAGAACTTATGATAACCATGATGCAAATACTGTAGGATGGTACCTACTATATTAGGAAGGAAGAAGGAACGATTACATTCGATTTACTCAAATAGAAGTTGTGAAGCGAAAAATAGATATTTCGTAATCGGTCGATTCAAATATAAATAATATATGGTGCTCCAACTGGATATTGTAGTTGAAATTCTGTTAAAATTTCCGTTTTTGGCCTTGTCAGGTACGTCACCTAAGATTATGGAACATGTTCCGGGTTCGCATATTCCCGCGCCTTCAGCCCAGTCTAAGCATTCCTAAATAAAAATTCGGGGCTTACTTATTTTAAAGTTCTTGCAAAATAAAAATAAATATGTAACTGAATGAAATAACATATAAGCCAGTATAGAGAGCGAGCTTTGAGCGTCTGTAAAAGATCTTAAGCAATCAATTAAGCACCTATTTTAAAACCTAATTTGATGATCATCCTTATAAAAGAGATTTTGTGCTATTGGTCCAAATATTATTATGCATGAAATAATTTGTAGTAAAACGATTGAATTTTATATTTCAAACCCACCTTTTCCCGCTCAAGCTGAGGGTGAACAAAGAAAAATAAAGTCTAGGCGAGACTAGAGCTTTAAAAGTTTTAATTGAATCCTATTTTACGGTAAGTCGTTAATATAATTTAAGTTTTTCCTGTTCTATTAATATTATCGATCGAGTCTTCAAATAGGTAAATGCTGATTTCAGTACGTTAATGCATTATACTGTATTATTGTGTCTTTAAACTTATTTATTTATGTACTTACACGAAATTATTGTTTTCAATTGATTCAACATCCTATCAACGTTTCATGTTTTTTTTATTTGTTTCTTTGCCAAACGTATTATCTAAATAGGTATATAAAATGTTTGGTCCTGACTGATCACTGATTTATCATTATCAACGCATAGTCTAAACGGCTGGTTCTAGAAATGTGCAATTTTTACTGTAGATTCTCCTCATAATGTAGGAGAGGATTTTGCAAAATTCCACTCCTAAGAGGGGGTTAAAGTTTGTATGAAACTCCGTCATATCTCAAGCAACATCTATGGGTAATGAAATTTATTTTTATTAGTCAAAAATAAAGAAATACGTGTTTCGCTTTATTTTTTAAATAATGGTATAAGTTTGTGGTTAATTGTTTAGACCGTTGCAGAGCCTAAACAGCTGAACCTTTACGGATTTAAAAGAATCTTAGCACTCAAGTAGACGAGGACAACGATATCCCGGATTGCCACGGAGCATAAGTGGTGGTAGCTGAAGCAATGTGTGGCTACAAATAATGTAGCCACACACTGATTGCGACCACACACACATAACATAATTTTTATCCCGAATATAGTTCATGGGCAAGAAGTTTCCTTGATAATACTAAAAAACGTTCGTTGAGTTCGACGAAGAATTTTATAGCGGGCCAAACACAGACCCGTAAAACTTGCTCAGAACGCTATTTCCTAATTTCGAAAGTCACATTTTCCATGAACGATTGCAACGATATTTTGTTTCCAACGCTTTTATTCAGATCTTCTAGAACGAGACTTGTTACATTATAGCAATAATGGCCATGTAAGCAACACGAATTAAAATCCTAATTAAAAAGCAATGATAAAAGAGTGCGAGACAGTGCTACCTACACAAAATACGCACTCCCGGACAAGGTAACATAAAGTTCGTTCAGAACAAGGCTTATCGGTTAAATCGGAGGCAAAGAATCGGAGGGAAAAACAATCGTACAGGCCTCGAATTCTTTTAATTTATACGTCGCACTTTTAATCGGTGTTAAGATTCAACAGTCGGTAACTTTTTTCAATTATCTGCTCTGATCTGGTGTGCATGCAAGGCCGCGTTCCTATGGGTTACTTCTACCGTAGAGGGCTAGTAGGTAATGTAGTTAGTGCTACTACGTCTTCACTGCCACTCTTTAGTTTGATGACTGGTTAAAATCAAATTATAGCATAGCAAGCAATTCAGTTTATTAAATTACTGGTTATAGCCCGCGATTTCGCCTGCTTTAAAATTAACTTAAAATACCCACTGTGTTTTCTGAAAGTGTTAATTTGGAAAACTAGGTACCTACTTTTGGGAGAGCAAATAAATAAAATCATTATCTTATGTATCTTATTTTATCTTCTTTTTTACAGAGAGGCGAAATCACCAATGTGAATGTTTATAAGGACTTAATTCCAATACAAATAGGTACTTAGGATAAAAAAAAGTCTAAACATTAGTAAAATACAATCTGAATGACAATCATCATCGTATCAACATCACTGTTTGGTGAAACTACTTTGGACGTTTGAATAAACGCTGTTCTAAATAAATATCTCAAACTTAAATTTATAAACAACTTATATTGATATTTAACGTTGTATTTTTCTAGTTCCATTTCCTGGCGTCTTAAAGAAACTAATAGGACAAATAAAAAATACATACAATTTAAGTATTTACGCCTTGCCTGTCTGCGTGAGTGGCACTACAAGAATTCTATAAATAAGTTATAATAATTTTATATCGCGCAGACGGTAGACACCCCTACCCTGTGCAACCTGTACGTGTGTACATAATATTGTATTATTTATTATTTATTGTATGTTACAACGATGCAGTATTTTAAATTTACACATTCCAAAATGAGCCCATTTAGATTTTTTGTAAAAATATGACATAAGATATAATGCCTTCGCGATCAATATACATGAAGGAATATCTTGCGTCACTTCAATCATCATCGGTATCATCACAAATTTTTATTTATCACTGATTTCTGATTGATTGGTGATGATAATACGATTACTATAACCTGGAAATTGCATACTGGAGTGTAAGCAGAATGTGGGAGCCTCAGATGTCAATCAGTTACTTAAAGTCCATTAAAGTAGATAGTTAATTAGTTAAATGTAAACTATGATCGAAGTGTCTTTGAAGCCCTAAAATTATGGGCATAAAAGACCGATGCTGCATGAAAATAGAAAGATGCCTCACCCTCCGCAACTGATGAGATTTAAGCATTGGTGCATGTAAATCGAAAATTACTTTCCCCACACGTAGGTAAGTGGCGCTAGTGATGCCTCCTCATCACACCATTAAGCTCATCGATGAACACGCAAAACATATTTTATAGTAATTAAGACAATGTCAAGAGACAATAGTGGGACATAGATAGGGTTACGATGATCACAATGTGGTCCATATATTTGACATATTTCGTGCAACAGTGCTTACCAGTTTAATGGAAATAATTATATTCTAAAAAAAATTTTATTTTATTTTCATGCATTGTCATCGGAACCTACTTAATATGTGTGCCAAATTTCAGCTCGATAGCTTCAGTGGAAGTCGGTGAAATATTGATTGCAAGATTCCAGGACATACATACTTACATGAATGAATGAATACATACGAGTGAAGTTAAATAAAAGCTTTAAAAAAAATTGCTTTGAGTAGGACGGCAATTAGGTATAAACGAAACTATCATTACTTCTAATTTCGCATTGTCGTCGGTGGTGATAAATGTGAAAAGTTTCAAATTAATCCGACGTTTTTAAGTGAGTGAGAGAAAAATCTCAAACCCAAGCGGCACGCATTAATGAATTTTATATGTGCGATTTAAGAAATTAATTATCACCTACTGTAACGGCAAACAAAACATCGTGAAGTCTGCCGATCCGCACTTGGCCAGCGTGGTACACTAAGGCCTAACCCCTCTCATTCTGAGAGGAGACACGTTACCAACAGTTGGACTAAGAAAGTGTTGCGGTGCACCTTGCATCTGTTGCTTTAACCTAGTCGACAGTAAGTCACCGCTTGACTATGAGGGCTTCTCGACAAAATGAAAACAACAAAACGAACTTAAATTTCATTCGAATTTCGTTTCATTGTAATCACGTAGGCAGTAAAGCCAGCCTCTCGGACGTTTCCCTCCACTATCTATAATTAAACAATGGGCTTGACCCTTCCATTACAACCCAACAAGCGACGTTTAACACATTCAGATAATCTCTCTAAATCGCCATAATCTCGACTCGGGACGAAACTTAATTCAATTCTACGTTAATTCACTTATTTGAAAACGAGACGCGATACAGTTATCAGGCGACCCCGGCTTATGGGGTCGGATGATCTGGATAATCTTTTCACGAATTAATCACTATATGACTACTTCTGGTGATTGCTTTTTTAAACTTCGCTCGCCACACCGTCATTTCTGTTATTAAAGGTAGCTTCAATTAAGTTTATAAGCGTTATCAAATATATAAGGTGAGTTGGCTAGTACATTATGTCATTGTGTGTTTTGTGTTTGGAAGGTTGTTTTAAGAAGTTTGAAAAAGGTACGAAGTAATATGTCCATTCATAGCCCCATGGCTCGTGACGTCAGAGTTAAGCAAAGACGGGCGCGGTCGGTATTTGGTAATAACAACCGTCAAGCCTTGTCGAAGATCAATGGCTTGAGAACATTATCACAGGGTTGGCCACTAACGCCTCCACCAATCCGCATTGGAGCAGCGTGGTGGAGTATGCTCTAGCCCGCAGCTGTCTGTTTGGGAGACCCGTCCCCAGCTGTGGGACGTCTATGGGTCGCAGCGAACATTTAATTTCTTAAAACTAACAATTTATTTCCTCGATATAGACCTCGGTTGAGTGTTTTAATTAAGCCACTAGGGTACCTACGAGTACCTATACTTACGTGCATTCACGATTTGTACCTATTAGTAAAGTGATTAAGAGCGCTTCGATAAAATTGGCATTCGATCTAGCCGCTTTTACAAAGAATTATAGGCGTTTAAATCTATACGTTTACGTTGTTCGTTAGAGTTACTTACTCGTAGTTATCTTACACTAATAGGTCAACCGTCTTCGTTAATTATACAAGTATCATAATAATATCGCCTATATAATTATCTGTCAAAGGAATATTGTAAAGTTCGTCAATTGAGCAATAAATCTAGGGAGGTACGTGTCAGTTGACCTATTGAGACAAGTTCAAGAATCGAACAATTGATATACGATTTATAGTGCGTTGTAATATTTTTTTGTAAAATTGACTACAAATTACTAGATAAGTTACTAATATTAATGTAAGGTTGTAATTAATGTATACATATTAATCTCTTTATCTTTAATGACTGACTGACTGAGATTATTCAGTCAGTTGATAGATCTCAACGCCCGGCCAAATTGGCTAAAGCAAGAATTTTTAAATTTTGACAGTTTATTATATTGCAGACGGTTTTTTTTATTCCACTCCTAAATGGGTTAAATTGGCTGTGTGAGCACTGTGTGGCAGTCAGAGTCTCTTATTCCGAACCATCTCACGAAACTGACTAAAAGCATTTCCCGTGACAAATATATTGATGCTAGGTTTTAGCATTCTTTGAACACAACTGGAAGCTAGAAAATTGGTCTACCGTGAGTTGGCAAAAAAGATAGCATGACATCTTTTTAACTAGGTAGGTACCCACCTAAAATTTGGGTGTGATATACTTGATGTTTGAATCTACCAGCGTGTTATGACATAAGTATCTTCTATATATTATGTATATTAATGTGCGAAGACTTTGTATTCAACCCTTGAAGTAATGCGCGCGAAGAGGAATGTGAAATTTGGAATGATTTAAGTTTATAAGAACCTTACCTTATTTTATAAGGATATTGATTATTACCTACCTGCCAAATCCTTTGGATGTAAAAAAAATCGCTTTTCTTATCCTATAATTATTTGAAGAAAGTGTGTTTGGCATTTTAACAACACTTGGCGATAGTCACAACTCGTCGCAAATGATACCTATGTCATCACCGCTGGCACACCTGCACTTGTCCGCTCGCCGAGCTGGTTTAAACCGGGTTTTTACCCAGGCGGCCGTGGCCGGCCGGCGCACTCCTCCCGCGCCTTTACGGTGACAGGTCACGCACACATAGCTGCGCATGTAGTAGTGCTCTGGCCGTACGGCAAGTTTTCAATCTGTTTGGTATTTATTCTTGTGACTAAATTCCACTTTGGCAGCCTTTACGTTTCTTCGAGAACATTATGTAAAACTCTGATAAACTCGCCATGTTTTCCTTTAAAGCAGGTGATATTTAATTTCTCAAAACGCACGTAACTTAGAAATGTAATTGGTGCGTGCCGCTTTGATTTAAAACCGGATATCCTCGAGTGAAAAGCGAGTTCGATAACCACTTGGCTTCTTGTTACTATTTGTACTAATTAAGAGTTACAACAACAACAAATATGGATAGGAACAAACCCTTCTGAAACTTAAGTCTATATATATAAAAGGAGAAGGTGACTGACTGACTGACTGACTGACTGACTGACATATCAACGCAGGGCCTAAACCATAAGGGCTAGAAACTTGAAATTTTGCACAGGGGTTCCTTTTATAACGTAGGGGAGCACTAAGAAAGGATTTTTGAAAATTCACCCCCTAAGGGGGTAAAACGGGGGTGCAAAGTTAGTATGAAAATTTGCCGTTTTTTAAGTCGTTAGGCGGGTAGACGTCGTTAATGGGTCTAATTCTACGCGAGCGAAGCTGCGGGCGTCCACTAGTAAATGATAAATTGATAAACAATAATGATACATAAATGAAATATTTTGCAGCTGCAAATGTCTAACGTTAGAGAATCTGATAAGAATTACCCAGCGACGTTTCTTTCATTCCAGATTTGCGTAGAATCCATCATGTCAATCCTCTCGGTGCAACAGTGTATCATAGCGAATGCCCTGAGTAGGCGACTACTGGGAGCGCGGCTCAACTCGACTGATGTATATCGCGCTCATCTATTATTAATGTTTCATTCGAAATTTGAAGTAAATTTAATACTAATTCCTAGTCCAAAATGAATTTTAAATTATCACAATACAATCGGGTGAGTTATTAGCGCCGTTTTAGTCGGTAGCCGTATTAAAAATATCTAACTAATAGATGGATGTTGGATAATAATTTTATGCGTTCGTATGTTGGATAATAATAATTTTAGTTGGAATGATAGATATCATTGTTCAAATCGGTACCGTAGATCGGAAGCGCGGGAGTGCGGCGTATTTTTAGGTTACGTCAGCCGGTCGCGGGCACACCGCAATGTCGCCACAGAACGTCTGACGTTAACAAATTACAACGGCTGTCAGCTTCGTGAAACAATATACCGGTTGGCGTTTAACTTATCTCAGAACTTTTCGTCCCGTGTAGATAAAACGTTGTATAACTAAAATGTCATTATGCTCTGAGGCCAGTACTCGTAAGTCACATAGGAGATAATATTTCACTGGGCGCGGCAACCCGCGACGCGACCGTATCGTTCCGTTCAGTATCGCGGATGCCGAACGATTTGTTACCTTATCTACGTTACTTTGTTTAAAGTTGATAGGTCAACTTTAAGGTATCTCCGGCAGAGTCTAATCTACTTGTGTTCAATTGTTAACCGTTTGACTAGCGACTTGCTAGCTGCATTCAACTATCCTTGCATTGTAAGGCTGCTCAGTGGTGCAGTACAATATAGGTAGAGTAGTAGTAGAGTAGTAGTAGTAATAGTGGTAGGGTAGAGTAGAGTAGAGTAGTAGTAGTAGTAGTAGTAGTAGTAGTGGTAGAGTAGAGTAGAGTAGTTGTTGTAGTAGTAATAGTGGTAGAGTAAAGTAGAGTAAGGTTTAGTATTCAGATTGAAACTGAAAAATCATGTTATGTTTATTACAACTCTACTAAAAATGTGTGGTCTGTGCAACAGTATACTTTCGAGTAACTGTATATACTTAATATGAATTGAAAATAGTTTATAACCATTAAGGCGAATTCATACTCAAGTGACAGTTTAATATCACAAGAAACAAGTCATATTTAATTATGTTTCATGTTCACCATATACTTAAAACCAGATTGTGTAAGACCGTGCGAAAAAAATAAGCGTTACAATTTGATACTAGACTAAGAAACAGGGCATTCATTGTAACAGGAGAATCGCTTTATGCACACCGACGGCTGTGAAAACTCAACCAATTTCTTTTCACGAAACGCCTTTGATTATATTAGCATTCCCGCCTCAGCAAAACAGATATCTACAACACAGTAAATATGTCTTAAGATAGCAGATTATCCAGAAAATATCTTAGTTGTAACAAAAATAAAAAGTCCAGCTACTGATAGCGTTCATCTACAGAAACGCCCTCTAGCTTATTTGAGCCACAGAGTAAAAATATTTATCGGAATTTAATGAATATACCAAGTAGAACGTAAAAATTGCGTACCAAATATTTTGTACTAAGGGAATCATTTAGGCTCGATAATAAATCTTGGGGGAGATTTAAATGTGTAGATTTGTTTCAGTGACATTATTACTAACGATACCTTTGTCTCCTTTGCGTCCGATGCAATACAATCTACAATGATTTTCAGAACAAAATTTCGTCAATAATTTGGTCTTAGAAGTCGCGGGTTGTTGAAGAAATCTACAGCAGATTTAGGCATTAGAAAACGAATATGAGAAGAGCAGGAATGGGATAATAATCTAATAACAGTATACAAATATGGCATTCTGAAGTCCCTGAAATAAATATGTAGATAAACTGTGTATTTTAAATTAAAAAAAAAAAATTTTATCGCCAATTATCTAGTCCTAAAAGAAGATTGCAAATCACTTAATACACCTTGACCATATATTTTGACTAATAGATACCTTGAAATTTCTAGAAAATTATAAATCAATCTCAGCTTTCTTTTTGCAAAATGTTTCTAAACACCAATCCCCAACCCAAATTCCTAAATTTCCTAAACCTAATACCGCAATATATTATCAGTTCAAATGTTTCAAAACCATCCCGCTACTTATACAGATGGAGAATTTTGAATGGGTTTAGATTAGAGTTAATCTGACAGTCTGTCGCGATACCATCTTCATATAACATATTGCCTCAAGCAAGAACGGCCCACGTAGCGACAATCGCTGGAGTGTCTCGAAAAACTAATCACACGGCTTTTTTATTGCTTGTCGGGCGAGACTAGAAGTGATTTGTCCAGAGCAATCTATCATTCAAGCACTATGTGAATAATTAGTGTCACCGCTCGCATCCGGACGGTGTGAGCGCCAACAATGAACTCTGACGCACCATTCAAACAAACCATTAATAATTCTGAACGCTAGTTTTTCTAAGACGGATCCGCTGTTGTAAATAAATGGTACAGCGTATTCTTAACTACCTTCTTACGGTGACATTTTTTAGCCGTTAGCTGGTTATTGTGAGGCGCGGGCTGGGCCCGTCACGTGACATACGATGTTTCAAAGTTGATTTCGGCTGCCTACTCCGTTCACGGAGCCTCGTTTGAAAATGACTGATTAATTTAACGTATGGGTACAGAAAAGTAACTAAAGAATAATAATAAAAACTTACCATGGACATTCACACACGCTCGCCTGACCCCAAATTAGGCGCGAACTTGTACTATGGATGGTAGAGACTGATATATTTAGATAGATATACTCGTACTAGATATTTTTTTAAATACATACATAAATAGATAATATTGCGTCTGTATACATAGAACAAACACAAGTGTTCGTCACACGAATATTTTGTCCTGAGTGGGATTCGAACCCACGACCCCTGGCGCAACAGGTAGAGTCACTACCGATTGCGCTAACGGTCCCGTCAAATATGGAATTTTGTCGAATGTCCTACCGCAATATAGGTAAGATTCCGTAATTGGGGTATTATTCCACATTTGGTTACTTTTAAGCATTAATGATCTCTATTATGTTACTCATGTCGTTTTTAATATTCATATTCATATTTTTTTTGTATATCTTTTATGACTAAGCCAAAAAGCTCCCGCTTACCTTCTCTAGATTTATGTCGAATAATTTTAAGTTGTTCCTATCTACAAGCATAAAAATTCCTATACGCCTAGTTCACACCACTAATCAAGAAACCACTTCACGTAACAAATGAATTAGCTATTAACGTCAATAAAAACAAATAAACCACCATGCATAGTGCTAATTGACATTTGTTGGTAAGTTATGAATACTTCATAACAAGTGTAACGATCTGCTTACAACTGCATCGCTTGAATGCACTCGCCTTGAACAAAAAAACTACTCAACACGAGTGATAAGAAACAAGTAACTGTCGGGAGCGTAGAACAATGGTAATAACATAACTAGTGACGAATTTTTTCTCTCTGATAGCAGTTACATTCGTATTACAATGTCTATCTCGATACAAATCAGATGGAAAAAGACTAGACTTAAGTGATGGAATGTCTAACCAAGCAATTTGTAGACTTTGTTTTAACCAAGTGCAAATTGTCTGTACAGTAACAGTATAGGTTAAAGTTAATGTCCTTGAATAATCGTATCACCAGGCTTTCTTTAAGCTTTGTTTATTTAAATAATGAATAACATCTTTAAATGCTATGAAGACAGATCAAAAAATTACCTTAAATTGTATATGTATGTCAATATCATCACAACCCGTACTTTGTCCCACTGTTGGGCACGGGTCTCCTCTCAGAATGGGATGGATTAGGCCTTGGTCCACCACGTTCGTCATGAGCGGATTGGCAGACTTCACATGGCTTCGAAAACATTATGAAGAGCTCCAGGCATGCAGGTTTCCTCCGATGTGTCATTCACCGTTATAGCAAGTGACATTTAATTTCTTAAATCGCACATAAATTAGTAAAGTCATTAGTGCGTGCCGTTGGGGTTTGAACCCGGACCGGTCGAGTGAGAGGAGAGCTCCATAGCCACTGGTCTGTCACCGCATATATACGAGTATATGTACAAATTTATTATATACATTAGGCTCGCGTCATTAGCTCAAAATTTTTATTTCAGCCGCTACACGCAGCTTGTAGTGTCCATAGCCCAATGGCTCGCAACGATTGAATGTGATCATCAGATTAACGAGTAAGCAACGACGGGCGCGGTCGGTTTATGGATGGGTGACCACTAGTAGTAAAATTTGATGGGTGCTACCGTGCTTCAGAGGACATCTTAACTTAACCGTCGGTCCCGTTTGTTTTCAATAGTAAAAACAATCGTAAAGCCTTTTCGAAAACCTTCGGGTGGCTTGAGAACATTCACCGGGTTGTCCACTAACCCATAACTAGTCCGCATTTAAACAACATGGTGGAGTATGCTCTAGACCTCCCGCAGCTGTGTCTGTGGGGGAGACCCATGCCCAATAGTGGGACACCTATGGGATGTAGCATTTTACACGCAGGTTATCAATTTAAAGAATCACTTCAGTTGACAAGTCAGTGTGCTGAATCACCATTGCAAAATAAAAACCTCTTACCTAGGTACATGTAAACCACTTTAAGAGAAAAAAATAAAACATTGTTTTTGACTTGTCTCACTATAAAATAACAACGGTGGAGCGGCGATCCGTCTCTTAGCAAACACGGTTATTCTGCCCAGTAGGCCAAGTTTTTACAACTGCTTTGTGTTTGTGCCATTAAAAGTTTATCATTCATTATAATGTACAGTACAGTTACATGGCAAATGCATTAATTCGTTCATTTAAAAATTCAAAAATATAAATATGTAAAGTTAAACTTGATGTTTCCTTTGAATAAAATAACGAAATCGGTTGAGGGAACTCGGGCACCGGCCAGTCACGGTTTCACGGCACGTTTCGGACCGGTGTGAATGACCGTGTCTCGTTGAAGATATGTTTTATTACGCATTTTAATAATGTTCGTATTGTTTGAGCTATGTCGAAATACATTAAGCTGAGATATGGCCGACGAGCGCTACAACTGCTCCCTATGGTTATTACTTATTTATTATTTGTTAACATTTCGGACAATAATCGCCATAATAAAACTTTTAGTGCTCGTTACAAGACGAATATAATTACAATTAAATTATCAGAACACAGTTTTATAAAAACAGAACTTTGGAAAGGGATTTAAGAGGTCTTGAACCTTTCTCAGCCCGATTTAATTATGACTACCTTTGTTTTAAGGAACAACGGTGCAGTGAACATTTTTACATGCTTACTTGACACAATTTAATAATCAGCATTTGATGACTTATCACGAGATAACATGCAAGGATTGTTATTTTTGATATTAAATTTTGAGTGGTTCGAATTCAGGGAAAATTTGTTTTAGGATTCAGTGCGAAAACATACTAAGTATTTTTGTTGAGTCAGGGGTGTGATCCACCCAAAACCAATTATAAATATGTTATAATAAATATAAAATATTATTGAAAAAAACAAAAACCTGACTGCGTAAACTGAAAAAACTTTTTAAAATTACTTAATCACTAACTCAAAAGATAGAAACAAGTTGTAAATATAATCACTTTTTTTTTAATTGTTTGATCATAGTTGAAAGTGTTAACAAACGCATTCGGGGGAATCAAATATATTTACATACTATGATTTCTATTTTGATAGCGAATGATGCCTCCGACTGGGTTTGTGAACACTGTCAACTATGATTATTCAAATAAATAAAAAAGTATAATTTTTCAACTTGTTTCAATCAAGTTTGACAATATTTTTTCAATATAATATGCAGTCGGGATTTTGTGTTTTTTTTTTTCAATAAAGTAGCCAAGTCAAATGACATAATTATTGTACATTCCAGCTACGGAACCTTCATTTAGTAATTGGTGTGTAGACTTGGATGCAAATTTAGTAAATGTAATTTTTTATTGCGTTACATTTCACAATTATTCACAACGGTATTCTAATATGTAGGTACTTACTCGTACATGTAAATTGTATTTAAGTACCTATACTCTGGGTCGGGCAACAACTATTGGGTTTATCTAACTCGAATGCTCGGTAGCAGCACGCAGTCTGGATTTGTATGGCAAAAGGCTCACAAGCAAGGGATCTAAACATGTAGCTGAAGGTCTGCTTTCCTCTTAGGGGAAATACAGGCGTGATGTTATGATTATGATGATGATGATGTTGATGATGACGATGTTATAAGGATAGGAATGAGGCGCACGTGGCCCCGTCGACTGGCAGTGGTGGGTGACCGCTACAGAAAACATTAACGTTGGAAATACTCTTGAGTATTCTATGGGCAATGGGATAAAGCCAGACGGGAGAAAACGAATCAGTAGAGAGTAGTCATATCTGAGGAAGAAAGGGAAAAGGGAAAAATCACAAACCGATATAATGTTGACGAACGATATTGTATAATTGAAGAGATTTATATTTTTATAATGCAACTTAAATTTTTCTTGATTGCAAGAATTCTAAATGACTATTAAATAATTTGTGATTATTAATAGTATTATTTAACAGTAGCTGAACGAGATAATAATATCTATACTCTTCAATACAATAGTTTACAACTAAGAACACATTCATTTAGCATTATATTAGTTTCAACTTAATATACTCTATGTTTTAAATCAGGGTTCCGCTTAGCAGCATTACTTGGTTATAATAAATAATCTTAGGGTCCGCTATCTGTTATTCGCACTGATGATCGCCTGAAACAATTTAACCGGCATTCATTTATACTACCCACTTCTGATTTAGGTATTTGAGTAAATCTTAAAAGCTCGTAAAATGTTTTACCATGGGAAAACGGCCTGTATTTAAATCATGGTTTACTTTGGGTCATCATTTACCTTTACATTACGTACTAACTTTTTTCTATAACACAGACCGACAAACAGGCATACGGGCTACCTGCCACGGTCACTTACCATCAGATATTCGGTACTTCGATATCAACACGGTAGGTCGCGCAACAATTAATAGTTATTATTAAGTTCAACCCATTTCAGCTGCGGGAGGTCTAGAGCATAGGTACTACTTGCGATAGTGGCCAACCCATTGTCGATTTTCGACAAGGCTTAGCGATTGTTTTTACCATTGAAAACAACCGGACGCGACGGCTTAACGTGCCCTCCGAAGCACGGTAGCGCCCATGAAATTTGCTATTAGGGGTGGTGGAAGATTCAGAACGTAACTTAAGAGTCTCGTTCGAAACTCGTCCCATGCAATTTCAGTACACCCGTCGTTCTCTACAGATAAAATCATACTGGATTTCTCATTATAGAAGAAAGTAAAATTTCAAAGCCTTTACGTTGTAACGACACGGTAAAACATTATCGCAAAATACTATGTTCCTAAATATTGCAATGTGTAGAAGGATTCCTGTGGAAAATCTCTTTACTGGCTCCTTACTACCTGTTTGAGGTTTGCTACAGTTGTCACCGATGTAGCTGCATACACCTAGAACATACACAATACATGTCATATTTTCAAGCAGTATTACTTTAACACGTATGTACCTGTACTATAACTATGTCTTGTTCAAGATCTTACACAATTATAACGCATTGCAACCGTCTCACTTCCGTAAGTATGTTTGTTACGCTTCCTAGATTACTTACGCCCGAACAAGAGCATATATCAATTTAAGGTAAACGTACACGAGTTACGATCGTACTCGTTGAATTAATTTAAGACACTATTATACAGCCACATGGTAAGTTTGGGTTGCAAAACAATTTAATTCTATGAAAAAATTACTTATAAAACCAACTCGAGTTGTTATTACAATTTGCAGACTTGGTGTGCGATCGTCTTTAAAGTAACGAGACTTCTAACGGACGCGTCACTACATGGCACGACCCGCACGACCTATAGTTGTTTAAGAAATGTTCTCAGTACAATCAACATGGACCCCTCAGCGATCTAAATTAATATGACGCTCACTCACTTAGTAGTACACACAAAGAAATCTCTATTTTTTATTATAACGATCTTGCTTACATTACTTCCTTATTATCACGTTTCGGACATTACATTTAATATACAGCGCTAATTATAAACGGGTTCTTCGTAATGAGAGCTGCGGAAAATATTTGAGATGAGGTTAATCGCTATTGTTTTTTTCCTCCGCTGTGGTTCAGCTATCTCAGGAGAAGTGAAACGCGGTATTTTGATGAGACTGGCATTTATTACGAGTGCGTTTTAAATCGATAGCCAAGTGGTTGAAATTCATTCTCTCACTCGTTATACGTACACCGGGTTCAAATCCCAGATGCAAGCTCTAATAGTTTTTCTTAGTTAAGCGCATTTTAAGAGTTTAAATTTCTGTACAAGTAAAAATTCTAGGTAAACCTGCCCTGAATACGTTCTTCACAATGTTTCCAAGGTAGTACCTGCATGCAAAATCTGTCAATCCACATTTGGTTATCAAAGTGGATTAGCCTTATTACCGCAAATGGGAGCGGCAACCAATTGAGAAGAAATCTTGCCGAGCAATGATTTAGATGGTGGTGATTTTATATCAGTCATTGTCAGTTTTTAATATCAGCTTGGTGTGTGACGTAGCGGAATCATTGAAAGTTATTTTCGCCCACTTCAAATCGTTGGATTCATTTCAAAATTTGCACACTAATCAAGGACCGATGGCCATGCAATAATTTAAAAAAAATGTACATTTTAGTTAGGTTATCTACAAAAGCGAGTCTTTTTTCTAACGATGTAATTATTTTTAAATCAGGCACTGCCAAATCAAACAAAACAGATCAGACAGAAGCAAACTTATTGACGAGACTTGTCAAGAATATAAAAGGTAAGGTAAGGTGCTTTGACCAAGTAACGTAAGGTAATTTTATTAATTTTAATGAGTCTTACTTCATTATAATAAGTTAATTTTAAATTTAATTTAATAAACAAATAGGTAAATAAACTTTATTTTGCTCCACAATTTTATTAAAGCATGTAGGTAGTATGTAGGGGACTTGTGGTTCCGCTTGGCCTTTGATTAAAAATCAATGGCTTTAGATCTAGACAAAGATATCTGGTAGTAACTGGAGGTTGCCTTTAACAAGGAAATTTTCTTATAAGGTAAATTCGTTCACTGTCCTTATGTTGAGTTAATAAGCCGACTGATTGTAATAAATTAGTTACTTATCCTATGATAACACCTATTACTTCGATAAATAGACTTTACATGTCTTCGTCTTCGGCTTGCATTCTCTACAAAGTGAATTGTATAAATCACAAGTTTCCCTCGTCTACGGAATGGAGATAGCGAATGGAGATTTCAATGTTCGCTATAAAATTTAGTCACTTTTCTCTACAGACCTTAAACGTTTTTTAAAAAGTACACATACAAATATTATCCACTGTTGTGCACGGAGTAAGTGAGCAAATGTGGTCGAAATTCAAATAGTGGTCGAATTGTTAGAAGTGTAATTTTTTTATAAATTTTATTTTGAACGTTACTAAGGTATCTCTATAATCAAAGACAATTTTCAAGTGAAATGTGCAATGCGATGGCTTTGCTCCAGCCCTATCCAGGTAACCAACTATTAAAATCTATTATAGTATGTTGCATGTCAAACTAATGGTAGTGTGTGTAACATTTTATTTTTTATTAATAAAATTAATGTAATTAATATTGAATCGGATCTCCCCCACAGACACAGCTGCGGGAGGTCTAGAGCATACTCCACCTGTTCCCAGCAGTGGGACGTCTATGGGTAGCAGCAAAAAAAAATTAGCTTTCTGCACTATTTCTACATATAAACTTTAACTGTGTTTCATACACCTCCGACGTAATTTTCTGATATTATAAAGCAGGAGAGATTTAATTTTTTATTTGTTTAGACTTAGTTTTTCGAGACTTAGGTTTACAGAGATTAGTCTGGAAGTACCAGTCTGATTTAAGAAAATCTTTCTTTATTAGATAGCTACATTAATGTGGAATAGCTTAGACTATCTAGAACCAGGCTTAACTTCTCAGCTTGTCCTAAATATCGATATTTGCTAAGCAAGTCGGAGGAGCAAGAGTTCCTAAAAATCCTTAAGCCGCGAGCGCCTTCTTACAGCTATGTCATAGGTTATTACAATGTTCTACAAAAATATAGACCTTCACTCAATTTAAATAAAGTTTGGAATAGCATATACCGAGTTAGGTATATACACAAATCATCAAAATGTATTTATTGAACAAAGATATCTAAATTCAAACAGTGATTTACGAGTGGTTTTATTATGCATTTCATATTAATTCTTACAAACGAAAGTAACTTTATCATAAAGAAAATTATATGAAGATTAACTTTGTTCATAGCTTGGCAATTGGATCTATAGTCTCGTTGATAAGGGAAAGTTAAAAAATACACGATGAAAAGCGGCACGGAAAAACGTTAAATTTTGCTTTTAGGTTATGTACTAAGTGTAAAAAATAAATTAAGGTCGTTTGAAGGGTTCATTATTTATTAGCTATTAAGGTAGGTTTTTAATATAAGTCTAATATACTAGTAGTATTATAGTGTTAATTGCATTGGTAATATAATATTACGATTGTATATCTCCGAAGGGGCAGTTATATTTAGGTCCGATGTAATAGTTGGACGCCTATTGCCACAGACCGGGTACAAATCGACTCCGAGCTGCTACCGGGCAATTCAAGTTAGTTGAAATAGTTGTTACCCGACCCGGGGATTGAACTAAGGAACTAAAGAACTAAGAAGTTATATCCAATCAACGTAGAAACTTTATATGTTGGCATGATGTTGAAATTTGTGCTTCAATAAGTCCTTATTTTTCTACGTTGTTAATGTTTTTTTCTCGTCTGGTTACATACCATACACTACTTAAACGTGTGTAAATGCTACATTATAATTTTTTATATATTAAAGCTCTCAGATGCTGAGCTAAATCTTCAATAATCTTGTTTTATATTTGTAATGAAAATTAAAATAAAAACTTTTAAAAAGGAGGTAACTTGAGCTGTACTTTTTACCTGCTAAAACAAACAAAGTTGAGTGTCAATTAATTTAATCATATTTTCCAATTAATAATATCATAGACCGTAAAGGGATACACAGTACATACCTTGTATGTAAGGTGAATCACAAAAAGGTACTAACATACTGCAGTGTATTTTTGTAGCGCCGACACCTGAATCTGATTGGATATCAATATAAACCGGCCTCAGCGATACAGGCGCAATACTGTGAGAGATCAATCATTGAACGATAAAGCTACAAAGTAGCGTAAAGGTTGTATACGAATCACTATTTTTGCTAAATCTTGAAGAAAGTCAGCAGTAGCTATCATATCGCTACAATGTCTTTCATTACGATACGAGGCTCTGCCTTAACTTAAATATCCATTCCGTCATGTATAAATTTCATATTTAGTTTTCAAATGTCTAGCTCACGTAAGTTACCCATGTTTGGGCTATCCTACTAATATTATAAAGGGGAAAGTTTGTAAGTATGTATGTATGTATGTGTGTTACTCTTTCACGTAAAAAGTACTGAATGGATTTTACTGAAACTTTACAATAATATAGCTCATACATCAGAATAACACATAGGCTACAATTTATAAAGATATTGTGTGAATTGTCCAAAATATGACGATAAGTGTCAAGTAAGTAGGAAAAAATCTAACATCTACGAGCTATTCTGGCGTGCGCTGCCAAAACTACTGGACCGATTTCAAAAATTCTTTCACCATTAGAAAGCTGCATCTTCACTGAGTGACATAGGCTATATAATATTACTAGGCGTAAACGAAACTATTGTTATGTCTAATTCCACGCGAGCGAAGGAGAGG
The DNA here is from genome assembly GCA_944567765.1 of Carterocephalus palaemon. Lineage (NCBI taxonomy): Eukaryota > Metazoa > Arthropoda > Insecta > Lepidoptera > Hesperiidae > Carterocephalus > Carterocephalus palaemon. The sequence continues at coordinate 13,502,415 of OX155637.1, read as the reverse complement.
AGAACGATATAACGAAGGAGGTTAAACGGAACTCTACATGGAAAGGCTGTAACAAAAGGACGGGCTGGAAGCACTCGTACGGTTTCCTGTTTACTTTACCTTACCTACAACCGCGTACATTGCAACCTGTTCCACGTAAATCATATTAGCAGGTTGTATTTTAATCTCTGCACCTCGTGAGGCACGAAGGAATAAAGAAAATAAATGGAAAAAGACGATGGTGTTAAGACCGAGTGTTGTGATTGAACTTCCTCGAGAAAATTTCCTACGAAACGGAATATTATGTACTTTGATTACTTTATTAACAGATCCGTCCGCTCGGGCTGTGAGAAGCGCATATTTATAGTGTTATTCTCCTTTGAGAGCGAATATCAAAGCGGTTACCCGGCAGATTTTTCGTTACTCCCGCGATTACACAGGCGAAGACCGCCGACAGATTTAACGAGGTGCCCGAACAACACAGAAATCTTTCACCTGAGTATTTAGATCTTCGGTTAAAAATAAATCTCATGGTTTCTCGGAATAACAACAGTGTCAAGTCAACTCGCCTTAGAGCAAAGATTATATTTGTCATCGGCGATCGCATTAGCGCCGTTTACGGTAGGGCTCCCATAAATGACGGGGATATTACGCAATAATACATTTTAATTTAACACTAAATCACTAACCCTAATACTAGTCTGACAGCGCTCAATATAAGAAGTTACCTATGCAAACATCAAGAAACAAACAAACATGGTGATCTAGATATAATATAAGAAAATAAATACAAACCTATTAACAAACCATGTTAACAATCTAAATCATTAACACTCCAAAGGCAGCTTCTGTAAACCCAACTAAACTCAGCTAACAATTCGTGGTCTATGACAAATCGCGCGGTACACCAACTAATTATTGAAACCTGTACATATCTACTTTGTGCCTGTACGCGCGAGTGATAACATCGATTTTAATTTACAACGACAAACGAATATATTTTTTATTTAATAAGCAACCCTTCTTTCAGAATGAAGTGTAAGATTTAGACCATTACCTATCCCAGTGGAACTAGAACAATAAACATCCTTATAAAGCGTTCTTTATTCCGAAAACATAAGGATCTTTAGTCGGCTTAAGTTTTAGCCATTTGTCATTACCTCCCAATGCAATAATATTAACTAACACTCTTTTTAAACTTACGGCTATGTTTAAGGTTTGTCACAGATGTCTTGGGCGACAGTGGCGATAGGACATCGATAGCCCGGATGTCCCAGTAAACCGGAACGTATGGCAGCTTTAGTTGGTGGGCTGTCGTGGGTGCGGCAACGTTAAGCGTCCGAGACTCCTTCTCCCACCGAACAGATGTTTTGTCAACGCTTCACCTTCCCCGGTAAGCTTGCCGCCTCAACAACATCTAAAATAAACAAAAATTTTTATACACTCACGAGCGAGACCGGCGCCTAATTATAGAGCTGTCATCTCGACTTAAATACCTAATGAGCCGTTTCTAATATCGTATGGTAGTTCTCATTCGGATTCCCTGTTTGTTTACGTAATAACTATCCACGCGTCCCTTTGCGCTGTCATGTGTTCATATTTTAAGCATTTAAGGAGAACTGTTTTAAATTGATTTCATAGACGTCGCAGCTAATGCCGTTTGGATATTTTCTTCAGATTTGTAGCAGTTGAAAGGATGATCGAGGGCAACTGCTTTGAAATGCTCGTTTCAGAAATTCTTTAGTGATAGTTTATAACATAACGTGGGTATGAAACGTTCAATAAATTATCGTTTTTTTTAAATTCGTTGAACAAGTAGGTAGATGTAGTCATTGAGAACGGTTTCACATACATGAAACTCGTGCGTTAAATGAGTTATTGATCTTATTGTTTAGTCGTGATTAATAAATATTCTGTTTTAACTAGTAACAATTTACCGCATTTAATTTTTTTAACGCTGATTTTCTTTTCTTTTTCAGACGCGGACTCAAAAAAAATAGCAATGAATTCGAACTGTTTACGGTAATTCACTGATACATTCATTCAGTTATGTTAAAATAACAAACGACGCAGTTCGAAACGGTATAAAAACTATTTAACAAACAATTATTCTAACTCACTGCTTTCGGAGTAAAATTTCTGGACCGAACTAACGTACGTACGATTTACTGGTAATGAAACAGTTCTTTTAAACCAGAACTTAATAATAAATGAGAAAAAGGCAATGAATGCAACACGTCATGTGAAACCAAAACCGTGACGCATTAAAGGAATAATCCAATACTAGGGCTACCCTGCGACGCGAATCGTTAGCGAAATAATTTGTTTTGTTCCAACGTCTTTAAATATTTAAGCACGCTTACCAATTCGTCCTGGCACATAATTTACAATCAAACGAGCATAGTAATGTTCGATTGTAATTATGTGAACGATTTAATCGAAGTGATTTACAAGTTGTAGCAACGCCTACTCTAAAGTCTTCCACGTAATTTTTAGATCAGGTATGTTTTATTATAAATAATTTTTTAATATTGTAACACTGACGGGGCAGCCCCACTCCAAACCATCCATCTGTCATGGCCGCGTTCAGTGTCTCGTTCCTGATTTCTCTCATTTAGTTTAGATCATAATATGTTTGTTTCATATTTCATGGGTGGGTTACATAATGCATTATGTATAAGGGAGGGAGATTATTAATCACTTCGATTAAATCGTTCACATAATTACAATCGAACATTACTATGCTCGTTTGATTGTAAATTATGTTTCACGAATTTAATCGAAGTGATTTACAAGTTGTAGCTGTTTAGAGACAGATTTCAGAAATATGAAACCTATCTTATAAAGAAATATAATACGTAACTTATTAACAAAGTTAACAAAAGGTAGGTAGTTTGTCCTTTTTTTTTTTTTTTGGTAGTAATATAATACAAAAGTGATGTAAATAACACTAGTGTAAATTGACCAATTTTGTTTTTGATTTATGTTAAAAATTTTTACTACAAAAATATAAAATAATGTAATGTAGTTAATTAACTGAGTTTTCTCTTTATTATAGATCATTTCCTGCAGACAGATTCAATTGCAAATTATTTCGAATGGTTTACAATAGGTACGTATCTATGTTACAATAATTTAGCAAATATACAAGAGGAATCACTCCAGTCTGCAGTGTTTCGAATGCTATCGATACTGAGAACCAGATACGAACTGCAGCATGTCGGGTGTTGTGTCTATAACCACTGTTAAGAAATTTCTTTAATATGTAGGTACATTGATTTAATCTTTATGCTAATAGTAAAATAACATATAATAATATGGAGTATGTATATAAAACGATTGTTAGTAGTACGTAAGGTATTTGTGGCAATAATAAAGGTCTATTTTCATTAAAACTATTCTATGCTGATAATCTAATAAAAAGTTGTTTAACACTTATAAAACGTTTATTAGTATTGCATAAGATACTTGTGGTACTAATAAAGGTCTCTCTTTAGGCACCGGACGTACAACAAAATATGGAAGTTTCAAAAGAGGTTGGTACCTATGTATTTGGTTTGGAGGTTATGTTTATGTCAGAAATTGTATCTACGTTTTAATAATTTCATATGGATGTTTGACGTTTTTATTAATGACGATTACCGACAATAATTGTAACAAACTTATCTAATTTAATTGTTAAGTGATTCAAGGTAAGTAAAATAGCTGGAAAATTCCTGCTATTTTTACCTATGTATCCGATGCGCTGCGACTAACGCAAACAAAGCTAATGTTTTCATAATAGTGTTCCAAGTGAAACTTTATTTTTGTTTAATTTTGTAATTATAGTTTAGCTAGTTTGAAGATTTAAGTTAAATCAAATTTGTGAAAGTTAATATTGAAAGCAGCAATACTGGCTAAGATGGCGAAAAACAGAAGCGAAACACAAAAGATGGTCGCTGACGTCCGTTAGGACATAGCAACAAAAGAAGAAGAAGAATATTGAAAGTAATATTTTTTTTTTTTTTTTTTAATATAGTTAAGTAGAGAATAATAACCTCATATAACTATAGACATGTTTACTAAAGTCAAGATTTTACAAATCCATAATGTTTGTAATTAAGTACACCAAATAAAAACCAAGGGAATCTGAGCCTTTTTATTTATATAAGTGTACCATATTATTATAACTCGCGGCACCACTAGGCAATTTGTGAAGTTTATGGGGCAGTCTGGAGAAAGATATTAATTAGACCCATAATGATAATGATAATGATAGAAAACATGGGTTGAGATGCCCAGTATGGTACATACTATCACAAGCTTTATCGTGTATCAGTTCTTGCAACATTCTTAAAACTAAAGCAGAAGCTTTGTCAAATCTTCTCATTTTAAACGGAATGCACCAACAGCGGAGGCTCCAGGATGCAGGACGCATCCGGGACATGTAAGAACATTATGTAGAACATTAACATTAAGAACATTAAGTGCTGTGGTCTGCGCGTGTTAGTTATATCAGGAATGCAAAAACTGTGTTGTGTGTTCCACTATATTTTCAAACTTTTTAAGAATTAAGTATACAATCGGCCTCGATTTCTACTCGTATATATGATGCAAATATATTTTGTGACATTTGTATTCATTGCCATACTTATCTCTCGAAAAATATTAACTACTTATTAAAATGAGGGTACTGTAGCGACCCCATTCGATTTATACATTAAGCTGTAAAGTCGTAATAATATCATTAAATTTGTATGTAACGTTAACCAATCGTAATAATGTGTGATCACACTTATAAAAATTGTTTGCAGACACTAAACTGCCTTTAGTTCCAATTCATTAATGTGTAGTGATTTTTCCTTATTCTTTCAATAACTAAAATATTGTTTGTCATTCGAGAATGAACCACGTCCATTTATTGACGCATCAAAATTTATTTTGAAAATCATAACAGCGAATTTGACTAACATTATGTTATCAATACAATAAAATACAAACACTCTTTATTTGTACACCGATAAAGAACATGTTACAACAACAGATTACAATTAGGGTATACAAAAAAGACGGCAGTTATTTAATCTCTAAAATATCAGTGTGCAAAGTTTTTGTAATAAAAATGATTTATTTATAAGAATTCAATTGGATTGCTGAGTAACAAAATAAATATGGTATTCCAACGATTTGGTGTATAACTAATAATACTGTATATGATTACTGTATACAGTATAATAACACCGTCTCTCAATTGACATTTTTGAAATATTGAATGTTTTTGTTCGTGAGATAATTAAGTACGAATGATGCTTTATGTTTTTAATTATATACATGAAACCCAGAAATTAATCTTGGTTGTAAGTAACTTTTTTCGAATTTAAGTTAATTATAAATCTGAGACTTCTAGAATTTAAGCGATAAATCAGATATTCTAATAAATTGCTAAAGAGATCTATTGAATATGTCATCACTGTTTAAAACAGAGGTTATATTATACAAAAAACAATAAATTAATTATGTGTATTACATTACTGATTTGCGTCACACATTCCGGATGTTAACGAATGGATCGAGGATACCGTTATATATATATATATATATATATATACCGTTATAGATACTTGAATCTCAGGTATTTATATAGTAGTATAAAATGTATGAACAGTTAAAAATATATAACATAGCAGTCTAAAGTATATCGAAGCCATAAAGTAAATTATTATTAATAATTTTGAAGCCAATAATTTTCCATTTTCAAGTGATCTACTACAATAAATTAAATATTAGATTAAATATTTAATATGAATCGTATATCACCATTCGGTTAAGACCTACTATAAATGCGCTTGATATGAACCCATTTTTAACAAGTGATCTAAAGCATTATGGTAAACAATTGCTTCTTGCTTTGATTTATAGTAAACACTTCAAAATAAGGTTTGTAAAAGAGTAGGTATTAGTGGAAAATGGTATTTCATAACCTTATATCCGATCCAGTATTACTGGATTATTGATATAAAATCCGAAGTCTGCCAGCATATCGTAAGTCATCATACCTCGTAGTCAGCTACCTGCGACAGGGTCGGCGCAGTTTAGCTGCGGCGGCGACGGCTCCAGCGGCGACGGCTCCGGCGGCGACGGCTCCGGCGGCGACGGCTCCTGGCGGTGGACAGTCCTGTTCGGCTGGCGCAGGCCCGCTGTTAAAGTCGACAGCATCGCTGCTGGCTGATAGCGCCCTACATCGTGGTTGTTGGCCTACGGCTTTCGATGTAAGGATTTTGGAGTTTAAATTGCAAAAGAGTTAGTCCGACTGTGGGTAGATTTAACATTTCTTATTTTCTGTTAAATTTTTCTATGATATCTCTAGGATTTAAGACTAGAACGGATGTGATTAAGGCATATCTAGTATTAGTTTCGTAAAATGAGCATCGCAAAGGCGACAGGCATTTTTATTCCGAGTATAAATGAATCGGCGTGCACTAAAACGGCTAAAGCAATCCCCATTTGTTTAAATATCAACAAAGAGGCACCTTGGCCTCTGGATCAAGGTTTGGTGGCGGCAAAAAACAATTTTTGGGTAATGTGTACTCGGATAAAATTTTATCCTTGAAAAACCTTTGGTTTATCGAGTAAAAGGGTTTACCCTTTTAAAGTATAGATTGCCAGCGAGTGGCGACATCCTTATGAGTCGCAGTGACCAAATTAATTTTAAATTTCAGTACCTTCAGTATAGCAAATTTTCAACGCCTTTGGGCGTGGCCTCTGGTGAGTCGGCAGGGGCTGGCGCTGGCTGCTCCGCTGCGGCCTCCTCGACACCCGCCAGGGCCTCCTCCGGCTCGCGTGATGCTAGCCGTCCCTGGGGACGCGACCGCTGGCAGCACAGAGCCCGGGCCCGGCCGGGATGAATCCGTCATGGGTTCATCGTACTCATACTTGTATTAGTATGGCACATCTGCGACATATGCAGACAACACAACCAAAAGAGGTTTATATAAATACCCAAAAGGGCAGCATGGCAAAACCAAAGAGGTTTATAAATAAATACCCAAAAGGGCAGCATGGACCCGCCAGGGGTTTATCGTCATCATACTTGTATAAGTATGGAATATCTGCGACATCCGCGAACAACATAACCGGATAGTTACATAGTTATAATAATATAAAAACCCACGAGGGCTATATAAAAAACTTGTAATAAATTATTTTTAACTTTCTCCCTAAGGCGTGTGAAGACTTGAGCACGTAAACGCTGAATGAGAGAAATCAGGAACGAGACACTGAACGCGGCCATGACAGATGGATGGTTTGGAGTGGGGCTGCCCCGTCAGTGTTACAATATTAAAAAATTATTTATAATAAAACATACCTGATCTAAAAATTACGTGGAAGACTTTAGAGTAGGCGTTGCTACAACTTGTAAATCACTTCGATTAAATTCGTGAAACATAATTAATTCGAAGCTCACCTTTTTAAAATTAATGAGAACGTTCAACAATGAGCCAATAATGTACTTATTATATTATGCTTTTATCAGTTATAGAGAAATCTGACTGTAGACCGGTGAATATTTTTTTTATTCTGACAGCAATAATAATAGTTGGTAAAGTGATTCCGTCATCACTTCAATAGTGCACAACGGAGCATCCTTGTATAATTGTTTAACATGTCGCATACAATCATACATTGGGCCATTTTTATGCATAAACTGTGTACTCAGTGTCCGAAAGCTGGCGCCAACAAATTGAACCACAGCCACCTTCACAGACGAAACATTATGAAAATTTTAAATCACCAACGAGGTAAATTGTTTGCATAAAAGATAGGGATTATGATTATGATGTATAAATGAAATAAAATAATAAATTCATATTTAATTTATACCCTTTCGCTTTCATGCTGACTAACATAACTAAAATTGAAGACCGATACGTGAGATTGTAATTGCAGAAATTTTGCAAGAACGGGTTATGTTAACAAGTGTCGTGGTGGAAGCAAAATGACGGTTGATTTCGTCTAAGGATATTGGAATATGATGGTCTGATGATTCTTTCATAAGGTGGATTCTTTCTTCAGGAGTACTCCTGACTCGAGAAATTCTTATGAATATACTGCCGTTTAGCGTTTCGTTGTACCTGTTTACACTTATTCCTTGCAGCCTTAAATGCAATTCTGTTCAGTACGTTGTCGCCTATATTTACGAAATGCGCGGTCCCGTCTAGCCTTTCCACGGAGCGGAACGACGTTTTAACTTGACAGAGTGTATTGGCATCATCATTACAACCCACTTCTTTGTCCCACTGTTGGGCACGGGTCTCCTCTCAGAATGGGAGCGATTAGACCTTAGTCCACCACGCTGGCCAAGTGCGGATTGGACAAAGAAAGGGTTGTAGTGAGAGATCACGAACTAAGCCTCGGTGAATACTGAATCAGTCCGCGTCACCTGGTAGTTCACATCCGACTCGACATATCAATTTTTCGTTATTACCAATGCAAGGTTTCTCGTTAATATGCAAATTAAGAGTTATCTGTGACCGAATGTCGGAGTTTAGGGCCCGTGCACACGGTGATAAATTCATTAATTACCAGACCGTTCAACAGACATCGTCTGTTAAATTTATAGATCGCCGAACGTAGCTGAGGGCGTCATGAACGAATGGAAAGGTGAAAGATCTGCATTATAAGAAATGCTCAAATGATTAAATTCTCTATTATGTTTTGAAATAAGTACCTATTTATAATTAACGGCCATCACATCATCAGCTTAGCCCTTCAGCTCTTTAACTTACGTTTAACAATAACCGAACTACTGGCAGAACTTACTGTGCCTATTTAATTAATTACTAATGAAACTGAAATTTTGAATTCTCGATAATTTACCCCTCTAATAAATTGCATTGAGTAGCGTGGGTGGGTGTACTCTAAGCTTTCTCAGTTTAACGAGAGACCTGTGCCCTGCAGTGTACTATTAAAGTACAATGGTAAACATAATCAGATCAATCGATCAACTTTCATATTCCTGTGTCCTTGTGCACCTAACTTTAGTGTCACTTTCACGCGTGACAGCATGCGCAATTATATGAATTTGAATTTCACGCACTCACTGATTGTAAGCGTTCCCGTTTAGCGATTTAGAATAAATTATTAGATTACATTATTGTTGTTTCTTTATTACCACGAACATTAATTAGCATAATATGACGGACAAAACCCACGCTGCTTGCTAACGAACTAAAAATATTATATGTTACAGAGCTTAGTTAATGCAAGTAGATCATAAAAAGTACACATGAAACACTTTATTGCCAGAATAGCTTATTATGAATACACCTGTAATGTTCATTTTCACATTGTGGTACGTACATAGTCGTTGATATCTTTTTAATTAAAATAAAACTGCCTTTAACGCAGGCGCAAGTGGGAAAGTTAGGTTAGGTTACACAAGAAAAGATATTATCAGTCAATTAACGCATACTTAAACTTGTAAGTGCTAGAACCTGTGTTATTTGTTCTTTTGGCTTAGGTTTTTAAACACAGCAACCGCAAAATAATAGGAAGGTAATTTAACGTTTTAAAACTTTAAGAATTTCCACATACTCGTACCAAATTTTTATCTTCATTAGAAATTAGATTTAGAGACAAATTCTGAAGATGGTATTAATCCAATATATTTAACAATGTTGTTCATTTTTTAAAGAAGTCAAGATTGAATAGAAGACAGCTCGATTAATCTATCAGGTATTTCGTTATTTTTAAAGGGTTTTAGAATAAGGTGTGATGAAGTAAACTTTTAATTTAATCTGACATTTTATCGTGCACATTCATCCGACATCCGAAGCGGACGAAAATCACGTAACTTATGAAGTGTAAAGATTTTTAAATATAAAAATGAACATAGAATGTTTCAGAAAAATTGCATGCACATTGGATAAACGTATGGACAGACGTACGTCCTATGTTACCTACTGTTTTTATAAGTATTTATTTACTGTTTAAAGTGTTTATTTTATGTCAAAAAATTGTTAAACATGCTGTAATATTTGCTTGCTGTCCAATAAAAATTTATTCTATTCTATTCTATTCTATTCTATGCGCTCTAAAAGTGGCTAACTAAATATTATCAAATTTGTGCCCCTGTTTGTTGTCAACGGAATTGTCATTTGCGAACAATGAATAGGTACTATGAAATTAAATATCTACTTCTTTTTTACGTGATAGATCAATTGAACAGTGCTGTACGACAGAATACAGTCGATACGAGGTCGAAGTGCGGCTCTGTAGTAAATTGCTCGTTGACCAGGCATCACTTAACAGTGCTAGGCGTCGCTGCATGAACCAATTAATTACGGTGCGTACTGGAAAAGATTTGTCGCAGGCCACTTCTATGGATTCTTCATGACAGTAGGCTACTTCCATACTGCCACTTAAGAGTCGGATGGAATTGTGGGTCTTCCGCCCTTTTGATTTCAGATATTCTTTATACGAGCTGCTTTATACACATATAACTATGTAATACAATTATTTAACTCATTATTTGTTGAAAATATTTGTACTTTTTAAATGTTACTAACGATGTTATCATGTAACGTACACTACGTTACATAATTTTGAACACATTTAGAATAGACTAAATCTGCTATAAAAATAAGTTTGATAAACCAAAAGAGGATAAAAAAAAGAATAAGAACTGCAAAATGTTGACTAGTGTTATTATAATACTTACAAATTAAGATGTATCCGAGTCCGAATGAAAAAGAAAGCATAATTTTGCCGTTTTAATTCATGAGCGTTCTAAATATGCCAACGGGGGACAACATCAGGTTTGATTAAAGCCCCGAATTAATTGTGTTATAAATAAACCGTAAGAAAAAACGCCAACAATTGTTTGTTTGAAATTCCAACAAAATAACATTTAGTCGGTATGACAAAACCAACGCTGGACAGCATTGTTTGCGGAATACTAATATGGCTTAAAGAAGAAATAAAGAATCGCATAATGTTGTGTCGTATTTGTAATATGGACATCGATAAATCATAGGGAACCGACCACAATCGTTCCGATGACATGGTATGTCCACAAAAAATAATACAAGCCATCATTCAGATACCCGTAGAATTGGGTGGGAGCTTAGGTCTACCGTAGGGTTGCGACTACCGCGATCAATCACTTTCTCTTTTTAATTTGAGCTAGATCACTTTTGTTTAGAACTGAAAATTGATCTTTCTTTTCAAACTCCACTGTAAGATTGCTGTTTACTCGATTTTGATTTCCTTTGGCTTAGGCGATAGAAGTCCACCATTCTTGCCTCAAGCGATGAAACTCTTCAACTATTCAGGTCTTATGTATGAGTCCTAAGATTATATTCCTCGTGAGAAAACTGAATGGGTTCTCCCATTCAGTGAGATAATTTTTATCGAAAGTACTGATTTTTTGATCAAATTTTTTATACTATAATTAGGTACCATTTATATAAAGTATTTTTTTAAATTAATTATTATTAGTAATTACGCAGTTTATTTATCCAGACACCACAGGGTTCTCTGAACCCAGATTGGATCGAGCAGAGTTGTGTCAATTGAGAAAGGCCTATGTCCCGCAGTGGACTTTAGATAGTAGATGGATGGTTGGTTAGATACAGTCAAACTTTAATTTAAATTCGTTTACTGTAGAATACAAATATCTATTTATTTTGCAGTACGAAGTTCGGTATTAAACAGCTGTGTTGCACGTTACATGAATATACTGGTAAACCTCAGGTTAACCTATTTCTGGTTTGGTGATACACAGTTCCTTCTTTTCCTTATTGGTAATCTATTTTCACCAACTTAAAAGAGATACATACACTTAGATGAAGTTTCACTTCAGCGAAAATAGACATAGAAAATTCGTTCACAAGGGCTTATTAAAAAAAAAAAACAGAAAATAATATTATTAACATTTTATTATGAAACTAGAGTAAGCTAATACTTTAAAAAAGGAAAACGTTGGAATTTCTTAGGGAATTTTGTATTTTTTTAAAGGCTCTAAAACCTGTAGGTACTTAACTTAAAGTAGGTACAGTGTGTGCCATAATAACTGATTATAAATTTAAAAAACAACTTGATAATAAATCTATTAGGTGTTAAACCTCGCTGAATAGCTGATTTGAATCTAAATTTAGGCACTAATCGCAGACGCCGATTGTGTACTAATTTTTTCTTCTTCTGCCATTAACACTGCTATACTACTTTTATTTGAGATTGTTTACCTACCTACTACATAATATACTTTAATGTATAGTGTATATTAAATACACATTTTAAGTAGAGCTGCAACCCTAATGTTATCCATATTTATCATAAAACAATCCCTCAATAACATGATAACCATGTAGGTACCAAGAATAAAATTTAAATTATGCATGTTCAATAGAGTTGACTTATTTTTTGTCAACCTTAACGGATCACGATTTATACTGAATGTTAATAGATATAAATTATATACTAATTTATTAATGTTTAGCAACAAAGTGAGTCGGCTCACAGGGTCGATCGATCTTGAATTTGTAGCTTAAGTTTTTAGGATTATTTTAAATTATTATTTGTTAAGCTTAAGTAGGTATTTAACACCATACGTAGGTACCAACCGTACTTTATTTTAATCTCATTAAACCTTAATGAAAGTTTAGTTTAGGTTTATTAAGATTATGTGGAATACGTATGAGAGTGTTCATGTTTGAACTATTCGGCTCCGAGTCACTGCAGCCACGTGGAACAACCGTTTAACTTATTTTAAAGTATGCATACATTCCCTTGACGATCCCGACTCATTGTTCGTATCCAAAGAAAGAGCAAAACACCAACCAAGATGGAGATGTCCAATATTTTAGATGGCATAGCAGTCGCCGCTACGGAATCGGAATTCCTGCTTCAAGGATTCTCTTGAGATGAACAGCAAAAGGCTTCCTTGGGGAAATGGCTGTTTGAGATCATATTCCCCTGTGCACTATCGGGTACAATGAGACTGTATCGGGACATCCGAACAACGCTTTAGTGACCAGGTATGCAATAGATAACCATGTTTTATGCTAATCCTATAAACAGAAACATAACTTACAAATTTTAGAGAGCCTCACCAATATCAAAATGTTAAATCGTAAATAAATGCACCTTACATGCCTCTGCGTTCACGCCTGCGCCTGCGCTGCGCATGAAATTATAAGCAATCAGCGCGTAGATTGTTATATTGACTTTTGCCTGTCATCGGCTATTAAGATTTCTTTGTTATAGAAACATGTCGGACTATTTACACAACACGTTGCTCTCAGAACGTCTTTGTAAAAATAACTTGAGCTTTTTAAGAGTCGTTCTTGTCGGTCAGCCTATATCGGTCTCACGGTATTGAATGAAATCCTCGAGTCACTTGGTGCGACGTTAGAATTTGCTTTCAATATCGTTTAGATAGCTTTATTATACGAACTGAATGACGGCGTTATGGCCTGGTTAAAGATGTAACAATACGTACACATCGAGGTGACAATGATGCCTGATTGCTGGGAGAGTTTGTAATTGAAATGAGCCTTAAAAACTCTCAGTGAGTCATCGTCTAAAAATGTTGATTGGCCTTGGATGTCTCATTAGACATCACACTACAAAGCACAAACAAACGAAAATTGATCCACAGTCCACACTCAAATATTATCGATTAATTGAATAGGTTACGCCCAGAATATACTTTTATTTCGTTCAATTGTAGGTAAATTAGTCGCTGTCGAAGAATCGCAATGAATGATTTCACAGGTTTAAATGCGATTGATCGAATTATTTATCTATTTCGAGTGGACATAGAGCTCCGGAGCTATTTTAAAACGAATAACGAAGGGTAAATGTTAAAATACATTATCGATTTATCGAATGGAATTAGTTTTGTGTAATAGTTTAAAGAAGATTTTAAAGTGTACATAATAAATGCCAGTGATCGTTTATTCAATCCAATTGGTGTTAAGTAGTGACTGCAGCTGAGAGAGGTTGTCAATTAAATTTGAATGAACTGAAGGTTACATCCAAGATTGGTCGAGCGTGCAAGTGTAATGAGGCCTAGAATAAAATGTTTTATTTGCATGGTTTCAAATTAGTCAAAGATGCTCCACAGAAAATGCTCCACTCATAAAAATAATATGTTTCAAGCTGATTGGAACATACTTCAAAATATTTAAAATTGAAAGTCAAACCTGCACGAATTAGAAGAGAAACAATAAAACTTTTTTCGTCTCATTGATAAACTTCCTATGAGAGTACCCGTTATCGAATTAGATCATTCGCAATTCACATACATGATCTCAGAACATTTTCTGGACGGAACCAACATTTTAGTTAGGTAATCGTAAAAATGTGTGAAACGGTTTGAGAATCGCAGTGCATGCTTACTTAGGTGGTCAATTCAAAGTCAAAAGTTGGATGGTAGACAAAATTTGACAAGTTCTAACTACGTTATCCTGACCCTATCTCGAGGCTTCTACGCAGCGAGGGCTCTGCGTAGATAGGGATCTAACTATATTTGAGAAATATAGGGTCAAGGCCACAATGTACTGGTGCGGACTATTACATGCCCCATGCGAATTGTCATGCAACGGCGCGCGGCGTGGCGTGGCTAGACTGCGACGACACTTAAGCCGGCCATACACGATCAGCTTGAAGCAGTCAGGATCGACAGCTTCAAGCTGCGACTGCATAGTAAGCTACAGCCTTCTACGTATATACACGAAACAGCTTGAGCAGTTGCAACTGCTTCGGGCGGTTGGCGGCACGGTGGAATTTCAACTGCTCTGAATGCTCGAGCTGTCGACTGCTCTTGCGCACGCAAAACTCTCAAAATTGAACCCTGACCGCTCGATTGACAGGCGAGTTCCACTGGAATGTGCCACAGACAGTGTATTTCATACGAATTGAGAATGTTTGTTAGGTAGGTTCTGGAAGAGGGAATCATTTTGTAAACGAATCTACACAACACAATCTCTTATCTCCACGCGAGCAAAATCTACCCTCGGCTGTTAAAATAATAGATATTATTACCACATTAACTGCCTGATGTCACTGGCAGATTGGCTGTACAATAAATAACTTGAGATAGGGTTCCGTTTTTCACACTTCGTAGGAGCCCTAAAATCTATGAATAGTTGATGTGATCGATATAGATTTTAATATGTAATTGAATATTTTTTTTAATATTTTTTTTTAAAATAATCGCAATAGGCATCCATCGAAAACCTGATTTGTTTTTATAAACGGATTCGATCCCAATTGCGCTGTGCTCTTAAATACTCGACCGTAGTCGAGATATAAACATTATAATTTTAACTAATTATTCACCATAAAATAAGTCAAATTCAATTCTTACGAATTTTTATTGAACTAGTGGGCGCCCAGCAGCTTCGCTCGCGTGGAATTAGACAGAACAATAGTTTCGTTTACACCTAGTAATATTATATAGCCTATATCACTCAATAAAGCTGCAGTTATCTAATGGTGAAAGAATTTTTGAAATTGGTCAAGTAGTTTTTGTATGAATACATTACAAACAAATCTTTCCTCTTTATAATATTAGTATAGATTATTAAATGTTCCACAAACCTGAAACATTTTCGTAGTCACACTTTTAACGATTATATTGAAACCTTAGAAACCTAGTCTTATTTCATATGGTTAATACGCTCTAAACCTCCCGCAGCTGTGTCTGTGGCGGCAACGCGTGCCCAGCAGTGAGACGCCTATGGGTTGTAGCTTAGTTTTTAGAAGAAAGACCACTCAAAAATGTACGCGTATATATCACCAAACCTGTCTCAACAATATCTAATGGAACACTTCCCGATACAGCTATTTATATTGTACTCATGCCCAATCCTGGCCACTATTTGTGCCTGATTGAATAATGGGTATTTGACCTTCGGTACCCTTTCTGTATCATTTGTCATCGGTGATCACTTCACAGCTCTCGTTCTGATGTACTGGTGTAATGCTTATAGGTACTTTTAACAAGATATGTAATCAGTAAAATAAAGAGGAGGACTTACCCACGGATTTACCCGAGTAATTTTGTGTTTGTACTAACATTCTTTCCATATTTAACCCCCAGATTATTTTAGAATAAAATATAATTAAGTATGTAATTCAAATATGTATTCTAATAAAACATGATGAGAAAATAACCCAAGAAACCCATTTTATTTTTAAATAAAAATAAAATGGGTTAGAACCTGATGAAGAAACCCATTTTATTTTTAAATAAAAATAAAATGGGTTTCAGCCAACGACTTATTATTGAAACCGAATGAAACGAAACGTCTCACGCATGTCACTTATGTCAGGAAATTACCTTGGTTTGGTCGATTATCTTGCCAAAGTTATGTAATGAATACCGTGTCTACCCCTACGGTAACATCTTTACTTGAATTTTTTGAATTTTTTGTTTTTGATGGGATTTCATTTTTGATATTTTTTCCGTGACCGCATTTTGTTATGCCTCAGTAGACTCAAGACTCATTATTGCTATTACGAGTAAATCATCATTAGTTCAGCTAGGATATACCTACTCCTATTCATATAAATAATATCATGGCTATGTTTGCTAATATTAAGTGAGGAATTCAATTGAATTGCATCATATATTTTATATTAATACGAGTATACAGTACATCGTAGTTACATGCTTTGCGAAGTCTATGAATGACTGGGCCTCTTCAATGTGAGTCAACTCACAGTTCACTGCGACTGTGAATCATTAATTAGGTACATGCATTGGTGAGGGACCTAATTATAAGTGCCTGATTTAACAAATGAGTATGTGAATTGCTGTAATGTTTGCCACTGAAATTTAGATTGGGGCGTACTTATAGTCCGTAGTAGTAGTATAGTATAATAATATGAGTTCTATGTCCTATTAGGCATTTTGTAGACTTATCGGATATTTTTAATAAATAGAGGATATGGCGGTTGAGCAATTACAAACAGTCAGATTTTGATATGACAACTAATACAAAAAAAAGGGAAACAAATTTTCGAATTAACTGCTAGAGCACTTACGAGTAGGTTCGTTCAATTAAGATTCGTGTGAAAGGAATTAAATTCATCGTACAACCGAATTTAAGCTGAAGCTTTTCTTTAATTTGAGAAGAATTTGTGTTTATTATTTCATCGGTCACGTGATTATTTATTATTTCATTTGTCACGTGTTTAAGATCGTTTTATGGCTAACCTTACTTATTTTTCTTATGTTTATCTAATAAAATACGTAGCTCTATCAAAAGGTTGGGATCTAATAGTATGTATCTATAATACATACTCGTATTTAATATTTATCTAATTTTAGTAGGCAGTCAATCTAAGTTGGAGTTAGGGCATCTATATCCCTTTAAGCATTAGCAAATAAAATGGTTAGTACCACGTGTAGTGTCTCGCCCCTTGCCATACTAAAACACTCATTACCGCCCCGGGATTGCTTAGACAGGCCGGATGAAAGTAATTGAGTAGTTCTCACGAATTCCATCAAGTTTTCAACACAGTCGCAGCCTGCGACTCGCACGATTTGTTTATTTATATTGTGGTCGCCTTTCATCTACTATACGTGAGCAAATAATGAATGTACGACATATCACGGGCTACTGTGACGTCACACCGGACACGGTCACATCAAAGCACTGTATGTCAATGATTTATGTGTATTTGTTAGACTCCGTTCCAATTATGATGGGGGAAAATTTGAGCATTTTCATTTATAAAGAGTGTACCGCTAAGCTCCTTTGAAGTCTAATTGGGCACATCTAGATATATGCACCGTCTGTGTAATTGTCGACAGATTTATCGCGGAGAGAAAGGAGTCGACTTGAGTGCATGAACTTAAGATTTACACAATGTTTGCATACGCTTGTTAATGAGTGATTTTTATGTTGATCCTCGTATTTCAAGTGACGACTTAAATTTATATATTAGTCATTATGACCTCAATTTATGAATTCTGCTTTTAATTGCCTCAAAATACAGGTAACTAATATTAAAAGATAATTACAGCAAGGAACAATTTATCATCTTTTTTGTCCTTTGTAATGTTAAAGGCACCTACTCTGTTCAATTGTATAACTTCTGACCCATGAATATTTTGAATACTACAAAAATGAGATAAGTTAATAAATTAATCTGGACTTCCAGAAAGTATATTATGTTATAAGAAATTACTCATTTGCAATTTGAGTGCCCCAAAATGTGATAACAAGCTGACTGTGTGTTTAAAGGGTTTTAAATAAAAATCAAGGACATTGTTTCTGTATTAAATTTTATTGCGTCTATTCACACACCATCCAGGAGAACGGTTACGGAAGTATGAAGCGAACAAAAGTAATACAAATAATAAACAATTGATTCCTAAGTAGATTAATTTACAATGAACAACTTAGGATCTCTGCTTTCGAACTAAAACATGTCTATATTATATCCATATTATAGCTAGGCACACTGTTCTATTACTCTTATCTATTCGTTGTTTAATAAAAAATTATATTAGACACATATATTTGTAAATGATGGTTCGTTGTCTATGTGCAATATGAATGCAACTTATAATCAGATTTATTTACACAGAAAGGATTGCTAATACAGAAAAATTATTGCATTTACTTAAATATTCACGTAATTATTACAGTAGATATATGCTTACAACAGGGACGTATGTATGTACAAAACTATAGACTCAATTTTGGACTTTCAGTCTCTACAATAATGAAAAAAAAAAACATTACACTGTATAGAAACAAATTGAAGATATAACTATACATTAATTTATTACAATATACAAGGCCATCTTAGACTTATGTCATTCAACATATTAAACGAACACGTACCGATCTAGATATGATAGGGACAGTATAGGGCTGGTGGCTGAGAAGTGCTGATAAACGAGCGAGAGTTGTGACTAAGAACTCGAAAGATTTCGGGTGCGATTATATAGATGTGATCACAAGTATATTTTATGTATAAATCATAAATTATGATTGAAATAGTGGTCTGATTTAGGAAGGCATGCATCTAATATATACGAACAAATAGGACTGATTTCCATTGTGTATCCTGCTTTGTATAGGACCGGCAAAGTACGTTTACAGGTTTTCAGTAAGCTTCCTGTACGTTGCCTAGTTGATAAGCTGATACAAAGAATCATATTATACCACTTCATAAAAATAAAACTTTTAATTTATTACACTTTGACTCTACAAAGTCTTTTAAATGTCAATAATTATTATTAAATACATCTAAGTTCAGATCATAATTTACTTACTACTATCAGCTACTGACTGCTACTGAACCATCATTGAATGTTATTTTACTGTACAGCAGTGACGTCTTAACTTTCAAATGCATGCACACATCAAAGCTTCAACTCAAGTGAAGTTTACTGAAACGCTTCCCCATTTATGAAACTTTCGTTTGCTTATGAAAATATTATGGTACAGAAAACATTATTCTATCGATAAGCGGACAGTGGTACATTTAATTACTTAGTTACTATTGTCATTGAGTTGCGTTTCTTCTAGTACTAAACTATCAATAATGATTGGTAATTAATATTTATTATTTTTGAAAACGAACACCATGGCTATGGTGCATAAGAAATCGGTCATGTATTAACATTCAGTTAAGTGTAAAATTAAAATTTAAAATAATGTCTGTCTATAACATAGGTAGCTTCTTACAATTTTGAACTCTTTATAGTCAATATGGTCGCTATTTGCCTTATAGTGTAGATATATGATCGCAATTCTTTTTCAGTAAGTTTCAGAAAATCTAACCTTCCAGCCCTATGTATTCCATCACTTACAATGTACTTAAAAATAAACAGTTAATTTTCTACCACGTCATTTTTATTTAACATTTAACGTAGACAATCATAGTCTTCTGACTAGAAAGGAATCATTCAGATTTCTTATAAATGTATAAATCTGGTATTGGTATTCCATAGATAAAAATACATTAAAAAAACGTGTTATAACTACTGACCTCGTATCAATAAATATTAAAAACTCAAATGTTTACATATTCCTAAAACTATCAAATAATAGACATAAACTGGACGTAGTTAGGCACTAAATAATTAAAAAGAGAACATTTTGAAAAATAATAATTTACATTTTATCTATCAAAAGATAGTCTAGAACAGTGTCGTTTATCTAGAAGAAACGTAACA
This sequence comes from Carterocephalus palaemon, assembly GCA_944567765.1. Classification (NCBI taxonomy): domain Eukaryota; kingdom Metazoa; phylum Arthropoda; class Insecta; order Lepidoptera; family Hesperiidae; genus Carterocephalus; species Carterocephalus palaemon. The sequence continues at coordinate 13,482,251 of OX155637.1, read as the reverse complement.
CATTTAATACCTATTTTGAATCAAATCACTTTACCACCTCCAATAACAACTAGAGCAACGAGGCGCAATGACAAGTCGCAAGTCCAGCTTGTATAGCACCTAGGTATTGTCGGTCGGTCGCGTGCTCGCAGGCGCTCGCTCGCCAGTGTCCACTATCACAAGTCTAAGCTTCTCTACCGGTGCATAAATTAATTATTATCACGTATATATACGTATGTATACATATTTATAGTTATATATCGCTATTTACAGGCCAGGTGCCGTCGCGGCATCGTCGACCGAGATCGCTTTATTGTCGGTGAGCCAGCGCTGCAGCGGCGGGCGCAGGAAGGGAGGTCAGGCGCGAGAGGGCGGCGGCGGCTCGGCCAGGGACGAGGTGGAGGAGGAGGACGGGGAGGGGGCGGGGGGCGCGGGCGCGGGCGCGGCGAGCGCCAGTGAGCGCGAGTACTCGAGGAGGGCCACGTCCGCCGCGTGCGCCGGCGGGTACAGCCCGCGGTACAGGTCGGGCCGGCTGTAGGGGTGCGCGAGGCGCGCGGCCGCCGCCGCCGCCGCCGTCTGGTAGAACGCTGAAGCGGACGGCGGCGGCGCGGGCGCGTCGCCTTCCTTGTTCGCCATGTCTGCCAGCGACCATATCCTAGGCTTGGCCGTGGCCGGGGTGCTGCCGGGCGGGGCGCGCGACGGGAGGTGCTGGTACGCCGGGTGGATCGGCCTCTCGTAAGGCTCAGGCGACTCCGGCCCGCTGTCGGCCCGCGACTCGGACCATTCGAACTCTGTTCTCTGACCCAGTAAATCTAGCCTTTGCTGAGGCCTATCGCCGTCTTCACTGGATCCCGTGCCGGAGTCCTTCCCGTCTACAAAAAAAGAAAATGAGTTAAAGTAGAGCGTCGTGAGATATTTCCATGTTGAAGTGGAGAGTAGGTAAACATTCTTGCGTGACATTAGATTTAAGGGTAAGCATTGCCACACAAGAACGATACTAAGTTCAGGTAGAGAATACTGATGGATAAAGATTTCGCTGAGCATTCCGCTTACCTAAAACATCTTTGCCGTCGTTGCTCTTGTGGTCGTCATCATCGTTGTTATTGTCGTCGTCGTCGACCCTGTTCCTGGGCTCCCACGTCATCTTGTTTTCCTTCTTGAGGCGGCGGCGTGCGTTCGCAAACCATGTGGAAACTTGCGTCAGAGTCATCTTTGTGATTATAGCGAGCATAATCTTCTCGCCTTTAGTTGGGTAAGGATTCTTCTTGTGTTCGTTCAGCCACGCCTTCAGGGTGCTTGTGGTCTCGCGTGTTGCATTCTTTCTTCTAGCACCATTTAAATCCATACCGTACCTGTTAACAAGCATAATATCCCATCAGTAATTTGAATTAACGCTTAATTACGTCCAAAGTTATATCATTAATGATTGGGTAATAGACTAGATAGTGACTCGACGCTGAAGTGCCGCCGGAATAATGCAAGTATGACGCTATGTTTTTAAAGTATCTAAAATAAAGTGTGAACGTTGGATGCTGATTTGGACGAGATTTTAGATAAGTTGGATCGTGTCCGCCCCATTCCCTAGCACGCCCTCCACTCGCGGCTGGCACTCTGGGCCAATGAAAACGGCAGCTTAATAATTGAAATCGAGATAAGCCAACGGCTGCTGTGCCAGAGTTAAGCTGCAGCTTATCTCTCAGGCCGCAGCGTACGCATTCGGTCGCGGCCGACGCGCGACGCACCGTTGTTCTATCTTTATTACGATTCAATCCGAATCACAATTCTATTAAGATTAACGCTCGTGGCTCGCACTGTGGTGTCATTACAAAAATTACATTCGGCGGAAATACTTCCTAAAGCGTATCATCACTGAAGTGCAGAGCATGAATCTTTGGAGAGTATGAGACGTGCATGTGGTCTGTCACGGTAATCAAATGACGACTCTAATTGTTGTCTTTAAAAAATCGATTCATTAAGAAATCGAAATCTTAATATTGAAATTAATCCGTTCTATGTATCCGTATTTCGCTAGCTGCAATCATAATGAAAAAGAAAATTTTAATATTGACTATAGATTTACATATAAAATGTTATTTTCTCTGGAAGATTTTTCATAAAAAAACTTCAGACGAAAATTAATTATCATACGGGAAATTTTTAAAAGCTAGAATGATACAAGTCTCGCTTCTTAGGTTATTCTGAGTCAGATAGCAGGTAATAACAGGTTAGTAAAGTAATAACTGGTAAGGTACGCTATAACCAGCCGAGTTAACGTAAAGTAATGGCAGATATTAAAACACAGTGAATTCAAATTCAAACTCATAATGAAAAAAAAAAGCAAGTATGGAATTATAGATATGATTGGAATGCATTTGGAATAAATTTACATGAAAGCCTAACATCTTCTAAGGGAAAGCTTTGTCAACCAGTAGGGCCTCTTAGGTATGTAAGATGTACCTAATGTATCTTTATAAAATATTTAGAAATTAAGAAATAATATCATAAAAAAATATTCGTTAATACTCCCGAGAATCAAAAGCTGAACGTACGTAGAATCTATCAAACACAATGCAACGTGCCTGTTCGGAACTTTATAACTTTTCGGTTATACCGGTGCCGCAAATACTGCCGAGTCCATATGCTGCCAATGCAGCGCGTTCGTAACTGAGAAGGGTGGAAAATAGGGATGAGTATGGGAAATTAATAAAACTGTCACTTAAATCGCAGAAGTGACGGGCAGCGCCCCCTACCGGAACGCGACACGATCCATTCTGTATCCTAAGACCACGAGCATAATGCCACAATTCGCTCGAACACTCTGTCAAATGAACTCGCTCTCTATTGTTAAGTTCGTTGTTGACTTAATTCTTCTCGCCCTCCATCGAATGAGATTCTCGTAAATAAATATGAAATGGAATTTCTTCTATTTTGCCGTATCTATTAATTCTTTTCCAGAATAACGGCATCCGTTGACCGCTGACCGATATTTTTAATTCACATCGTTCCTTAACAAACCACAATTATTCTTAATAAGAAATGAAGTTAAATGGGAGCGCGCGGCATATTATAAATTGCGGATAAAACATCGCTTATACGCTACAAAAATTTAATGACGCCGAAGACAAGGCGAGCTCTATGAATGAACTAACATCCATAGAATTCAAGTGACAATACGAAAGTGGAGCGACGCCAAGCTTAGGCATATTTCGCAAACAAAAAACCTTCATTTATCCACGGCGTGCCACTTTCACAGCATCCGAGCTCGCGGGGATGGCTGTGCGACTCCATTTTTTTATTATTTTGCTACCACACCCTCCCGCCAGGGGGCGGTTGCGGCTTTCACCCTCACCCCTACGCCTTCAATTAAATCCCTATCTCTCGCGCCACCTCATGCTTCCCACTTAAACTCATAAAAATGAGATAAACACAAAAATATTGCTCGTACCTATCGCCCTGTTATTAAAGTGAGCCATCATCACTTTGGTTAATTCTACCGGTAGTACTTAAAAGCACTTTGGTCACGCCCCCGCTTATATTATTATACATGGCGATGGGAACTTAGAAGAAAAATGGAAATAAATTTCGGTTTTTGATGTCGATTTTTGGGTACATTTTTTGACTTTTATTGGTCAAAGATACATGTATGACATTATTTATTCAGCGAAATAGTGAACGATTAGGTAATAAAATTTAAAAGTGTTGACATGCATGTCTTCTATAAAAATAGGATAGAACAAACTGACCGCAATATACCGGTTCAAACCGGGTACACGTTTTCCAGAATCTACCAGAGGTAAGAATTACGTTGGTCCAATGTTATTAAATGAAGATTTATAATATTTTTACAATTCAATCAGTCAATTTGAAACCTCAGCACAAAACGCAACAACTAAACATAGAGGGTATGAGGTGAAATCAATGAATTCATAATAAGCGCCCAAAGCCGAATAATTACCAAAGGGGTGGCGAGACCGTGGCACTACGTTTCGTTATACAGCGGGCGGTGCCGGCCGAGCGTGAATTGGACTCATAATAATGAAATAAAGGCAAAAGGATAAGCCACAACGTTCATGGCGATTGCCGGCTACATCCCCGAATGGGTCGGATAATCCACACCTGGACCGGTTTAAAATGCAATGCGAAAGGAACTGGAGAATCCTGTAAAGAGGGCGTGATTGGTTTTCATTATGACATGATGGGATTTTTCGTTTTCATTTCAGAATACACAGAGTACAATGTCAGTTAACTTTTACTAATTGTGATAGTTTTTAGGAACGTTAAATTAATGAAAGACTGCAAAAGGGATACTAAAGAAGAAAGAAAAAAGTCGTTTGTCATTTATCATTTACAATGGCCGGTTTTACATTATTCCAGTCCAGTGATCCAGTCCAGTGCTGGATTGCTTACTGGAAAAATGTAAACCGGCACTGGAATGAACTGAATCCAGTAAGCATTCCAGTCCAGTAACTGGATTCGTGGTCTACTTTTGAATCCAGTGCAATAAATCCAGTGCAACTGGAATAATGTAGACGGCCAATCCAGTGACTGATCTCTTTTTGAAATCATTGTCACTGTAGTGTTCACGTTTCAACGGCTTCTAAATTACTGGAATAATGTAGACGATAACGAATCCAGTTCAGCTCTGGACAGGATCACTGGACTGGAATAATGCAAACCGGCTATAAACGTAAAAATTGTACCTACTTGTTTACAGATGAAATTTTTATTACTGATGTACTGAGAATTTATGATTACTATTGGAGCAGCTTTGCTTGCGTGGATTAGGTATAGCAAAATTTTCGTTTATACTTCTTGACCTTCTCAAAGAAATAACCGGAAAAACCTCTACCCATCAAAGTTCAAATAGGTATTAGCGAGATAAAAGTCCATCCATCCATCTAATCTAAGCTTAGTAGATATAATTACATAACATACTCTAAAAATAAAAAGGTAGGTTATTATAGTTTAGAACTTTGTCCCTAAACCTTCAAAGTTTGTCTCTTATAAGTTTACAAAATATGTTTTTTTTTTATTATAGATTTTAGCCAAACGAACAAGTGGACGGGCCACCTGATGGTAAGTGATCACCGTCGCCTATGAACATAAGCAACATCAGAGGAGTTGCCAATGCATCGCCGGCCCTGAAGAAGAGCTCTTTTTACGCCCATTTTATTATTTTAAATGTACTTATTTTGTAAAGCTTGTGGTCCTAGGTTCGACGGGTCGCCCAACAACAACAATTATTTCTACTAACTTCAAATTCCCGGTTCCAGCTAGGAGTATTATACCTACTATTTCTCATGAATGTGGCTATCTAGTACAAAGAGATTATTTTTAAATAGGACTGATACTTCTAGAGATTAGTACGTTTAAACAAAATAGGATGTAGAGAAATTTTTCGGATTGATATCATTGCCTGTGATAATACTGTTAATAGAATGCTTAGTCGGTTGCTCATTTTGAAACAATGCGAGTAAAGGGGAATATGAAATTTTGAACAGTTTTAGTTTATATGGAAATGAAGTGCATAAACCAAGCTTAATGGTAGGATTATAATATATAGTAACAATAAAGTAGGATATTAATGCCATTTATTAAAATTTGACAAATCAAAATATGAACAAGCAAGTCGCACTAGTGGCGTCATTTTATGCTGTTTTCATAGACGCAAAGATGATGCTTTGAGAATAAAAGAAAAGGACGAAACTTGCATGTCCGCAAATTATTAAAGTAATTTATTGCAAAACCTAATCTATATATATAAAAGGAGAAGGTGACTGACTGACTGACTGACTGACATATAAACGCAGGGCCTAAACTATAAGGGCTAGAAACTTGAAATTTTGCACACGGGTTCCTTTTATAACGTAGGGGAGCACTAAGAAAGGATTTTTGAAAATTCACTCCCTGAGGGGGTAAAACGGGAGGTTCAAAGTTAGTATGAAACTTTGCCTTTTTTGATGTTATTCGAATGAAATTCGGTAACTATGAAGGTTTTTCATTGAATTTCGAAAATCATCTCTTAAGAGGGTAAAAGGAGGTGCAAATTTAGTAGGTATAAAAGTTTTTCGTAAACATTATTTCAATTAAATTTTGTATTTAGGTTATTTTATGTCTAATTCCACGCGAGCTAAGCTGCGGGCGTCCACTAGTAATACAATAAAAAGTGTATACTGCAACTTGACAGTGACACTCACCTAGTAAAAATACAAAGTTGCATTAAAGTACAATGTATTTGATTTAACATAAACGAAAGAGAAACGAACATGTTCGTGTAACTATATCCGCTTTGTACCAGAACCACGCGACCACTCGCTGGAGGTAAAAGCGACTAAGCTGCCTTCGGGATATTATGTTACGCTTACAATTTGAATTTACCAATGACATCGTCGCCACTCATATAGAAATACGGGCACGATGCATTGTGAGGTAATAGATGTACACTTTTACTCACGCTTGAACGAGTTTATCAGTCGGATGACACACGGCCTATGAAATTAAAAACGACTCTTAACTCTTGGTGACAGTTTTGTGTAAAAATTTGTCGGGGACTGAATCTTACAGAGCGGAGATCGTGTTACATATGTCAAGTTGTACACATCGAATTACATCGTAGAATAATGTCGAACTAGCGATGGATGGGAATCCGTATCGGATAAAAGTTAAGAACATAAAAAAAGCTTCAACCGACTCATATGCTACGCTGAAAAATATTTTACTACTTTAAAGGTTAAGTACTAGCCTCGATAAGGATTTTAAACACAAAATAAATTCTAGATTTGATATGAGCCATAAAAGTAGCAGCATAGCATAGTTACATAGCGACCAACCACAAAACTAGTTATCCACAAAAAGCGAATGCCGCCCAAACATCGCCTTTCATGCTGCGAGTAAATTACCGAGTTCGTAAAAATGGTATCAGATAAAGCTAATTATTCGTCGTCGTAATATAGAAATGGCCTCACGCAAAGGCCAATCTCGGGCTATGGGCGAAGTTTTAAAAGGTAGTATACAGGTAGTAAATAATGTCGGGTAGATACCGTGGCTAGGGGCGCGGCACGCCAAAAACACATTACGATCGGGCAACTCGCTATTACGGGGAACCGCATGCGTCCATGTTAGCCGATAGCCGCCACCGGTACATGATATCCGACGACTAATTGGACAGCACCATGCATAAAAACCCCTGCGCCGGTATAGGGAGCCGGAACACCACCGGCGTCCACGTAAACGAGCCTGGTAATAATCGAGACTTGATAATATTTCGGACGCATGTAAAGAGAACCAATCGATAATGTTACCTTTTCATACCTAAAGGGCGTGCTATCTACCGGCTGGGCGGCGCGTGGTTTGTGACAGGCGAAGCGTGTAGGTACCACCGGTGTCCGTGAAGCCATCTTTGTTTTAGTTTCGAGGGGTTACTTAATAGGGACGCCTTTCGAAAACAATTTTCACTTCAGCACCTTCGAACATTTCGAGTTCAACCACGCCCTTTGTTGATTTCCGGAATCAACTGAAGCCCTCCAGGCGCTAGTTTTAAAGCTAGATTTGCGCTATTATTTTATGTTTTGTTATGTCGTCAAGTAAATATTTAACCTACAGACCTCTTAATAGAAATCGTAGCTTAACTATCACTCTATGAACAAGTTTGTAAATTTTACTACTAGGTACTTACATCATGTTTATGCATCGTTGAAGTTTTGGCGATAAGATTGTATAAAATATGAGCTATTAGGAGCTTAAAGTATTAACCTTATTTAGTTTGAGTGACTCCCTCGAAGATATTACCGTGTTTAAGCTGGCGACTTGACTAGGCTAAAATAAATCGACGTTTTTGTTTATAACAGGAAGCACTAACATACGAGTAATTTAAATGAGTTTCACGTTCGAGATGAGCAAACAAAAAGATTTCGGGTAGATCTGATTTCCCAGTATTGCAATGTGCTCACGCTGATTACATGATAAACTAGGCGTTGTGAAGGTGACTCTTAAAAATGCATAAAGCCAATTTATTTAATAGATATATTAAATATTATTTTAAGATAAAACTCAATATACCTATTTATTTACGGAACTGCTGGGCCAGACTTTACTCAATGCCTATTTGTTTAAATCCGCGACGCCAATACCCAGTTGTTCTTGTGCGCTCCAATGACTTACAAAAACAGGGCATAAATTATGCTGATTGTAGCTTTTATCTCTGGCAAATTATTTTTCTGTTTTACTTGTGTCTTGACCTCCCCGTTTACGTCTTTGATAACGGGCTACAACATGTACACAACCACTTTGTGTGGAGATTTAATTATTTTGACAGTAAAATAATAACATTTTGTAAATCGTGACATACATCCTGATTTCATCGGTTCATTTTTACAACCGTGTTTTTTTTCGTTCAAAACTTTTAAGATGTCATTCAACCACTTTACCTCTCAATGGTGCTTCAACATTGGTTTAAAATGCAGCGTTCTTGTCACATATGGCCTTGAACACAACTCTCTAAAGCAGCATAAAAGCATCTCAAAGATACAATAATTATCTACGCTAATCTACATGATGTAACTACCTAGGTCCCAGATAACCAAAGAGGTAAAATACTCATAATGTAAGTTGCTTCAACTATGAATATTGGTATAACCCCCAAGATTACGTAGATGTTGCTTAATAATAGATTACGAAACGTACGAGAAAGTGTGAACCTGTTGTCAAGTCATTGTCTGCCAAAATTAAAACAAATTTTTACTTACATGGTATGTTTGTTATTTGCAATTATTGCATTGCAGTCTTAATTATATTACGTTTGAAAATCAAAATATGCACGTCTGTGTAGAGTGATACGAGATGTACATAACAAACCAGTCTGAATCTTCCAAGAATTTGAATCACTCAGGAAATTTGAGTATTTCTTTATTGATTATTATTTATTTATTTTAAATTTATTAAATATTTCATATAATAAGTAGAGAAGACGGGAAGAAAACGGTAACGGTAACAGTAAGATTATTTCTTTTGAAATTTCTTCCAATACACCCGGGATAGGAAATTTGTGACAGACGGTAGGTTTAAGCATGTACATACTGTGCATTGCATTATACCTGCAATACACAGCATACAATCATAATCATCTATTGCATTATTAATAGTAATATACCTAAAGGGCGAGCTAAATTTTGTGATATAGGATTTACAATCTTAGCTGAAGTACACACATAATGTGAATACTTTACATGTCTCGAAACTTAAGTTTAATTTCATAACTGTTTAGCCTGCAGCTAAAATAAATTATGTAAAATATCTCTTATAATGTAAAATTTTTCGCTACCGACCCACTACCCCTGACCGTGCCTCTGGTGCCCTGGTATTTTAAAGTTAAACGATTCTACTGAACGAAGTGACTGCAGTTTTGCGCCGATAAAATAAAAATCTTCTCTTTGCAACCGTAATAACTTGTTCAGTTTGTTCTTCTAAGAAAGTTACGAGTAGTTGACAACCCAGAACAAACGTTGACAAATGACATTTAAGTCAAGGAAGTTTTGTTCAAGGAAAAATTAAACTGAATTGTTGAAAATTGTACCTGTAATGGTCCATGAGTGATATAGATTTGATCCAAATAAATGGTGGAACCGCCCTTCTTTGTCTCAGATACCGTTACCATTGCCACAAAACTCCAAACTCGCCAATACACAACGGGTCGACATTAAGGGGCATTTTCATTTTTTCTAAAAAGTAAATGTTGCGTCACTGTAAGCATTCATATATATGTTACCACTGTAACGATTTGAATGGTAGTTTTTGATTCCTACGTTTTCTTATTTGTTTCATTGACAATTTTTCTTTGAAATAGCAACAAACACACAAATAAAATCACACATACTATAAATAAATAAAAATAATCTACAATACAACTTACTGTATATACCTACCTACTAAATACAGAAATACAACAAGAATTAATTAATAAAATCTTCTTCGTCTACAATTTGTACAAATGCCCACATGCTCATCATAGTTAAAAGTGGACATTCAATATCTATACTAATATTATAAAGCTGAAGAGTTTGTTTGTTTGTTTGTTTGTTTGAACGCGCTAATCTCAGGAACTACTGGTTCGAATTGAAAACTTCGTTTTGTGTTGAATAGACCATTTATCGAGGAAGGCTTTAGGCTATATAACATCACGCTGCAACTATTAGGAGCGAAGAAATAATGGAAAATGTGAAAAAAAACGGGGAAAATTATTCATCCTTGAGGGCTTCCGTTGCGTGCGCTACGAAAACGGTTCAAGATACCAAAAATAAATGTATGAAAGAATTATTCCTCTTGAAATGATCTAAAAAAATGTCTACGACAGTAAATGTCTATCTTTTAAGATTAACTCACTAGAACCGTTTTTATATCAAATTTGGTCGAAATTAATGCATTTGTTAAGAGTTGTATCAACGTAATAATATTAATCTTTATCCAAATAAATGTGTTGTTGATTGTATAAACATAATAAATCTATGGTATCAGTATTTTACATGAAGTATCGCGTCACTTTGACATTTCATATGGCAGAACAACGTTTGCGGGGTCAGCTAGTTACAAATATATTTATAAATAGAACGTTGATGGTCTTTAAAATTATTTTCCGTTTTAAAAGTGCATACCTACCTATTTTGTCTCCAGTAACTAGTAGGTAATTTATATACCTTCAGATCGTATCTGTTGATCTTATAACGGGTAGTAATATATAAAAGGCTAAGTAATTGAATTACTCCAGAAAAATACTTAACTAACATCAAGTTATTAATTAGCGATCTCGTGTGCAACGGTAAATTAGATTAATTTTATTGCGTCTTTTATTATTGCCTTATCGAATACTCCCAATATTTCTTTTAAAGTACCTTCGAGTAACATTAATTGATTGATGTTGTTAATAATCTCCAAGTAATCTGTAAAGCCGTTACAATGAATTAACTGGGCTTGTTATCACTGTTTCACATTCACAGGGGGGCGCAAAAAGTCTCATTTGAATCGTATCTTTGGTCGATACTAAATAATTAATTTTACCTTATTCTCACCGTACTCGGTTAGCTATTGTAATCAAGATTAATGATAAATACAATCGATCATACCTCATTAAATTGATCACACTACAACGCGATAAGTGGTTCGCGCAAATCTTAAACTTTTTGTAACGTTCTTATATTATTGTGGTAAACAGTTACATCAGTGTTGTTTCAACAATGTTATCTACGATGTTAGTTTCGAAAGAAAATTTCAAATGAAAACTAAATGATTGAAGAAACTTTTGTAACAATATTTGGTTGGTGTTGAACTAACTCGATCACGGATATATTGAACCACAATTTCGAATTCTTAGCGAGTTTTCTTATCATATATTATATTAAAAAAAAAAAACAATCAGAAACAGACTTCAATAGACTTAATACTTCAGTTGCAGAAACTAAGGAAAAAAAAAACGTTCATACCTTTCTACTGGGAGCACAAACAACTTGAAAATGCTTAGGAAGTTGTCTTATACCCAGTCTAGATAGAACCGAAGTGAACCAAAAAAATATTTTTTTTATAAAGCTTTTATAATTTTTTATTTTATTTTCATGCATTATCATCGGAACCTAATATGTGTGCCAAATTTCAGCTCGATAGCTTTAGTGGAAGTGGGTGAAATATTGATTGCAAGATTCCAGGACATACTCGTACATACGAGTGAAGTTAAATAATTATACTGTAAAAAAAATTTTTTTTTAAAAAGCTTTTATAACTTGACCTTGAAACCTAATCGTGGTCAAAGTTCATTACAAGACTTTACCACAAGTGCAAACACGACTATGATACGATATTCCATCATGAAGTTCCAGTTAATATCTTCCGGCTCAATCATCAGATCAGTTTGACAGTACCATATTATTGCATTGTCATCGGAACCTAATATGTGTGCCAAATGTCAGCTCGATAGCTTCAGTGGAAGTGGGTGAAATATTGATTGCAAGATTCCAGGACATACATACATGAATGAATACATACGAGTGAAGTTAAGTAAAAGCTTTTAATAAAAGCTTTTAATAATAATATAACATTTGGATTTCTATTAATTTACGTTTAAAAAAAGCATTAAAAAGTACATATGTCTCAAGAAGACATACGCGTCAGAATAAAAGTCTTATAAAAAGTTTTATGGTAGGTATAAAAATATGATCGAACCTTATAATTGAAAATGCCTGAATTTGAGAACGAGATGAAAGCAACTTGTGTTGGATGCGATACGATAGCGTTCTAAAGATAAGATAAGATCCGTTATAATTACGTTTTCGTCGGAACCCGTAGAATAGCGAAACAGGCGACCTCCCAATGACTTATCTGGGTTCAACTCTTACTAGGAAGATGTCAACAGATGCTATTTATCAAATGTCAGTCTGTCGTTGAATATATTGAGGCGTAATATGTTTCTTGACAGTAGGGATGTTGCTTCTATTTTAAATTCGGATCAGGATATGAACTGATAATTTTCGATAATGCCATAATTTCGGATGCTTTGGTTCTGTTTTGTTGTGTGTTGATTGTATGTTTTACCAATGTAAAAAGTCGATCTCACTCTCTGTTGAACTGTTTAATCATGAAATAAAAATTTGAATAAAAATCTGCGCTTCGAAGGGAATGTAGAGCTCTAAGTAAAAGTTAGGAAATGTTAAACAAATATCCTAATAAAGTTGTTGTTTTTTTAATTGATACTAGCTGTCAAACGAGCTTGCAGCGCCACCTATCCGCTGCCAACCATGATAACCGTGAGTCAGTCACGGTTATTTAAAAACGGGATGGTTAGTCCAGTTAGTTGAGAGAACTAATTAGAACATTAGTTGGCCAGTTCGATAGTAGGGACTGCTAGTGACAGTCAGTGCAGTAATTGTTTGAAAGAGACTCATTTCAAGTCAGACACAGATGTATTGCTTAAGGACTAAAATGTCGCCTCTAAAGAAGTGTAACCGGAAAGCAAACTTTTCCAAACAGACTAGAGTTGCTTTAATAACAAATATCACACGGTAGAAATGCTACTAGATTGGCGGGCGATGGTACTGCCCCGGGCGAACTCTATATCTATATATATAAAAGGAGAAGATGACTGACTGACTGACTGACTGACATATCAACGCAGGGCCTAAACTATAAGGGCTAGAAACTTGAAATTTTGCACAGGGGTTCCTTTTATAACGTAGGGGAGCACTAAGAAAGGATTTTTGAAAATTCACCCCCTAAGTGGGTAAAACGGGGGTGCAAGGTTAGTATCAAACTGCCGCTTTTGAAGTCGTTAGATGGGTAGACGTCGTTAATGGGTCTAATTTTACGCGAGCGAAGCTGCGGGCGTCCACTAGTGGAACATAATAAGATTCATATAAAACTTATTTATGGCTCTACCACCTAAAAAGCAATTTATTGACATTGACCGTATTCGACAATTCGCCCATCTGAATTTGCCCCAATTTCATTGCATGTTCCGGATATCCGATAATTTCGGATACGCATACCAAACTACATTAATACATCCCTAGAAGACAGTCGTTAGGCGTTGGCGCCACGCACTATCCGGTATGTACTTCGAATCGCGGACCTCACAAGACGTCTTATGTAGAACGTATAAACTAGTGAAAATTAAGTGTCGCGACCACGGGTCATTTGTTATCTCGGGGCACGTCTCATTTTATTGCTGACATATTATTAATATCGATGAGAACATTGAATTTTATGATGCTAGAAGGCATTGTGTTGCAACTACTGCGTGTCTATTCAAACTCAATTGTGCAATTTTTGTGTTTCAAATCCTGCGATTTGATTAAAATTAGTTATTATTCACTTTGTATATCGGTAACAGACCAGTCGCCCTGAGCTCTTGGTGGCTTATATAAGCTAGAAACATACATGTACCAGTATTAATAGACTCGAGGCTGCATATTTTTCTGTGAATATTGACCCAAATTTTAAAAGTCAGTAGGTGTGATATACCTGCCTTGGTGTTTTTTACATGAATGTCTGAATCTAAAGTGATATTAGCACACTCTAGCATGTCTGATGGATAGATCAGTACACAGGCCTTCGATAAACGGTCAGGAATCAGAATTTCTATGAGGCTGTCTGGAGCAGTGAATATTTCAATAATATGATTTCCGTTATCTGAACAGTGACAAGTTTAGTACCGTTAACTGCACAATAAATGTTTATGAATACCTAGCGCTACATGATTTTAAACATTTCTCAAGTAATTTAAATCATAGCAATGTCACATCAGTTGCGGCAAAAACAAGAATTGCATTGAAATCACCATTAGAAAGCAGAATTACCTAATATATAAAAAGGTAGGATAATAAAACCAAATAAGTCACTTCTACAATGAGGAGTGTTCCAAGTGTCAGTAATCTAAAAATTAGTTTGATGAAATCAATTTAGGAAACGTTTGCCTTAGACGCCTTAATATTACAGCATGACGAGGCGCCTCTAATATTCAGGAAAGTTTAAAATATGAAAGAGATGTCAAATTAATAACCAGAAAAAATATGAAAATCTCTTTCAAGGGAATGAAAATGCATTCTTACATTAACATCATAATAATATGAAGCTGATAGTAATCAATAAAGTAACGTCGACCAGGAAACAATAAGTGTATAAGCACCGACACACATAAACTGCAATTACTTTCATAACACCAACATGATAGAATAAAGACAGTCCGATAAAATAATAGAAGTGAAGCACGCAACCAGTGAGTGTGAAAGTTTCAAACTTAACCGTAATATAACTATTTCATTCAACTGATATTAGGTACGTCATTATCTTAACACTCGTGTACTTGGTGATTTTATTTTGAAACGTAAAGAAAATTCTTGATTTAATTTATTGGCGAACATCGTTCTTTTTTTAAACGCTATACACTCAAGCCTCACGGTAACCTAGCCTATGTCGCGGATGGCGGACACATGACCCGAGTACTGCCTCGGCCGGGATACGAACCCGGGACCCGCGGTTCGGCAGGCACTCACTACCGCACCACACCGGAACGGAATAATCTATAAAAATAACATACACACCAATCAATAACATTCCTGTAAGCCAATACCTTCTAGTACTTTAAAGCTGACGTTTTTATATTTACTATTCATATCATCATTATCACTCAATTAGTCATTACTTTCGCACATGTGCATGATTTAACCCTAATAATAAGTTAACCATTGGAGCATTGAAAACAGTTGCTTAGTGATACCTATATCACAACTTAATTGATGTTAATTGCTACAAATCTGAAACAGATGTAAGGTTAGAGCTTACGATATTAGGTACTAGACCAGTACACGACCGAGCTAACAATAATTACACAACGTGTCATCTGCATGGATCCTAAGGTGACCGTGCAACCGCAAATTCAAGCGAGAGTGCACATTGACAATGCAGTGTTACACGCTTATGATCTATATCATGGATGCCCTTGATTCGAAGCCTGAATGGTGGCTCGAACACTATTCAATCACGACTCGATCGAATTGTGACACATACTTGTGTCCACAACCCGCCTCGTGGCCGCCGCTGACCGATAGGAAAAAGGAAAGAGGAAGCGACCAATGCGCCTAGAATGAAATTAGCCCATCGGTCAATTACTCCGAACCAAGACCGGCGTACTAATGGCACGCGCGGCGTTCCGTGCATACGACACCGCTCATTCATATGCCGCTGCGCGCACCCTTTATTGTCCCATAGATTGGTAATACACGGGAGGACTGGCACTTTGTGCTGTAAATCGTTGTCTGTACACGTCTCCTCGATTAACTGTGTGCTGCGACCATAGGTGGAGCGGGAACCGTGTCAGTACATGCCGCCTGCGCGAGTGTGGCGATGACATCATGTCCGGAATGGACTGGCCACACAGAAAACGTGAGGGTACGTGCTACCACATTCATATTGTCCTCGCACGTTCCGCCGAGTTCTAGATGACGCATCTCAGGTATAGACGACGGTGTCAACTGACACTGTCTATGCAATAACAAGGCAATAACAAGGCTAGGACGGAAACTTAAATATATCTACGAAGCTTATTGTTAACCAAAGGCATGGTGTTTATTGTTACTAATTGCTATCTTTATTCAAACTTAATATGGGCTAAAGCAATTGCATAAAAAATTAAGATTTCAAGTACGTGTATTGAAACTAATACATCAGATCAGCAGAATTAACTGGAATCCGAAAAGGAGTAGGACGAGTTCTTGAAAACGCCAAATAAAAAGTCATCGGTATAATTTATCTGCATTACGAGCTTAAACCTAGCTACTGTTAAAAATCTTATATTTTCTTGGATTAATATTCACCAGAATTTATCATACTTACGAAGGATATTAACACAAGTCCGCTACAAGTTATGTAGCTACACTTGTCATACATATGAAATTAACTTCACGGCTCTTTAGTATTCTAAGGCTGCGTTACATACACTCATGTCGCATTAGGCGGAATTTCTACAAAATCAAGATAAGTAATTCAAAATAATAAAAAATATTTTCGATTGATGTACTTCTCCTTTTAATTTATTATTTCCCCTAGTGAGTTTACAAAGGTTTCATAGCGTGGTAAATGATCCAGTCATGTGACTAGTTTTAATTTGAACAAAATACCTTTTCCAGTGTAGGTATAGGTATAATTGATAACAATGTTAGCAATACTTAATTTCTCGTCAACAGATATGCAGCATTGAAGCTTAATGGCTTCGATTTATATTTATAAATTAATTTAACTGACGAAAACTTTTAAAATGTGTATAGTTTGTTTATTTATGTTCGCGCGGCTACTCGTAATATAATTTTGCATAAATATTTCATGTTTCTACAAACTAATCACAAACACTACCAATAAAATCTTTCGCGCCGTTTTGAGTGTTTACTATTAGAATGTTTATTGCAAGCAATAAAATAAATCTGATCGGCTAATTATTATTATTATTTTCGCAAACATAATCGTGAGGCGCCGTCTTATTAGGAAGTTATAACCATTAATGGAATACAATCGCAATTTCTTCCTGTCGTAAATAAACTTCGGCGGGCATGAGTAATCGTTACTTTGTGTGCACAATATCGAATCGGGTGGGGGCCAAATAGATTGGTACGTGAGCCGCATCCACACCGCACCTTTACTTTGCTGGAGATGATGATCGATTTTGTGTTGTAACTCTCTTCCTTTCGGTCGAAAGTAGCTTGCCCCTGCTGTGTTTGCCAGCCACAGGGTTGATACACCGTTTCGGTGCAAAACTTTATTCAGCTTCAGTTGTTGAAACATATTCAGTGACTAGCTGAGTGAATTTAAAGATACATATACATATATGCATATACACTTATGTTTGCGATCGGTTTATAACCTCACCTCGTGGCCTTGAGATCGTTTAGCATCGAATCAAGGCTTGTTAAGAATTGTATAGAACGGCTAAAAATTTACTTGGATTAAGCCACAAAGTCGAACTAAAGTGGGTTTCAGGGCATTCAGACATTGTCGGCAATGACAAAGCAGACAGTCTCCTACTACTATCCGTCAAAAGCTTCCATAGCAGTGCAGAAACGAAGCTCTTGAATCATGGGCTAAAGAGCCCAGTCAATCTCACTCTAAAGATCTGATAAGAGGCTATGACAGGAAGTTATACAAAGAGTTACTAAAACTCAGCAGACCTAATATCAGAATGATAACGAGGACACTCACTGGACACTGCAAACTAAAAAGGCACATGTCGTTACTAGAACTTAGTACCTCTGAAATTTAAAGGTACTACATGGAGGACCAAGAGAGTCTACAGCACCTCATCACATAATGCTCTTGGACGCCTGAGGAGTTTTTATCTAGGAGCGCATGAATTGCATCTGGATGATATCAAATCTATCACCATCGCTATAGTACTAGCTTTCCTTAAAACAATAGGACCGGATGGTGAACTAAAACTGGGTGTGGATACAAACGATTCGTTATGGTCTAAGCGCCCCGAGCTGAATAAGTTCGAGTCAATTAATCCAAATAAAAAAATAGCCTCACATTTATATGTAGCAATAAAAGTAAATATTGTGTGAACGAATTCAGCTCTCTCTCAGCCGCGTATTAAAATATTTAGTACCTAGTTGAATGTTTTCCTATCACCGAGCTGTTGACTTTAATAATGTATTACGTGCTTTTAGCAAAATAAAACACTTGTTATTCTATAAAAGAAAAAGATTGAGTTCTTCCGAAAGACGGCATTATGCCACATTATAGCACAGACTTTACACTATTTTTTACATTATAGATAGTATAGACTTTCTTTTCACTTATTTTGAGAGGAAATTCATGTTATCATCATCATTCATTCCTTGTGGAAAATTTGAGAAGAATTTCGTGTAGTACTAGTAGTTTAATTTTACCAGCTATCTGACTGCATCAACGCCACAACCCTCAACCTATGTTTCGATGAAGTTCGTAACCGCGATGTCTTTTATGGTGTAGTTGATTTTTCCGTTTGTAATTATACCGGCGAGGAGCGGAAGTGTCGGCGATGGTTGGAACACAGGTCACGTGGCGATCGGTTGACGACCAGATAACGGACCCTCGCCTCGTATGGACTGCGACGCGACCATATCTCAAGGGACTCGGTAAATTTTCGGACCCGCATAAAAACAACGCTTAATAAACACCTACTTGTTATGATCTCGGCAGGCCTAATTCTGAATACCGAGCCGCCTTTGGAACAGAATGGGATAGTGCATCAATATTAATTGGAGGCGATAATTTTATTCCAAGTGATGACAACGGCTGTAATATGGACATCAAAAACGTGTATTGATAGGATTATAGGCATATGGATATTCAGGATTACAATGATTTATAAACTTGATTTATTAAATGTAGTAGAGTTTATACAAGTAACGACAAGAGGTTTTATAATCCATGGTATTAACAATATTGATAAAAAATTACCTACAGAGATTTTTAAAAGTTGATTCGTGATTGTAAAAAAGTAATTTTATCATAAATAAGTATTTCAAAATGACCTCAAAATGTACATAATAATTATTACAGTACCTTTGTTGTTATATGTTAATGATGCTTGCTTAGATCTTTAGATACTTTAGACAGCGGCCGAGGTTATTACGTCACAATTCATCACTACGTCCAACCGCTCGAAGAGGTATCGAGTCAACGAGAACAACTGTCAACTGAGAGTGTAATTGTTTTGATCTTAAATTTAAAAGTTCAGCTTCATATGCAAATTGCCGTCGTATCAGTTCTGGAGTAACTGTTACTAATAAACTGAATATTTTGGTAACCAATTTTTTAACAAGGTACCGAGTAACCTATGAATGTATTTAATCAATATATTTACATCCAGAAAGTTGATCAACTTTTTTTTTGTATCGAATTCTTTATTCAAAGATTTAAAATGCCCGAATGGAACGATAGACACTAGCTAGCTACTACAAACTATTAGATGATTTTATGTATTTCTAATTTTATAACTTAATTGTACGTTATCCAAAGGAGCAGGTTTAATTGTTTGATCGCCAGTAAATACCAACAAACGATGTAGGTAGCGGAAGACTTTCCTTGGCATTAAGCATTCAGCGGTAGAAGGGTCTCTTGCAGATTTATCACGGGTGCAAATGCCACATAAAGCTGTATACACACTTTACAGAGCCAAAATTAGATATTACAATTTAAATAGCAATTTAAGTTCAAAACATAACATAATTTCATGTGGCAATTATTTTATTGTTTAACACAATCACTCAAGTTATCAAATAGTATCGACTATTTTTTTTTTCGCTGCGATTCATATACATCCCACTGCTGGGCACGGGTCTCCCCCACAGACAAAGCTGCGGGAGGTCTAGAGCATACTCGATCACGCTGCTCTAATGCGGATTGGTGGAGGGGTTAGTGGCCAACCCAGTGTCGAATGTTCTCAAGCCACCCGAAGATCTTCGACAAGGCTTACCGAATATATTTACGTGCCCTCCGAAGCACGGTAGCGTTCATGAATTTTTGCCACTAGCGGTCACCCATCCACAAACCGACCGCGCCCTTCGTTGCTTAACTCTTTCGATCATATTGAATCGACGCGACGCTACGGGCATTTTTTCTACTAACGACTAATTCTTGTTAGCAATTTAAACTATTCTTGTATAAATGCAGTTCAGTGTTTAATCATACAATTTAGGACAGTTGTGTGCGTCTTTGTTTTTAGGCGTATATTTAAGTATCAATATTTGGTGTGAGCGCTACTGTCTCATTATAGATAATTGCATGCTAAAATAAGTTGAGTTTACTAACTTGCCTCAGGAATAATGTTTGTCAACCAACCGCGCCTTAGTGCAACTCGGTGTCAGTAAGTGCCCAGACTGTTCCTTTCACTCGCGGAAGCCGCCTAGTTCCACCCTTGGCTTCTTAGCAATACAGAATTCCATCTGAGCTATCTCTGTCCTCGTGATCGCTATACAAAATATCATACGTAAGATGATGCAACCAGCACCGTAATGATTGTAAAACGCTTTGTTACTACGTAAATTGTCGCTATCGGTTTCAATATTTTATTAATCTTTAGTATAAAGGGGAAGTTGCTGGTTTGCATTTGAAGATTAAATTTTATGGGGCCGTTGGGAATAGTTCATACTGTTCATAGATACATGGTATGTCTGAGTCACTGAGTCTAGCCTATTCAAAATGGCAAACTTTATTGGATTATACTAACTTATATTATATACATAGATATTTGACTTTTATATGCCTTACATAATGAATAATCATTATCGATTCAATTTTTATGTTTTAATTACAGTACTTTTTTGAACAAGTTCAATTTTTACATCGATTTAATCAAACTAAATATAAACCTAAACTTCTAAACGTTTACTGTTCACTTTAATAGCATGTAAACATAGACAATGAAAATATAAACAAAAATAAATCAGAATAAGATAGTCTAATTGGTCCATTTATAAAAAAACTAATTTCCTTATTCAAATAGCATTGACCTTTGCTCAAACTCATTTCCAAAACACGGCTACTTTTACTGAAAAAATGTCGTCTGCATCTTGCTTTGTATTTAAATCAGACAGTTAAAGTCATTGACTTACTAATGTTATGTAAAATGCTCGTTTAACAAATTGTCACATTATTTTTTGGCAATTAACTTATTGATATAAAAAAAAGTATTGTTCGTACAATTTTGTGTATGTTGTGTGTATGTATGTGTACAAGTCTATCATTTAACAGAAGATTTGCAAATTCACAGTCACCTTCAATTCCTTTATGATATTTTCTCACTATCATCAGCTTTCCAACAGCCATCGAACATGGCGTAGGATTGTACCTTCTCGTAAGCTTTAACAGAGCCAAACTTCATACACCTCTGTACACGTGTACCTATACATCTTGAGTAAACATAACGTACCTTAACGTTAAGTTAATAAATCGATGCTACAAGTTAACTTTCATGACCGGGAGAATAAAACTCATCTTATTAACCTTGAAGTTCGTAACACAATACAAAGCTGTAATTGTTTTGTGACCGGACGGAAATCTGGGTAACAAGAAATCCATTTGTTTCACTTGGCGTATTTGCATATGATAAATAAAAAGGGAATGAACTTGTTAACTCATACCGGAAAGCATTCAAGGATTCTAATCGATGAATATGTTTTATCAAGGTCAATGAACTTCATGCCGATGTAAATTGACAAAATTAAATAATCGTATTTTCTGTCTACAGTGGAGATCACTTAAGTTGAGAGGTAAGTTCGTAGGTATTCGTGAGTCCAGTCCATCATTGGTTCGATTCGAATATAGAACGGGCGGTCAGTCCGGGCGGGTTAAATGCCCTTAAGTGACCGCCCGTCGCGGGGATTGTGGGGGGATCCTAAGAGGGTTTGTTTGTTCAAGTCATTTCAACGCCGACCCCTGTGTCACTCTTCGTTCCCGGACGGGCTGTCCTCGGGCTAATTGTCGGTGAGAAATTCCCGACAAACGCTTTATTGTTACTTCGACACGATCAGACACACTTCATTTGGAAATGTTTAAATGAACCCGAACTTGTTTATTATTGAGGATATTTGCAATTGAAACTTACTCTTTTGAACTTACACGTATATTCGGTTCACTTCAGTCAGTCGAGTCAACTGAGGTCGACGTTTTGCGATTCGCGACAATGCCTCTATTCGCTCGTAGATGTATAACGTATACCATAAATCAATTGTTGATTCCATAATGAATACGCCTTTGACGTTGCTCTTATCTAAATCTCACCTGCACGGGCAATTCGTGATCTGTGCAGAGATAGACAGCGCTTGGCGGCGTGTTATGCTTAGTGCGGGTTGTTTGTTATCGTAAAATATGCGTTTTGATGTTAAAGATGAAATGTATCGTGCAATTTCGGAATAAGCTCAGTCGTGTATCGAAGAAATTTCTTTGCTACAACTCAAATCCGGAATATATATTCATCAGTGATTTATGATTTCAAAATCACTTAATATTATAATTCAGTTTCATAACAGCTAATTGCATTAAGCTGTAAAATGTTTAAATTGTCTCACATCAGCATATTATGGTTTTACAAACTAAATCGAAAGGCAATTATAGTAGAGTCCAGTGTTTATTTAATAACGTTATGAATTGGTTGAGTGATTAAGGTGTGAGATTGTCTGGATAAGGTTACCAGTTGTCCCGAGTGGCACCTGCCTTGATGCTTCGAAAACTGCTATTACATTAGCGCGAAGGAACCCCACTGTTTACGACGTATTAATTGTGTTATTTAATTAATGCTGCTAGTATCCAGCCGCCAGTCTGATTTATTAGTTTTTTGTGATTTTACATTTTACACCATGACTACGTATTTCAAAGACGCCGATACATTAATCTGACAAATTTGTTTTATTAAACCGCTAAACAATGCTGAATAGGTACTGTGTACATTCTCTTAGCGAAACTCCGCGGTTAATAAATTTCAATTTTAATTTGATTACAATAAAATGGAACTACAATTTTATTGTTTAATAAACCTAATTAAAGAAGTAGTAATGTAAGCCGGTTGTCTGTGTATTTAAATAGAAACATTAACTGTGATCATTAATTAGTTTCTTGTTTCACGTCTAATAGGAGCTTCCTACTCTATTTAATTGTGATAACTCTATGATCATTATGTTTTTGACATTCGAGACTGTAGACGTGTAAAAACTATTTATTTAAAAATTTTCTACATGGTATTCCATTCTTGTCACATGAATGTTTGTCCTGAATGGGATTCGAATCCACGACCTCTGGCGTAACCAATTGCGCCCACGGGCCCGTCAATTATAAATCAAAGTCCAAAGCCACGTCTATCTGTCTGTTAGTCTGTCTGTACGCGATCAACTCAAAAACTACTGATCAAATTTTCATGCGGTTTTAACCAATGGGCAGATTGATTCATGAGCAAGGTTAAGCAAAAAAGTCAAGCCGCCTGGGACCTATGTACAGCAGTTTCTAATTGATGGATGTTACTGCCAAGAAATGATAGGTAAAGCTGCCAAGAATTGATGTTACTGCCGTGAAATGATAGGTAAAGCTGCCAAGAATTGATGCTACTACCAAGAAATGATAGGTAGACCACAAGCAACATTTATAAGCCGAGTGCCATAAGTAGTTCTTTAGCGCGGGTGACGTCGCTGGCAACAGCTAGTATTAATATACTTGGATTTAAGGTAGGTGACACACACACAAATAGTTTACTGTTAATAGTTTACCACCTGCCTAATTAACATCTCCATCAGTCGGGTTTCGCCCTAGACACTTGCAAGCTTGTGACATTTAGCACTTCCTAAATAGTCGTCAATGATTTGATTAAAATGTTCTGCCACGGAGTGAATTTGTCACTCCTGTAACTTGCACACTAAACCCCTTATTCATAACAATATAATAAACCTATTTTTTCATAACTGCACGTTTGTTATCATGGCTCGTAATGGCGGTTATCACTATATGGTACCTACGCTAAAATAAATGTTATAATGTTATGCTTTATCGAATTCAAAATGTGTTTAAACATATATATTTTATTTATTTATTTTACCAACTATTTAGTTTGATGGATGCTTTATAGGACTAAAGTTTAAAATATTTGGGTAAGAGGTATCTATTAATCCAGATAAAAACATACATGGTTATGAAAGATGTCATTAACTTAAGATTCATAATATAAATCCAAGAAAATTTATAGGCACATTGTACAATCTACGTTATAATGAATTGATATCTGAGCAATTAAAAATCATAAGACGCGCTCACGCCTGCGACTAATACGTACACATAATAATACATCACACTTCTGTTACATTGCATCTCACGCCTACAGAAGATTTAATCCACTTTCAATTTCAATATAAGATATTATTAATACAAAAATTGGCGACTCTCAATGTTACACTTTAAAACTAAGCCAAGCTAACTAACTAATGTCAAGATTTTATCCATCTATTTGTCAGCCTCCGTAGTGACTTGATGATCGTATTGATCTAAAGCTACGCTAAGAACTCTTTCTAAGAGCCTCAAGTCAGCGCTGTACTCTGCTTTTACTATAAGCAGAGTACGGTAGAGTTGCACCATTACTTCAACCAAATTATGTCGTAGGAGAAGAAAGAGAATTAGACGTGTTTCATAATAAAAATTAGATATTTTGGGAATACCTAGTTGGTCGATAGTTTTTCAAAATTATATGTTATAAAATATACAACGTACAATTAACTTCCCCGAAAGCAATAGGTACGTCGGGTTGAGTATAATGGAAGTGTCTTTCCTGTAACAGATTATACAGGCGTGCAAATTTCTTATGAATCACCGAAGAGTGATGTGCACGTACCTACAACTATTTCAAGCAATTGTTTCAACCTCCAACTTCCTAAAACTAACTAAAGTGATCGTCAAAAACTGGAAATAAACATATATTGTTACTCATAGAAATCTCCACTAAAAGATTACATATGTACACGAACCATAAAAATTAATATCGTAATTACAGTTGTACTTCCAACATCCAGTAATAAAAATCATTTTACTTGTTTTCACTCATAAAAGTTACATCAGATTTTTCATTGCAGTAGAAGTTATTATTTCTATGCTCCCCTGAGCACCTACATTTTTGATTTATTTATTACATCAAACATTTAAATAGCATGTTTATTTATTTATTTAAGTTTATGTAATACCTTATGGCATACAAAGGGCTTACATAATACCACACGGCATTTTTGTAATGCATATTCATCCCGAACTATAGATTAATTATTGATATTTATTTAAAAATTTCTTAAACTGAAAACACCTAACATTGTGAAGTAAAATTAGTGACGATATTTCATAGC
Organism: Carterocephalus palaemon; assembly: GCA_944567765.1. Taxonomy (NCBI): domain Eukaryota; kingdom Metazoa; phylum Arthropoda; class Insecta; order Lepidoptera; family Hesperiidae; genus Carterocephalus; species Carterocephalus palaemon. Next base: position 13,456,893 of record OX155637.1, on the reverse strand, counting down.
GGAAGTTTGAATATCATAGTGATATTTGCAGCGAAAAAATTCGAATACAAGAATAGTAGTAGGGGAGCCCAAGAGGGGATTTTGCGGGATACTCAAGCGCGTAAGTTTAATATACAGTGGGATACCTTGTACCCGGTTAAGTACCTCCACCAAATATGAGCCCCATATATAAATGGGGCCGTCAAAGATAAAGCCCTCCCCTTTCTTTACGTTACTCTCAAATTGTAAGATTAGTGGAATATACACTTTTTAGCATGTAATTAACTCACCCTACCTTAATCTAACGCGCTCAAGAATTTCTGATGACAAATTTTTTTTTTTTACTAATCTGATCCTTTATCCTTGACGGCCCCATTTATATATGGGGCTCATATTTGGTGGAGGTACTTAACCGGGTACAAGGTATCCCACTGTATATTAAACTTACGCGCTTGAGTATCCCGCAAAATCCCCTCTTGGGCTCCCCTACTATAGTAAACAAGTTTGTTTGTTAACGAATTAACATATCCAGGGCAATTGAAGCGCGGTGTTTTTGTCGGTCTCATTCAAAGTGTTTAGACATTTCATTGTTCAACTGAAGAATCGTGTTACATATTTTATATTGAAGGTAACGATAATTATAAGTACACCGCCTTGGCACGATGAACACGCGGCAAAAACCTATCATGAGAACGTGGTCTCGCTAGGTTTTCCTACTTGCAATGCGATCAATAGCTACGCGCCGACATTTACCCATAATTAGCGATTTAGCAAAAAATAAACGCATGAGAACTAAGTGCTAGGCGTTAAACTAATGATGGGCATCAATAAAGACGGACTGAAAAAGGTGTCAGGTTTACTCAGTCCGCATTTCTATACACTTGATATGACCAACGTGGCGCTGACCGAAGGACTAGTAGGTACTAAAGCTTAAATACCAGTAGACACCTGGAGAATCACACCGTAAACCATTACAGAGCTTCATTATGGAAGTGTGAAGGAAGGAAAAAAGGTTTTGGAACCCTATGTGTTTACTTAGTAGATTCTAGGTTTTCTGTGGTTTCTTTAGAATAGCCTTAGAGAGGTACCATAATTAACTTTATTTGTTATATTATTGACATACCAAAGTCAGTTGTAATGTTTATTTTATTTTTATTAAATTAAAAAAACGAATACGTTAAGCATTACAAAATAACATGAAAGCCTAGTTTTATTAAAATAACTCACAATTTATAAAAAAAGCAAATTTGGAAAGATTTTAATTGACATCCCAAAATCCTCATCAGGCGACGTCTTCGTTTCGTGTTAGTGGGGTTATATTTTAGATATCCAAATTTTTTGCATTTGTCATGCACTCAAATCATTTATTATTATTATTTGTAGGAAGGGGGTGTGGGCAATTATGCACATAAGCTACTGCGACATAAATAGATAATAGATCTCTTTAGGTCGCAGTAGCTTATGAAAAATAAAATAAAATGCGCCCAAAACATGCGTAACAGAAAGGATTGACGCACTTGTAATTAAATGCACAATAACGGCGGCTTTTCACGAAATGTTTTCAGGAAAATAATCGATGGCGAATTCATCGATTACGTATGTAGGTATCGCACGACGCCATGTTTCCATGTTAGCTGTGCCGACAAACATCGATACAGCGTCGATAATCTGATACAATTTTCATATCTAATAAACTCATGTTTTGTAACCTTTACTGTTGCCGCTATCGGCTTACATAAGACCGTTGTCTTCACCGATATACCTACCGATACACATATTGATTGTGATAATGATTTCTTCATATCGACGTTTACTGGTAGCGGGGTCGGTCGAAGCGAAATGCTCATTGCCACGAGGCTTGTATTATTGATTATCCCAGCAATCGTAACAATATATGAGTATTCATCATTGATGTACGTCACTATTCCTATTGTTGCCATCTTTAAGATGCTCCGTGCTCCGCTCCGTAACAAAATTGTGGTTTTTGTTCCCTCGATCTTTTATTGGACCTCACGTCTCTACTAATATACCTACACAGATGCAATTTGGTGAATGGGCGAAGTGGTATAGGACAGCCTGGCGTTATCAAGCACTAATGGTGTCCATGTTGTAGACGGAAATCGCTCGCAATACACGAAATTCTGTTCTAATTTAGGAGGTTAACGTTAAAACTGACCGAGAGAAAATCGGTGTGCGCTTCTGCTGAATAATGTCGTCAAAGCTTAGCCTACAAAGAGAGAAATGTGATCAGGGCAATTCAAGTGACGTCGCCTAAGCACCAGCGCCAGCCACCCCGGCATTAATCGCGATTTGTTCTCTTTTTAGAGATTTGCACGTCTGCGACGCAAATGTGCTCTATGTAGAACAGTCATCTAATTTTAGGAAACAGAACGGAATAGTCAGGCTCGGTTTTGGTCTTTAAAAATCATTTATATCAGAACCCCGGTTCAATGTATTAATAACTAGAAATACGTACGTATATCAATGTAGCGTTGACTGGATACAGATACTGATAACGGTACCGATCTAGACTTAAAATTGGTGAGACCTTTCATGGTTAAAAACTGGTGTCAACTTTTAACGTGGAATGTTCGAGTAAGCTATCTGTAGACCTGATACACTGTAAAAGTAATGTGGTAGATCCTATATAGAAATTTTATGTTTTTTATTTAGACTTTACCGCGGGCAGTACCCCCGCCATTTTAGCAACTACTGCTACTGTACTGCACTAAAATATTTGTTTTTAATGTAATGCACTTACCCATTAAACGGGTAACCAGCAAAGGCCGCATCGTACGGATGGTATACGGCTGGGTAGGGCCAACTCGCTGCACTCGCTGCCAGGTTTTCTTTCAGCTCAATCCCCGCTGCCTGTTAGTAACAAATACATTACTATCAAGTCTAAGAAACGCTCTCAGCATAGTGGCCTCTCAATCGTAACTGATCAACGAATCATAACCGCTCAGCCACGGTTGAGAAAAACAGTAAAATAATTTACAAAATGCATCACAGTGGAGCTTGTTAATTAGACAACTGTTTCTTAGCCTTGAGCTTTGAATGGTTTTTCTCGGTTCAACACGATCTAGTAATAATAATAATAATGAAGTAGCATGTTGAGTTAAGTTATATAATATACTGTTAAGATTCTGGTGTACTGTTGGTGTAAAACTGACCCTAATAGCAATTACGTAGCCAGCTACGTAACTTTGATCTTTACATAATATATTTTCAGGTTGTAATGGTTTTGAATGAAATAACAAATTTTTCAGCTGTTATTTTTTTTTGTCAACCACTTAGGTCGCTTGTGTACCTCTGGCATTAACGGGACGTCAAAAAATATATTATTCTACCGAACATGACGTCCCGGTGATAGACGACGGTGGACAAGCGGGCACACTCGTAGTTAAAGTGTATATAATTATCGTCATTTCGGTACGTTGGAGTCCCGTTGACGCCGGCGGTGGACAACCGACCTTGCATGATGGAAAACGACTGACTCTATGAACTGAGAGCAGGTTTTTCTATATTGTTATGGTTATTATAGTTGTTTTATTGAGTAGATACGGAGACAAAGATAGGTCGCTTCTTATAAACTGTTAACAGTACTGTCAACTGTTCCCAAAGAAATATTGCCTGAATCCTATTAATTAACATGCATATAATGTTTTTGTTCGTGCACCTGAAATCTATTATATATAAAAGGAGAAGCTGACTGACTGACTGACTGACTGACATATCAACGCAGGGCCTAAACTATAAGGGTTAGAAACTTGAAATTTTGCACAGGGGTTCCTTTTATAACGTAGGGGAGCACTGAGAAGGGATTTTTGAAAATTCACCCCCTAAGGGGGTAAAACGGGGGTGCAAAGTTAGTATGAAACTTTGCCGTTTTTGAAGTCAAGTGGGCAACCCGAACGCGGGCAGTTGTCGTTAATGGGTCTAATTCTACGCGAGCGAAGCTGCGGGCGTCCACTAGTAGTAGGTATTATAAAGATTTTTCAATCCTAAATGAACCAATGTAAATGCTTCTATGCTAAGTCTGCTAATCCAGAAGGCGCGATACCTCATTACTACTAGACTTTATATGTAGCAGGTACTTAAACTTGATATATTAACAACAAACACCCATAAATATATCAAAATGAACCTTAATATCTCCTTACTCGTTTCCGGTAGCTTTGACTTAATCCATTACCAGAATGCACCTCAACGGATTGATTTCTTGATCGATCGGTTTAGTGTACCGTCTTAACTATTATTATTTAATGGCCGAAGATAGACGACGTATATATCAATCATCTCCCGTTACAAAAAATGTATCTTTTTTGTTTGTTTAAACTTTGTCCTAATGGCCCCGAATGTTCTTAGTTTGTACAACAACCCCTTGGGTACAATTTGCTGCGCGATATTCGAGGCAAAATTGTATTTGATTTTCGTTACATGATTGTTAGTATTGTAACAAAAAGTCTTGTCCCGACCTTATTTATAATTCAGTTCCTAAATTATGTTCAACGTAGCGATTCGATCGAAACTTAAATATAGAATTATTAGTAGCCAATTTGTGCTCAAAAATCGCGTAAAAACACATCCACTCAGTCACTAAAGGACAGAGGGTCCAAAAATTTATAGCGACGCATTAAAAATAACTCAGGAGCGTCTTAATGCGGTCAACCAGGATAAATCTATCAAAAGATTTTGTTGTCCAACAACTTCATTGGTGGCCGAATCGAAAATCCGATAATAAATTTTACTCAAGTACGACAGCGTAATCCAGGCGGGCTGTCGTTCTTTGTTGCTTCGACCTCTGATATAATTCCAGTTTTCTGTTACTTCAAATAATCGGGCTAAGCCGAGAGCGAATCTGCAGTTACCCAGATTTATTGTTCGGCGTAACGTTATTTGCCCACTTGCCGCATTAAGGCTTTGTAAAATTATGCTTGCACGCCTCACGTGGCGATAAGAAGTTGATAGCTCGAGGCTCATTACAATATCCAAGGGCGTGTTCACGCTAAAACTCACGAAAATTCATTTACGTTACTAAATTATAACAATTTAATTAAATTTACTTATAGTTGTACGTATTGTTACTTACATTTACTGCCTATGTCCGTCTAGTTAACGGCTAATAAAAAACTCAAACCACACGGGCATTGAGGCTTGTAATGAAAAACATACAAATGGTTTCGTGAAACCATGGTTCGACGGTACAAAAAATATGATCGTAATTTTTATTGGTACCAACATTATAAGCTTAATGGAACTCGGCTATAATCCCATTAACATGAATAATATGTTCGACTAGGTATATTTTTATGGAACGAATAATTTTATAATCCGTTCAACGATTCGGTTGACACGCAAACGCAGGTATTGCGAGGTCTGAGAGGTAGCAGGACTTTCGACCGACTTCATCAAGTAATTAAATGTTAAAACGTGCATGGCGAGAGTCGACGACGCGTTCAGTTATGACCCCTTTTCGCACTCCGGAAATGTTATTGTGCATTTCAAGTGTCGATTCCTTTCGTGCTCTAGATGGGTGAATTTAAAGACGGACATTTTGTTGAGGACTGCTACATCTATTTACAATTTACAAAGAATCGGTCAAAAAAATCTCAATTTTAGTTTCAATAATGATGTTGAAAAAAGTTTGATATAGGGGTTGCAAACTGCTATATTTTGTGCGTGAAAGAACAAATTAGTTGCGAATGATCAATTTAAAACGGAAAGAAAGTGTTAAGAAAAACAGTAGGTAGGTACTATCCTTCTTATAAATGAAAACAGTTAATCTTTTACTAATCAAAACAGAAGCTCAATTAGTAGTTTCATCGCTCTTACTAGTGAAAGAAACGATCAGATATTAATAAACTAAATATTTTAAATGATTGAGTGCCAGCGTGCGTGAAATTCATGAATTAGTCAAAACGTCTTATATTCCAACATCGCCATGAATTATGATCGCCGCTAACCACAAATCTATTAAGAGCCGTTAGACATTAAACGTCAATTTATTTTTGGAGCACTTCATTAGAACTATAAATTATAATTTTTTCAATACCTATTCTATAGCCAACTTCCTGCTATATTGTACCACGTGTGCAACTGACACGAATTAAATTTAAGAAAAAGCGCGCGAGGTTCATTCTGCTGTTTATGTGGTGTACTCGTTTGTTTTGGTAGAGTTTGTTGTATGTGTATTTGCAAGAGTTTCAGGGTTTCATAATTTTTACATACACGTTTAATTATTTGTCCATTTATTAAATTTTTATTAATCTGAAGTGTCCGTTAATTTTATGGAATAACGAGCATTAAATAAGCTAAGAATTACTGCATATAGGTATTAGACGTCTGCAAATTCTTAAGCGAAAAATAACAATGTCCTTAAAATGCATTCCGAAATCGCATACATACCTATTGTTCTAGTTTTTAATTTTATGTAAATATCTTTTTCTACAAAACATTTTTATAAATTTAACAAGCTGACCCGGCAAACGTTATTCTGCCATATGAAATGTCAAAGTGACGCGACACTTCATATGACTTCAATGAACGACGGTTAACGTTCACGTCAATGAACGACGGTTAAAATATTAGGATATTGTTCATACAAAAATACAAAAATTGCGTTTAAAAAATAATGGATATGGGTAGGAGGGTGAAAAATACTTTACGACCTATTCTCAGATCTACTGAATATACACACAAAAATTCATAAGAATCGGTCAAGCCGTTTCGGAGGAGTTTAACCACAAACACCGCGACACGAGAATTTAATATATTAGATGTGATCGTGATGTTTGTGGATGTAGAGAAAATAAAGATGTGGAAGAAAAAACGAAGCGGTGCGAAGGATCCCATTGAGCTCGAGGAGTCGGGCGGTTCAAGTTAACACTTTCGCCACCGACGATGATAAATGACCATATATTCATGAATGATTGAATCATGTGTCGAGACACGTTCACGGCCCCACCTTTTAACACCTTCCTCCAAAAGTTTTACTACACGTCATATATTACGTGCCGTGGCTACTTTTATGTTGTTATGATCATTATCATTCAAAGTCACCCACACGCGGTAGGCGGCAGGCTCAAGCCGACACCGCTCTCTTTTATGATATCAAACGTAGGTACATTCATATTAGTTTTCACGTGTGAAATTTGGTTTTAATTTTAAAACAATATGTTAATGGATTCACAACACCATTTCCTCCGAAGGTCAGTACACTAAAACTATCATTTTTGTAGTGGTATGTTGTCTCTGATATTGATGTTATCACGTTAGACATAATTTAAAAAAAAAACACTCATTCTTTCCTACCGGGCAAGCGAAGGTATTTCGGCTTTATAATATTATTAATCTCTAAGAAAGGAATTGTTAAACGTATTAAGTTATTAAACCCGACCGTGGTAGAATACAACTTTTTGTGTGATATACAAAAGAACATACATCATCGGATTACGATTCAAATTTATGCGTATTCTTTATGTCATAAAGCTCATTGTTGCGTCTACTTAACACGGTGAAGGATCCCTATAGCTGCTTTCTAAGGGACTATTTTGACATCAGATCCTAATTATTTTAAGGTAATACCTTTCATAGTGGGCGAGGAAAAAAGAATGGAATAAATAAATGGTAAGCTACTCTCGTGTAGATTTTTAATCCCTTTCATTTAGATGATATCTCGCCTGCCGTGCTGTGATGTGATTTGGTATTAGCTTTAGTGAAACCAATTAATTATAGACGAAGCTTCCTACGATTAAGTTAACAGACGTTATTGGATAATGAGGGTCAGTAAAATATTTGGAGAGGTAATGGGTCCGTCAACACGAAGAGGCCGAGGCGTGTAGCCACTTCATCTTTCTTGATTAATTACAATCACGGCGTTAACGATATAACATAACAGATAACGACATGGCTTTTGGATGAATTCACACTAAGCGTCAGTGCAAAAACTGGTCTACGTAACTTTATTCGGCACAGGTATTGATGTTTAAAAGTAAAATGTCTATGATATTTTTATGGGTAGTATTATGTTTTATACACGTTGAGCGCGATTTGACCTGTTAGGAACGTGTGAACCGAGCCGACTATAGGCAGGTGCATATAGAAAGGTCGGACGAGTTATTGTATACCGAATCGCGCACCTTCGCGTGTTTAAAGTTTTGATTTTTTCGAACATAGGTATTGAACTTCTCATAAACACCATTTGGCATTTATAAAAATGTATGCTAACGATTTTGTGGCACGTTCAATCAGACGCACCTTACTTTTTTTGTTTCAAACTTTGAAATATACTCGTAGCATAATCGTTTGTAATTTGTATCCGTTTTAATTGTAACATATTATAGATCGCTAAATCTTAATCTATCGTTTTTCATCGTTAAAACATTACATACTCAATAAAATAATAATTGATTTATTCACTAAATGTAGAGATTTTTAAGGCTTTATAACAGGTGTCTTAATATCATTATAATAGAAGAAAATTTTGTGAAACTTGCGTATGTAATGACTCGGTAACTCTATTCTACTTGTCTACGATAAAATATATTTTTTAATACAGTTGCTCAAAAAGTGGCGTATTACAGGGACGTATAGCGTTCGGGAAGTGAGCTATTACACACTCGTGCTTTTTCTTTACCTTTTCCGAACTCGTGCGTTCTCTTTCCCAACTGTCAAAATAATGTCTAATAAAAAGAAAAAACCAACCACGAAGTTTTTACTAAAAAAAATTCATAGAAGTTTTTATGATTCATGCAAATATTTCTAAAAAGAAGCTACTAATTTGTTTCAATATCAGATTTAATGATTTGATTCAATGAGTTAGGTTAGGTTTCACTTCATTTCATCTCATTAAATTTCATGTCAATAAAAAAATTCTACTGAAGACTTGGCTGTATGGGCATAGTTCCCTTTGCCTACCCAGAATGGGTGAAGAAAACAAAAAAAAATCTCTGCAATACTCTGTATTCTTTTACGGTTGGCGCCATTTTCCAAAAATGTTCAATGCGAGTTTAGTTCGTGTTTTTATTATTTTATTAAATTGTTTCATTTTTTCGCAACTGTATTAAAAATAGTTGTTCAGTACACGTGCGGAACCGTCATTGCAACTTGTTCCGACTGTCAACCCTCGCCTTCGGCTCGGGTAGACATTTGTCGGAACTCTTTACAATGACAGGCTTTCCGCACTTGTAGCGAAATATACTATTTTTGTTTAGTATAGGCATTTTTTTTAACTTAAGTATTTAACATAATAATATTAGTATTTTTATGTTTTTCAATAAATATTACAGACAACAGACTCAAACTCAACTCAACCAGTCGTTAGTTACGACACTTATACCTGAAGAACAGCTGGACGGACTGGACTGATAAGTGAATGGAACAAAATTATGAATAGTATTCACATTTTCATACCGTAGGGGACGGCTTTTTAGATGATATCTCGTGAATGGAGCATATTAACCAATTGTTATGATTTTTTGATTTGATTGATTTATCTATTAACAATTTAACTACTAATATAACAATTTAATTACTATTAACAGATATTCTGGAAATATGTTAGGGATGCTTTTAAATTGCATTGCAAAAATTGTTGTTCAAGTTTGGTATAGAATTTATTGGGACATAAAAACGGATATACGATGGTAAGTAACCCGGAAAGATGTTCACTAGGAATTAAATTTAATGCAGAAAATAAGTAATTTTTTTGTAAACCTTATTTGTTTGACATTTGAATATGTTCGAATACATAGTTCACGTCACGTCAGTAGGTACGTTCAATCAGTACTCGAACTATACAAAAGGTGCACAAACTTAATAAGAATTTGTGTCATACTTTCAAAGCGCATACTAATATAACATGTCTACCTGGATACTTATACACTGATTTTATATTTGAATAAAATTCAGCAGGAACTTTAAGAACGATAGGTACAATGTTAACGTTTAAACATCATCATCATCACAACCCTTTCTTTGTCCCACTGTTGGGTACAGGTCAGGAAGGGAGGGATTAGGCCTTAGTCCACCACGTTGGCCAAGTGCGGATTGGCAGATTGGCTTCACATGCCTTCGAGAACATTATGAAGTTCAGGCATGCAGGTTTCCTCACGATGTGTCTTTCACCGTTGTAGCAAGTGACATTTAAATTTCTTAAATTGCGCATAACTTAGAAAAGTCATTGGCAGGTTTGAACCCGGACCGCTCGAGCGAGAGGAGAGTTCTATGCCACTGGGCTGTCACCGCTTAACTGTCAACGTTTAAACGCTAGTCAGTAAAGCTTTATCGTAACGTAATAACTGAAGTTTATCCTCTATATTTATGACGTTAGGATTTAATTACGCGTTGCTGTTCCCTAGGTAACTGTAACGACTTGTGTTGTGTGATGTGGATGACGTTATGCATAAAGCGCTTTAAAGCAAGGCACTTTTTCTTATCACATGTAACTGTCTGAAATTACTTGCATTAGATAGATGAATTACGTCTCCATTAGATTATATTATAATAAAGAATTAACACCATTGCAACCTGGAAATTAGCCTATGCTAGCACTTAGCACCACTTAATTAGGTACAACAAACCATCTGCAGGTTCTCCTGTGAGAAAACTGCACCAGATTTACGTCATTTTAATTATCATAAGTGGTGTACCACTACTAAAGAATTTCATTATGATCTTTTTTAGTATCGATAAATATATTCATGCACACAATTAATGAACAAATTTTTAATTTTTAGAGAAATTTATAGTCAAATGATAAATACACACTGATAGTTACAAGAGGCGACCACTCTTACCACAAGAACTGTCTGTAGGATCCAGGGACCACTTGAACCAGCTATTCTAGCAGCAGTTCCTATTTCCTTCCACATTTTACACGTGTGCAAATAAGGCGCTGTCGCCAACATCAAGGAGGAATTTTAATTTATTATTTGTATCGTAATGTGATCTATCCTATTATGTTTTTTAATTCCTTCGCTGCAGTCATACAAAGTGAAGTGTGTTCCTGTTATTTTGATTTGAAACACAAATAATGGAATTCTACACCTGTAGATTGACATTTCAAGGAAAACAGCTGCATGTTAATTTTGATTACTAGGTACAATCATAAAAAGTTAATTGACTATTTGACAATGTCTAGCACTTGCTGAGTGTGGTAGTTAGTTATAATGACATGAAAAAATACTAACAGGGTTCGTGTAAAAAGGCGGTTGGTCAGCAGCGAGCGCGGGGAAGTAGGCGGCCATGCCGGCGGCGGTGGCGGCGGCGTCCGAGTAGGGAGCGCTGTACATCGACAGCGGCACTCCGGACGCCAGCCTCTGGTAGTTGAGGAACTCGTATTGGCACGAGCACACCGTCTGCCCTGTGATCGGGTCCTGGAATATAGGGCGGCCGGTGTCGCAGCAGCGCGGAGCAGACACCGGGGGGCTCGCCCGCGCCGCCCCCGCGCCGCCCGCGCCCCCGCTCATCCCCGCCTGCGCCGGCGGCGGACTGTTGGAGGCTGTCGATATGGTGCTCTGTAAGTTGCAAATTTTGAAATGCCTTTATGGCGCGTTTGGACATTCGCCGGTGCATGTGGAGGCCTCCGAGCGCACAGCTAATGCTAATCGCCGGGCAGATGGATGCTTGCGTGCTCATCTATTCAGCCGAGACGCGCTCGTTGATTAAGCGATGATGGATAACAAACGAGGGTTTAACGACGCGAGGCGGAGAAGTGGGCGTCGCGAGATTCGCGACTGACGCACTGACTACAATTCGTACGCAAATCGGACACGCTCGCGAAACCCTTTTTGTAATGCACAAAGTGAGAAGAAATTACGTTACGCGTCGACGGAGCGCTAATGCGATGAGACTGGAGCGGACAATGGGACGGGGAAGGGACATATTGTTGTTATAATAGATTTATTCGTGGGACTACCTGAATAAATGTCGCGGTCGCTATGAAAACATCCGCAACGCACAAAGCGGTCCCCGTTCGGCCGCAGCCATACTAATCGAGCGCGGATTCGTACGTGGATAAATACCTTTCTAAATATTTGTCATTCGAATGAAAAATGGAGTCCAGCCATCTAACAATCATTGTGTTCTCAATAGGATTAGGAACCGAGAAATGCCACCCGACTGCTCACGATTGAAGTCCCTGTCAGCCACGATGTCGAATAAAAATAAAAATTATACCTTCTTTGTCCTTTTCCGTGTTATTATAGGCTGTTTCCGAAAAGAATAAATCGTCTTCGTTATACAAATCTTTGATATTGTAATATTCTACTGATATTGGTCTGAGGGCGAAGGAAGCCATAAGGAGTATCTACGGCCTACAAAAGCGTGATACCCTGCGAGAACTGTTTAAATCTATAAATATTTTAACGTCAATATATTTATGAAAATATTATGTATCAACGAAAAATTAATAATAACATTTATAAATTAATATGGTTTGATTTTCAAAACACACAGTAAACATAACATTAATACAAGAATAATAAACTGGCTCTAGACTAAATAAAGTATCAAAATATTTTATGGGGCAATTTTGAAAAGCCTAATTAAAATTAAATTAAAAGCGTAATTAATTCGATAATGTAATTAATTAGTTTCTTGCCGAATTCTTCTAGGTAGCATTCGCTTTGTGAACCGGCTGCAGGTAAACAATGTTATGTCGCTTAGTAAGCGTATACAAATACCATATAATGAAAAAAATAATAATTAATAGTTTAAAAAAACTAAAAAAACACACTTTTATAAAAAATCCAACTAAAAAAGAAATCATGAGACCTTGAAACCTAATCGTGGTCAAAGTTCATTACAAGACTTTACCACAAGTGCAAACACGACTATGATACGATATTCCATCATGGAATTCCAGTGCCCATCTTCCGGCTTCATCATCAGACCTTGAAACCTAATCGTGGTCAAATTTCATTACAAGACTTTACCACAAGTGCAAACATGACTATGATACGATATTCCATCATGAAGTTCCAGTTAATATCTTCCGGCTTCATCATCAGACCTTGAAACCTAATCGTGGTCAAAGTTCATTACAAGACCTTACCATAAGTGCAAACACGACTATGATACCTTATTCCATCATGAAGTTCCAGTTAATATCTTCCGGCTCCATCATCAGATCAGCTCGACAGTACCATATTATTGAATACATTTCAGAAGTACATACAGCTGCCAATTTTCATTACGCTACGATCCTTGGAAGATGGTTAAATTAGCTCTCAAAGTTTCCACTTTAAAGTAGCTAATATCTTCCGGCTCCATCATCAGATCAGCTCGACAGTACCATATTATTGAATACATTTCAGAAGTACATACAGCTGCCAATTTTCATTACGCTACGATCCTCGGAAGATGGTTATATTAGCTCTCAAAGTTTCCACTTTAAAGTAGCTAATATCTTCCGGCTCCATCATCAGATCAGCTCGACAGTACCATATTATTGAATACATTTCAGAAGTACATACAGCTGCCAATTTTCATTACGCTACGATCCTCGGAAGATGGTTAAATTAGCTCTCAAAGTTTCCACTTTAAAGTAGCTAATATCTTCCGGCTCCATCATCAGATCAGCTCGACAGTACCATATTATTGAATACATTTCAGAAGTACATACAGCTGCCAATTTTCATTACGCTACGATCCTTGGAAGATGGTTAAATTAGCTCTCAAAGATTCCCTTACATTGTGAGTTACATACAAGTGGACCTAATATAAGTGTGTTAATAAATGAATCTGATTCAGAATCTGGTTGTGCAATGGTGTTACGGTACGGCGGGACCTTTTTATTAGTACGTTTTTAACCTGTAATTATGGAATGTGTAGGCGTAAGCCGAGTAATGTCAGGCGGTTGACTGTGGACTAAGCCGGGACTGTGACCCGTTCGGATCGGTATGGCTTCGGCATCACCCCGGGCGCGGACTGGGGCGCCATGTTTTATTTCGACCTATGGCGTAGCTTCATTTACCACCGTACGCGGCTGAAAACATTTATTGTGCCGAGGGAATTATTGAGGTAATCCGGGAAGCCGTTAAACGTCGAATCCCTGCATTACCTACATTACATACCAAGCATAGTTATTTAATCCTTGCTCGCAACATTGTACATGTATAGACGGCGGGTTCCGGAGCTATAGGCAGTTAGGCTGCCTGGCAAGCGACCTAATGGAACTAGTAATAGAGACGATATTTGTATGCTCGGTGCCTATGTGTGGCTGAAATTGACGCCGGTGGTGTTTTAAATGGATTGAATCCGCTCAAACGTAACGAGTTTTGGATGGAACGACATAATATCTATCCTGTACTACATCATGCTTTATTTATCCACACCGTCGGCCTTTGTGGAAGTCCACGATTAATATGCAAAATCTATATAGGTATGTTTGCGTTAAGTACGAGTACCTAAGTACCAGTATTACATTTTCAATTATATTTAAATGAGAGCTTTCACTATTAATTATGTATGATTAACAAGCACTTAATATACGAGTAGGTAACTCACTAAATACATTTTGGTTCAATATGCAAATGGAGTTTAAATCATCATTGAGTATAAAAAGAGAACATTTTTATGTAAGCCTGCTCTCTGCGGTTTCCAGCAGGCATAAAATTTGTGCGCGCATATGTATTACCCTATGTCTAAAATAAGCGAAATGTAGCAAAAAATTTATCGCCCAATGAAAACACTCGGGTCATAATGATAGACATAGAGGCAACTCGCGACTTAAGTGGCAATAATCTCGACATAGGATGCGACAGATGTTTGTTTCACACTCAACACAGAGATTTGATGTGTAAGCTGCTCGCTTATTGGATCTGTTTGCCGATCAGATGTTGCAATACCGTTCCGGTGCCGATTGGCGATTGATGAGTGATTTTATTATTGCGTGACGTTTTTGATACGCCTAAAAGTTTATTGCCTCTGAAGGTAAATGAGCGGAATACTCCTAAAAAGTTAAGTCCACCATAGTCAACGCACTGAGCGAGAGCGAGATCGTTAGATTTTCCTTAGATTTTAGCATTTATATGCTAAAATTAGTTTGTTGCTTTGCTTCTCCTTAATTTTGTCGTTATACTTCTTAATGAGTAAGAGAGAATAATCTAAAAGTTTATTGCAAAATTTAACTTACGAGTATTTGCTCATTATGCATTTTACTTAACGACGAGTAGAGATACTTATTGATAAAATTACTCCGTTAACGTACGCTGAATCTATGAACAAAACATAAAAAAATACGTAGTTATTATAATTGTATGTTGTTGTACGTTAAATATTTGTATGTTATTCATAAGTCATTACACATTTACTGTTTAATTAATGCCAAGTTTGGATTCTATTTAAAAGTCCAGATATTTTTACATTTTTTGAAAGTTTATTTACTATCATATCGTAGCAATATTGCTACGAACTAATTTCTGGATAGTTCATAATGTAAGTATAAGAGCTAATTATATATATTTAATACTTGAGGTAGTTACGTTTGCAAAATTATTACTGCAGCGATACGAAAACAAATAAAGATAAGACATCCATTCGGGAGATCGATATACAAAGTACACTGGAACGAAACCAGTTCATATAAACAACGCACAGCGCCGCATATAAGGGACATTGATACGTAAATTGGGCATCTAAAATGAATGAACTAATGGGCGAAGTTTATCACAACTGAGACGTGTATTGGTGTTGCAGCAAAACGGACGATAACACATAGAGCTCTACATGCGCCCATTTATCAAGACGAGAGACTTTGGAAAACGAACGTACCCAACTATTGCTTACGCACTTACATATGCATGTTTATTAGATAAAGAGAACAAAAAACTTGTCATCATATCCTTTTCAAATATCGAACGGCTGTAGGATTAAAGTGCCGCTGCGCCTTATCTCGTGCAGACATCTTTTAAAAAACAAACACGAGGTATATTCTCTTTTTGTCGTCTTTTTTTATCGTAACCCGCAGGATGTGTTAGAGTCGTTAAGCCCTTTTAAGTGTTAAACCATGTAACTGAATATTTGAGCGTTTAAGGGTCCGGTCTATTTGTCAAATAATGTAAAAAAGTTAATCTTAGAGAAATCGGACCCAATGACATGAATTTCGTTAAAGACATCACGGGGCAAAAAATACCTCGTGACACGTTGGTTGCTAACCGTAGGTGACGCGGAGAGCCGTGGTACCTGCCGCGACGTTTTTTATCAAAGCAAGACCTTTGGTAACCATCATTAAAGTATTAAATTTACGATAACGTTACCCGCCATTTAAAAATAATTCGGCCTCTCGCTGGCGCTCTCGTTACGCTGATCCAGCAGACATCTGCCAGTTCAGGCATCTACATAATTGTTGTAAGCGAAGGGCATCTCAGTGATACTCATCATTTACTAGGAATTATGTACTGACTGATATGATTCGGGACAAGATCCGGAATGAGCATAAGTCATATAGTACATAGCTCTTAAAGCCAGCAAGCTGGAGTGTTAATGGGCTAGCCATATCTGCCGGAGGACCGACAACCATTGGAGTAATCGGTAGGGTGGAGGCCGCGTTTAGGCAATGTAATGCGGGACGACCTCCTCCTCGAGGTAGCGCGATGATCTGCGCAAGATGATGGGGAAAAAATAGATGAGAAGAGTGGTTTAGTGTAGGCTGAAGTATCTCTTCAGCCTACAGTAGTAGAGAGAGAGAGAGAGAGACTGAAAAATAACAAAAGATATTTTATGCGTCCCAAAACTTACTCAATGTAATACTGTAGTTGTAGACTGAAGGTAACCACCAGCGAAGCATGCTACCTATCATAATAATGTTGTTTTTCTGGTCCGATAATAGATAATACCGGGTTTTGGTTCGAATACTTCATTATTAACGATTTAACGGCGGAAATTGACGAAATTCACGAATTCACGAAATCAATTTCCGACCTTTTCACGAGTAGAGCACACTAAAAACACCCTTAACGTGCGATAGAAACGGTTGGTTGTAAATCAATGCATAGAAAGCACAAAGCGCTGAAAAAATGTTTCCACCAGTAGGCGAAATTCAAATTTCTTTGTTTTCACCGATCCAGTTGCTGGCTGGCATTGCATCAACCTGCCGCAACAATGTCAAGCTTTTGATATTAACACTGACTGCCGTACACTGACGATCACAAATTATATTTACAAAAGCAGAACCGAGTGTAATGAATCGTTTTATTAATTAATTAGCTCCCACTTTATTATATACGGTCAATTCAAGTGCGCAACTTTATACAATGTGCAACTACGGTTTCATACGACCTTGTTTAATCAACGGTTTTTCTCCAACAGAGACATACCAGGTCGCTCTTAACTGTGTGCTGTAACCGACTTTATTGAAGCGCCGCCGCTTGATTCTACGAGTATTAGAGCATATAAATTTAACATTAACACTATCGATGCAATTAGATACTAATTACGCCGTTTAAATGGTACCTAGTGATCATTAATGAGACCTCTCGAAATGCAGTAACTGAATCAGCACGCTTAAACCATCAATCAATTACCTAACCGCACAATTGATCGAGATAGCGTTATATACCTGCTGTTTACTGATCGCACTGTATCTATCATTGGTCGCAATTTAGGTACACATCGTATCTCAACTCTAGTACCTACTTAATATACATACAGGCACCAATTGTACCTGTGCTGGTGATATTCGTACAAACAGCTGAGTCATGGTAATTAACAATAAACGTTAATTTATCGAGCAATGTATTGAAGATATTTTTTCATAAATCTAGTTGGGTTTGAAATGTAACACATTCTTCGTCTAGATCTAGAAAAATTACTTACTAACAAATCGACATTAAGCAAATTATCTATTTGCTTGATGTCGATTTGTTATTTTATGTTTGTAGTAAATTTTCTACGATAAAAAGTCATATCAAAACTAATAAAAAATATAATAATAACAAGAAGAAGACCGAAGAGAAGAAGAAGAAGAGAGAAAAAATAAGATTAAACATAAGAAAATAACCGCAAATTTAATAGTCAAGAAATCATGTTCCTCTATATACATATATATTATTTTTAATACTGATGTGCAACACGTTGATTGCAGAGTATGGTGTCCGCTGACTACACCTAATCAGTTTTAAATACAATAAATTACATTACGGGTTAACTCGATGTTATTGGTATTTTGAAGAATGTATGATGGCGGTAACACGTACCGACATTAATTTGTGAGGCCGAGGCAAGCCGAGCTTAAGTTCAGTTGGAGTGGAGACAATGTCCGTGCTCGAATAGCTGGAGTGCCGGCCATAATCCTTCGCGCATAGTCGGCTGGAGAAAAAGCATCACAATTTGATAGATCCTCAGATAAGACGCGAGCGTCACGGCGCGATGCGCTTTGGCATTCCGCGCCTCGAGAAAACCGCATGCGAATAATTCCTATCTGGTACATTTTTTCATCAACTTTACATCGGGTAATTGCAATGATTAGTATCTATTATAAAATAATTTGTTTTACAGCATCGCTTGTGCGCTTCGGTCGATGGACTTGCCCGTTGAGTTTAGTACTAACACGTACTATTATGCATCATCATCATCATCACAACCCTTTCTTTGTCCCACTGTTGGGCACGGGTCTCCTCTCAGAACGGGAGGGATTAGGCCTTAGTTCACCACGCTGGCCAAGTGCGGATTGGCAGACTTCAAATCCCTCCCAGAACAATAGAAGAACTCTCAGGCATGCAGGTTTTCTCACGATTTGTCCTTCACCGTTACAGCAAGTGACATTTAATTTCTTTAATCGCACACAATTCAGAAAAGTCATTGGCGCGTGCCGCTGGGGTTTGAACCCGGACCGTTCGAGGGAGAGGCGAGTTCGATAGCCACTGGGCTGCCACCGCTGTGGCTAATATGCAGGTGGGCTCCAATCCACCACCGTTTTCGGCGATGCACGATCTAGTACATAAACGAGCGACATTCGTTCCACGTCACAACTAAGCTCCGCCGGGTAACATACGTTCGTCATTCGGCAACCGATAGCGCCGGGATTACAAGCCTGCATCCAATACTCAGACGCGCTAAATCCTAAAGGATATTTTGGCGTGAGTGATAAAATCTTCGATAAGGATAATCAGTCAACAGATATCCGGCGCAGGGGATTCATTTAAGTGAAACTGGTATTTTTTTCAATGTGACCTGAACTAAAAACATCTTAATGTATACTAACCACACACATATTATGTTCTTCACATGCGGAGTGTTAAAGTTATAAACTTTACAGTATATATATACACACAAACTCTACTGGTATAGAACAATACTTAACTGATTAAACTATACATTAAAACAGACCTGACATAACCGTTCACGATAAAGAAAGTAAAACTGCCTACATTATAGAAACCTACATACTACCATCTGCGAAAAGTTATCTAAATACTACCAAGATCTTGCTATAGAAATCAAAACTCAATGGCAAGTCCAAACCGTTCTTAAAATACAAATAGTTACTACATATGTGTAAAAAAATATTAACTAACTTTCGCATTCATGCATTAATAGATAAGTATTATAGTATAATCCTTAGTATATATAGTCCTATACATAACCTAGTATAGTTATATATAGTTTGCGATTATGTCATGATTGTGTTAGATTTTGATATGTTAGCAAGTATCTGGCTTATTGACACCATACATTGATTTATATTGAAACTAATAAATTGAACGAATGAACTTCTTATATTATAACTACAACATAAACCAATAAATAACTTTAAAATTCGACTGTAGTCAAATACGACACGGCTTTCATTAGAATTTAAATAACATTCAGTAGCTGGCAAAGTGTCTACAATGTTGGGATAAAAGATTTGATTTACTGTTGTCATTGATAATGAACTAGATTTCGAGGATTATTAAATGTTAAAATACTTTGAAGAGTGGAATTATGTATTTAGAAAAGTGAAAAAACAAACATTTCGGCCTAGGGGTAGCAGGCCGGGGTAGGCAGAGGTGTGTATTAGACCGACTCTTCACTAGTTTTGTTAAGGTCCTATGTATGTATGTTTGTTTGTATATATGTATGTATGAACCTAAGGCCATCCACCGGGCACAAATTAAGACTGAACTGCTACCAGGCATTTCAAGTTTCAAACCCAAGAGTTGTTGCCCGATCCGGGCATCGAACCAAGGAACTCTAGCGTAGCAGTCGCGCTTGCGACCACACGCGACGAACGAGGAAATAACCAATTATATTATTAATATTATCCATTCCTTTACTACATCAGTGAAAATAATACTTATTACACTGCTACAAAACTACTAAAATCTTCCTCATGTAAATAATAATTATTCAGCTGCTTCAGTAATAACAATGAAATGAATCAAGCAATCCTATAAACTCGCACGTATTAGAAGTATTTATACTCGTACTTGTGCTATCTACGGATTTACTCGCAAATGAATAACTAAACGTCGTGTGATCCGCTTTTAATTACCTTCGCTGTTGGCGTGAATAGGAAACGTGATTAGCGCTTTCGTCGTTTTTCCGAAGCCTTTTCCGCTAAGTAACTGACAGTACTGACACATTGGGATTAGCGCAGAGAATCTTAAGCATGGCTGAATTATTCTATGAAACTATAGGTGGTAGAACCTGTAAAATTTTGCTGTTTAAGTGTTCGGTTTTTTGTAGACTTCTCTCATTTTCCTTCTTATAGATGCTATATTAATTTGTATTAGTTTTAAACACAGTCCCGTTGGCGCAATCGGTAGGGACCCTGTCTGTTGTGCCAGGGGTCGTGGTTTCGAATCCCACTCAGGACAAATATTCGTGTGACGAACACTTGTATTTGTTCTGTGTCTGGATGTTAATATTATCTATTTAAATATGTATTTAAAAATATCTATCCCAAAGTAGGCTCGCGTCTACCTACTTTGGGGTCAGATGGCCGTGTGTGAGAATGTCCAAGATATTTATTTTAAACCACTAGTGAATGTTTATGTACAAATGTGCCGGCACAGGTATAAACAGTGTTTGCATTTACTACGTAATAAACTTTTAACTTCCGGGTACTTCCGGGTTCTTCTCGAATAGCCAGCATAATCCATCATAAGCCTAGCATAAACCAGCAGGATCCCTTTCGTGGCTTGAATAATACCAATTATCTTCTAATCGCTTGGCACATACTAGGTATGTATATTATAAACAATTAGTTAAGTACACACTGATTTGCTTGCTAAGTGCAAGGTGTGTGTATCTATAACCTACCAAGGATACAGTATCTACGTCACAAATTAAATCAATAAATACGTTTCTATTTAAATTTTTATTTCGATAATAAAATTTAACTTTCTTCTAATTGCTAAGACTATAGAGTCAATCAACTCTAACTAAAAATATGGATATAATATCTACCTACTAGGTACGAGTTTTACGTCGATTACCTACGAGTATCACTTGAAAAAAACTGAAAAACTTTTTCATAATTTGCCCCATATCTTCATGTATTCAATAGTAATAATCAAGGCTCGTGGTTCCCATTTATACTTTGTACTTGTTCCCCATCGATTTATCACCAGCAATTGCTGTTCATACACATTAGAAGCCGTCATTCAAGTCAGAGGAGGCTATTCACCCACCGGCGAACGCTTACACCTTTCCGCGTCGAAAAGCGTTATCCTTTCTTAAAGCTATTTACATAAAATTGTGACGTTAATTGGACTATAATACGTTACGCCGAGTCTCGGGGACTATATCCCGACCGCATCCTGTGTAGAGATATCCGAATAGATAAGCCGCGAAATTGGCCCACCCTCGTATAAATGCTCTTAAAGAAATTCACACCTTTCCTAATTAAGGTTGTAGGGAAGAATAAATATTGGGGGGGTTTTCACCGTCTCCCCCGACGTTGTAATGAAAAGATAAATACTTAATAATCGTGCATAATGACCTTAGATGCATATCCGAAAGAATTAACCAAATTACAGAGTCGTGTGTAATATGCATGTAGGTATTATAAACAAAGAACATCTGTCTCCCATTTTTATGGTTAACTACATACGCATAACCCTGTGGATTATCACGCGGATTTTTCACGTTTATCACTTATGTAGGAAGTCCAGAGAATCTTTCAAATCGATCATGTGAAATGCCAACTTACACGTCGTATGTAAATACATATCACATCAAGGAATTTGTTGTAATTCGACTCGACAGTAACAGTGGGTATTAAATCGAATGTACAATAAAAAAATTAATTAAATATTTAACATGAAACAGAATACATTGTATTCATTTAGAATTTTTAATAGATAAAAATAAAACATTAAAGTGATTACTTGTTATAATTGAATTAATTATCGATTAGTCGTTAGTAGTTCAAGGCCTGCTAACAAACGCGAATTGAGAGAGCGTTTAACACGTTTATAAACATGTACTGATATTGTATTTTGAATTCAGTTTTTGTGTTGGAACTATCTCAAGCCTACCTCCTTTAAGGAAGACCTATTTCCAGCAGTAAATATTGGATGGATCGCTGCTGGGCATGGGTCTCATCCACAGACACTGCTGCGGTAGGTCTAGAGCATACTCCACCACGTTGCTTCAATGCGGATAGTTCGAGGTGTTAGTGGCCAACCCAGTGGATGAATGCGGATAGTTATATAAAGTTATTTTTTACTTACTAACTAATGTAACTGTATACTGATGCAATATCCATGTTTGAACAGTCTATAAACTAAGAGAAGAGATTTTATTCTAGTATGGTATGAATACGAGCACCTAAACACTAAATGATTTGAAGGGGTTTTGACTCTTAAAATTTACCTAAAACAACATAACAATTACACTTTTGACTAACTTACTTACTCAAATAATTGAGCTGACTCATAAATAGTCAAACATGGTGGTATTATTATAGTAAGTTAGTGCGCATAAATAAATATTTTGTTCTAGCGAGTGGCGGGTAACTAATCTCAAGTTCCTGTTTCAAAGCGCAGTGAATGCTACGAGGACCAGAAAGTAAATTCTATTTAAAAATAAAACCTCATTTGGTTCCCTTGATGGTTATATGAGTTAAATAATTAGCGTTGACCTCAAGAAACTGTTTTTATTCTGAGGACGGATCACTTAGTCCTTAGGACAGCTCTGAGTTTGGTTAGTTATGATGAAAATAATAATTTTGTCGTGAGTCAAATAATAATGTTCATAAATCTTCTCTAGTCGTATTAACTACTCTACTATCAACTGTTCCTCAATAAATTTCTCGCCGTTCTTATCTTGTTTTGTTTCGAAAAAGACTTCACTCTTAAGTGACAAGAAACAGCTAACTAGCTCAACGTCGTATTTATTTGATCGAACTGCTCTTGATTGCTCCGAGAATTATTGCTTTGTTAAACTCCACAAAGTTTTTGTTTCAAATCTCAAGAATATGAGGAAGGAGCAAAAAATATATTCGCGATTTGTAATGAGTCACGCTACCACCTAGTTTGTAAAAAGAATTAAAGCAGTAAAACATGAAACACTACTTTAAGTTTACGACTTGGTTCAAATATACATGAATATTTAATTTTGTTTGGTATTATAAAATATTTCGCGATGTTTTGAATTGTGATTAATATTAAAAGATGTGCCGAGTTTTGTCAAAGGTTGAACAAGGCATTTAATGAGAATTGTTATTTTACAATTGTTTATTTTAATCTTGCTTAGTCATGCTACGGCTGCAATAGGTACATTGTAAATTGATTGGGCGAATAACTTGAGTTTTGTGAATGATTGTAACAGATTAGACTAATTAAATTTTATGTTCACGAATTTTCAAAGCATACACGTTCATAGTCATCTCTGCAGATAACACCTTGTAGAAACGAACGCAAAAAAATATGGTGAAGCTAAAATTTGTTCCCAATTTATAATATAGCTTATCGTTGTTAATCAGATTGCTTTGCAGTGTAGTCGAGTTGCTATTTTGCTTTTCAGCTCATAATTTTAATTACTCATACCTATTCTATGTCTTACTAAGCCGATTTTTTCGAATGAATTTGCTGTATGGCCATACAGACCTTTACGGCGTCATCAAATAGGTAAAGTTAAGCCGAGATGTGTTAGTAGCGTCCATAGCCCAATGGCTCGCATCGATTCAATGTGATCGAAAGAGCAACGACGGGCGCGGTCGGTTTGTGAATGGGTGACCGCTAGTGACAAAATTTCATGGACGCTACCGTGCTTCGGAGGGCACGAAAAGCCGTCAGTCCCGGTTGTTTTCAATGGTGGAAACAGTCGTTAAGCCTTGTCGAAGACCTTCGGGTGGATTGAGAATATTCGACACTGGGTTGGTCACTAACACACCAATCCGCATTGGAGCAGCGTGGTGGAGTATGCTCTAGACCTCCCGCAGCTGTATCTGTGGTGGAGACCCGTTCCCAGCAGTGGGACGTCTATGGGTTGCAGCGATATCATTATACTGTGACTATCGGTAGAATTATATTATTGGAGTTGGATTCCACCCAAATACGTTATCTATACTAATATTATAAAGAGGAAAGATTTGATTGTTTGTTTGTTTGTTTGTTTGTTTGCATCGAATAGGCTTCAAAACTACTGAACCGATTTGAAAAATTCTTTCACTGTTGGAAAGCTACACTATCCCCGGGTGACATAGGCTACATTTTATTTTGGAAAAAAATAGGGTTCCGTAAGATATTTGGGTTTTTCGGACACAAGGTGTAAAAAATCAACCAGAAAAGTTACTTATTTTGCGTACGCTGCCTAAACTATAAAAGATAGAACCATAAAATGTTCTAATTAATTGTAGATCTTATAAATATCTATAAGAAAGTCCGCGACACACTATACCTATCTATGTCGAGTGAGGCACAACAACCATTTTTTTATCTTGAATTTTTTTTGGACTACATTTTCAGTTTATGTAGATAATATTTGGTCTTTGAATGATTAAAATTGGACGTTTGGTTTTGAAGTGTCTGTCTGTCTGTCTGTTTCGCTTTCACGCCAAAACTACTGAACCGATTTAAATGAAATTTGGTACACAGTCTAGAGCCTGACAAAGGACATAGACACTTTTTAATTGGAAAAAAGTGTTGTAATGGGTTGAAAAGGGAGATGAAAGGTTGTATGAAAGTATTGTCATTTTCAGAACTAGAAGCATAAAACTTAAATTTTAGGCTGTTGATAAGGTATAATCCTTACTAATCCTATCCTACTAATATTATAAAGGGGAAAGTTTGTAAGTATGTATGTATGTATGGATGGATGTGTGTTACTTTTTTTCACGTAAAAAGTACTGAATGGATTTTAATGAAACTTTACAATAATGTAGCTTATACATCAGAATAACACACAGGCTAAAATTTATAAAGATATTGTGTGAATTGTCCAAAATATGACGATAAGTGTCAAGTAGGTAAGTAGGAAAAAATCTACCATCTGCGAGCTATTCTGGCGTGCGCTGCCAAAACTACTGGACCGATTTCAAAAGTTCTTTCACCATTAGAAAGCTGCATCTTCACTGAGTGACATAGGCTATATAATATTACTAGGCGTAAATGAAACTATTGTTATAATCTATATATGTAAAATAAAGTCGTGTTAAATTTTTATTTTTTTAGTAACCTGACGCAAATAGGGTTTATGTGTGTGTATTATAATTTTGATTTTTATATAAAATACCCGTGCGAATCCGGGGCGGACCTCTAGTATTTAATAATACAGGATGAAACGTGTCGAGTGTGTGAGAGCGAACATGGCATTAAGACGTGTTTTACGGTAGGTGAAATCTTAGGTAAAATTCACACAATTGCACGTTATAAAACTAACTAAAATTTATACCTACACACCATTCTTTACACAGGAACTTCTAACAATTGACGTTTTTATTTATTTATTTATTTATGTACAATCATAATGTACAAAGGCAGACTTAATGCTAAAGCATTAAGCTCTCCCAGTCGACCTTAGGGTGGTGGGAAAAGCATAGAAGGCGGTATAAATAATAAAAATAAATAAAGTAACTATAATAATAATTAAAGAATGCTAAATCTAGAGGCCCCAATAAATCATTCTTATGCTTCTTATTCTTAACTATTATTATACGTTCATATTAAAAATTAAAATGTTGTATAAATCAATGACTCATCGACCCATTATACATGGCTTTGAGCTTAGATCAAGAAGGGTTAGACCATAGCTGTATGATAGACCATATTGGGTAACTGCTAACTGTGCGTCTTCGCAGGTCATTTGAGAATAGGGAAGTCCTTCAACCAAGGTTTGAAAACCTTTGACGCTTGTATGAATCGAGCCTTAGAGTTGAACCAATACATATTATGAATTTTTACATGCCAACCGAGACACGTACGCTTTCCGCGGGATTGAGGCGAGACCGATTATATTACTGTGTTTCATTCAAACAACTCATTCATAAAATTGCGAGTCGTCAGCAATCCCAGTTGCCCGATACACAACATTAATCCAAGAAATGATGTGGACATTTTGTTTTATAAGTATAAATGATCGTGAAATTATTAATCCGATAACTATTAGATGGAAAAGTGCCGTCAGAAAGATATCTACAAATGTATTTTAGTGACGGATTGTGCAAAGTGCAACTGTGATGAAAACCATTATGTAAAAATTGATTTTATGACAAAATTCTTTTAATTAATTAATATTTATTAAATATTTTATGCTATATTCATTATTACCACCTTATATAGCAAAAGTAATAGAATCACTTGCTAAGCAAATCTCACTAGTTGATTAATAGTTTCACTTGAAGCGCAACATAAGGGGTAACTTCAAAGTAGGAAGTAGTATGAACAATCTTACCTTAAGGCGAGGTATTCCGACGAATTCCTGCCCTTAATTTCACGTCTCCTCAAGAAGGGCACATCGTACAGTAAAATAATAATTTAAGGGATAAATTCTCAAAATGTCATAAATAAATGACGAAGAATAAAATACAATTAATTTTTTAATGAACATTATCGTGTATCGAATGAGGAAGGCCAAATACTGTAACATAACATACATTTATTCAGAATTCTATTATTTAATGTTCATGAATAAAACATTCAAAAACACAGTTTATTAGCGATACCTAGCCTTAATAATATGCGCCTAAATTGAAATTTTGTGTACTTTTTCTACACTAACGTCACAGTCTGTTCTTATCTCATACACATGCTTATTTAAATATCGCACGATCGTACCTACTCGATACCGTATCAAAGGTATTCAATCATTCAGTTGGCAAAACCAACCTCAATCGTCTAATGAAGTTGTTTGGGATTGTTCGTAGAGATTTATCGGTCTCTGTTACGGAATAAACATGTGCTGGTGCTTTGGGTAGGGAACTAATAATAACTGGTCCATTACTCTGCTTAATACCCCCCTGACGTGGTTGCAAACATTCCTGTATCCATTATGGAATTAGGTTGACATTTGGCGTATTCATGCACTAGGTACGTAACTAGGAAATGGAATATTAAAATAGGCTGTGAACTTGGGACCAATTAATTTACTCCAATGCTCCAACGTATTACTGATTTGATTTGATTTTGAATTCAGATGTACCTACTGAAAATGCATCAACTGTATTGCAGTAGGTACTCGTCAATACTTGAAATACTCGATTCTACCAAATTTCCAATTCAATACTTCCAATTACTCCAGAATGGTTGGTTGGTTGACTTGGTTTCGCATATGTTACGAGGAAATTTTGTTTTCGTAGTGCAAAGGAAATGTATCAAACCTGGATAGGAGTAAAATGAAAGCTTAGGTTATAATAGATAATAGCTATAACATTGAAAGATTGATACGTACCGACTCGTATTCTATACACTACAAAAACAAACAAATATCTCACTTTCATTAATAGATTGTGTACACTATTAAATTTAATGAAATGAAATTCCCATAGGACCTAAACATAACTTGTGAAAACACACGTCTGACTACCCCTCGGGGAAATACAAGCGTGATGTTATGATATGTTAATACTTTTACTGGTACATATTTTAGTGCGTACTAAGTCCCAATCAATCCTCCTAACCTCAGTTTTGTAGAAAGCAATCCATTCAGTTTATAGTAACGACAGATTAAAAAGACATTCTGTGATTTACGACATCGTGTTCGCTGTGCTTTTAATGTTGTTTGGCTAATTCTAAATTTTTATTACAATTTATATTAGGTATTTCCTTTTGACAGAAAATGTAATGTAAATTTTTTAAATGTGTGAGAGATGAGTACGAATAATATTTATACATAATTTCGAACATAAGACCAAGAAAGTTAAATCAATCAAGGTTTCATTTTTAAGTCATTTCCAATAAGACCTACTTTACTATTCCAATAAGAATCTTTAAATCTTTTCTAATTGTGGTAGGTACTACAAAGTGTATGTAATGAATCTAGATACAAATATTTATGATTTACTACGTTATGAATTGTCATTGTTTCTAATATTTAAACTATGAGCGTGCAGTCTTATGTAATACGTAATATTATTCATTAATAATTCTTAATTTCAACAATAGTTACTTATAACTTCCAGGTTTACCTTGATCGTAAATTATTCGCTTTTTGAACATTATTTAGACCAGCAAACTTTGGACTATGTCTTAATTAGGGTCACTCAACGCCACCTGGCAGCTTGTTTACCTAATGTCTAGCGTCTCGTGACATGCTGACGTAAACCAAAGAATTTTGTTCGTGATATTTTAAATTGAAAAATTTATAAGATGTTCTATAAATTAAAGATTTTAATTTAAAAGTCACCATCTAGCAGATTTGTATCTATACTACAAATATAGATAGGTACTACTAATTTCAACAAAATCAGTGTTTATCGTCCCAGCTCGTATTGTATCGCACTTGCTAGAAACCGCACTTAAACTACATTTCGGTTTCGAGTTCCACTGAATCGCTAGAGATATATAGGAATTATCGGCAAACACTAAAACCGTTAAAGCACCACCGATTCAAAACATCCCGTAGTGTGCGCGGACCTTTATTGCAATCCTGTCGCTACCTACTAATCGACGTCCATTACTAAAATAACTTGAATGCCTCTCCCGGTACTCTCTATCCTTGCAGGATTGTATAGCCATTTTATTTTGAGTTGATTTATGTGAAGGATTTTGACCGTAAACTGGAACACACCACAAGTTTATTGGTAAAATTGATAAATATTATCTAGACGTATGTATTATCACACGACCGTATTTTATGCTACTAATAATACTAGTAAAAGTGTTTTTTATTAGTAGTATTATAGTAGTCGTAGTAGTATTACTAATATAGTTTGGATACACAGGCTTCCAGGAGTCCCAATTATTTTACACGTAAAGTTCGTAGACTTGTAGAATATTTTGTAATCCAAAATTATTATAAATACATGTGTACGAAGGCTAATTCAAGAAATTTTTTTTTTTACATGACCAAGTACGATAGAAAAAAATAAAACTATTAGCATAATAGGGTTGCCAAATTTGCAATTAAACATTCGTAAAGGTTACTTTAAAATTGGGGGTGATTTGCTACCAATGTAATGTGTGACAATAGACTGTCTTCAGCCCTCAAAAGTACCTACCTACGTTTGAAACGCAAAACGCAACTCAAATTGCTTTCAGGTGAAGCACAAAAGCTAAATCAAGCAATCACGCTTTTACTGCGGCGTTTACGATTCGAGTGGTGATGCTGAATGCCGAATGCATTCGCTCGCGCTCGTTTCAATATACGAATGTCGAATAAGGATGTTGTGTGGACATGACTTTATATGATTGAATTTACATGAAATAACTATTCAACTACAGGATCGATCATCAGGTCAGTACAGAACCAAAATAGCTGATACGTACATACATTTGCAAAATTGGTATGACGATTAAAAGTTAGTTCAATTAAATATTCATACATACGAGTACGTATGAGAGAGTTGTTACCAGTTAGACTATATACATACTATTCAAGCGTATTGAATAATATTATACTGTAAATATTTTTTATAGCTTTTTATAACTTTTTTTGTTTTCGTGCATTGTCATCGGAAACAAATATGTGTGCCGAATTTCAGCTCGATAGCTTCAGTGGAAGTGGGTGAAATATTGATTGCAAGATTCCAGGACATACATAGGTACGAGTGAAGTTAAATAAAAGCTTTTTAAAAAAAAACTTTTAAAATTGTACACAATTTTTAAATCTGTTTGTGATACTGTCTCACAAGCTAGTGTGAATGTCTGTTCCCGTTTTCGCGCTGACACAATATCTACAGAAATTATGTATATGCCTTTGCTCTACATTGCTCTTCCATACTTTGCTATAGTATTTTTTGATAAAATTTTGCAGTTAGCTCCACAGTAGTACTCTTTTCTAAGTTAACAAACGTAATAAGTTACGTGTCTTAAACACAAAACCCTTTCGTGCTTGAGGGCTTTATACACAGAGCTACTCGTATTTAACACATAAAAAACGGTTTTAGTGAGTTGAGCGCCTTATTTTATTAAATTGTTTACATAACTGGTTTAAATAGTGAAATTGGTTGTTAGTAACCTAAGTGATAGACATTCCAGTTGTATATATAATTGTAAGTACGAGTAAGTAAAAGTACAAAAGTGTAGGAAGTTGGCAACAATTTTCACCCGAAAGTAAATTAAGTATCAATCTCTGTTTAAATTTGCTTAACTCCAGAATGCATAATTATAAAAATATATATACCACTTTTATTAATGCTTTTGTATTTAAATTAACTGATCGTTGTTAGGGCAATTGACGTGATGACATTGATTTATTAAACGGTTTTATTATATTCATATTGTTCATAGATTTAATGTATACATAGTAATATATACTTAGGTATAATTAACGTAATAATTAATGTTGCAACATATGCAACATATGAGTTGGTTATTATCATCAATGACTATAAATTGTTGATAACAATAATGTGATACGAGTCGGATCGGATAAACTTGATAAAAATATTCTATAATTATAATACAAAAACCTCAACTATATATTAAGTTTGCAAAATTTGTTTTAGCCATTCCAATCGCTTAATTCAAATCTATGTTCAAAAATGAAGTAAGTAAGGGCGAGAATCGCTTGCGCAGTGTGCGATGATCATTTCGTCCCTCCTGTCCTCCGTGCCTCGACGCAATGAGGTGTCAACTAATAGTATGTGAGCACCTCATCCATCCCGCGCCGCGGTTGCTACACCTCAGCTAATTGTCATACATGAGTATTTTAAGTTCACTCAATATTGTCTGACGACTCTTCGCTTCGCCTGATTAGGAACATCAACGAAAGATCTGTGGATGCGGCACGTCAAGATGAACATTCATTAGTGCAGGCCTGTGTTGATACTTTTATGATGTTTTAAAACACTTCTGCTTCTTGTTCATAAACCCTTACAGAGCGTTATGTGGTAGGTGATGTTTGATGTTGATGAATTTATACGTCTATAACCACATGTGGAAAATTGCTTGGTGGTTGGAGATAACAACCTTGTGAACTAGTTATGTACGAGTATTTTGATCGTTCTAGTAACTACTACGTACCAATGCTCGTAAAATCACATGTACTGAAATGTAACCTAAGAGCTAGGTTAGTTTAAAAAGCAAACTTATACTGCAGGTTCCGATGCAAAATATTCTTATGCGAGAAAGGGGAATATGTATGTTCTAAGTCGGTTTTCTAGTTAGACGTATAAAATGGAACATTAAGTGAGGTGGGAAAGGTATTATTTGAAATGCGCATGGGGCCTCGGAATGAGTTTGTCTCTCTCACGGCACGCCGCACGCACCCACACTCGCACATTCAGAGATCCGGTTGCGCGTTCACTGTGGAAAATACTACTACAATTCGTTGCCACCGTAACGAGATACAACAAAATTTAACCTACTTACTGTTGGAACACTACCTTTATTTCGGAGAAATGAATTCGACTTTCTGAGAATCGAGCTCCTCGCCTATCTGATTAGGGAGATTCGAGCTTTTCGGTCGCGCGACCCTTGAAAAAGAGAGATTACCCGATCCCGCCGCGACACGCGGTGTCGTCTGTACGATGTGGAGATTTCGGTTTCGGCTTCGATAAAACAATAAGAAAATAATTATATCCGAACTGGTCCCACGCATGCAAATGACATTAGCCGTTCGGTAAGGTTATCCTGTTTTTTATTGTGACGACTGCGTTCCGTAGTCTCATGTTTGCATTCGTACGTTAGGTATATTGCAGCAACGTGTGTAAGTATCTGGTTATTTAATCGCAGGAATAGGAAACGGCGGCCGTGTCAAATGTTATCTGAGGGTTGACGAGGTATATTTTGATTCTCTATGAAGTGCCCCGATTACTGATATGGATAACCTTTGCAAGAATTCCTATATTCCTCTGTTCTTTGCCGACAGCGTATAAACATCCTGAACGTGTAAGGTTTTCATATTACAGCTTACATGCCAGTAATCTATTGCAGCGCTTTAACTAATGCTGGATTTCAATAACCTATCTACGGATAGATTTGGCTATCGGAGATAGAAATTTGACACATTTTATATGGAACTTATGTCAAATTTCTATCTCCGATAGCCAAATCAATCCGTAGATAGGTTATTGAAATCCAGCGTAAGTCAGCGAGTGAAGCACATACATTTCATTGCAACTCAAATGAATTCGAGCACCTATAAAAATCAAAAGAGTGAATATAACAAAATGAGATCGTTTTATGTGCGATTGTCGTCAGTATGAAACAATAGGAACTGGCGTATGTTTACTTAATTATGCCTTTTTATTATACTGTATTTAAAAGCCAGAAAAAGAAGCAATCGTTAAAGGATCAATACGAGTAAAAAATGAGTTGGTTCAACGGTCGAACGCAAACAGCAAAAATGACGAAGATTGTTCATGCCTCATTATTAACTTAAATGAACGGTGGTGGTTTTGCTTTCTTTACAATGCCGAGTTGCTTGTACCTTGACCATCGCCTTGGTGTAAGAAAAATACACTGCACATTCCGCAATATTCGTGAATGAACAATACCTATACATATATGCTTTCGCTTATTAACTTAACAGTTTAATAAAGCATCACCGGCTTTTTCTGTCTCTTAGGTTTCAAAACTTATAATAATATGATGTAGGTACTACTGCGGTTTAAAGGTTTATGATTTATTAGATAAAGATTCAACTTGTTCCAGCTTATATACATAATATTCTTGACTGACAGAGCGGTAATAACGTTATCATGAACGTGTGTTGTGTGGACTCTGCAGACCCGCACTTGGCCAACATGATGGAATGCCAAACGATTTGGATTCTGTAAAGACATCCCGTCTTAACATCTAGTTGATTGAGAAAACCAGTTCAAA
Organism: Carterocephalus palaemon; assembly: GCA_944567765.1. Classification (NCBI taxonomy): domain Eukaryota; kingdom Metazoa; phylum Arthropoda; class Insecta; order Lepidoptera; family Hesperiidae; genus Carterocephalus; species Carterocephalus palaemon. The sequence goes on along the minus strand of OX155637.1, from coordinate 13,423,555 downwards.
TATTTAATATTCTTTCGTACCACTAGATGTCGCTTGACGTACGAAAGGAACCACAATCTGCTTTATAGAAACAAACTTTGGCCAGCTGCCCTCTACTGTAGAGCGGAGCGAAGACTCTTTATACTATGCCTCGACATTCCCTATACCTACCAAAGTAATAGGTCTGGAATATAGGAAATGCCTGTATCTGTTTGCAATGTCGGCGATACAATGATTTACCCACATTATCGTACTTGCTCGGGGTGTGAATGTATAAGCATGCATCCATTTAACTTATTATGACATTGAGCATTGGTTGAGTATTGAGCACTCAACCAATGCTGCAGGTTTTATCGCCTATTTTATTTTTATTAATAAATTCTTGTATCAATAGAAATAAAAAAATATTCAACATGTATGATGGTAAAGTAAAAGTTTTAACAAAAGTTAAAGTTATACTTGAATAATTCAATTTTCTACAGGGACCCCGCTATCTACCAATTTACAGTTACCAAGTTACCCATTACAAGCTCAAATGCTATCAAGAAAGACATTGAGCACTGTCAGTGCACTCACAAAGCATGCCCATTTCATCAGATGTTTCCCTTACTGTTACAGCAGTTATCGTCTAATATGTCGAAACACACATAACTTGAACTAGTTAAATAATACAATACTAACTTTATCTTCTCGTTCACCCAGAATCCTTTCTTTGTCCCACTGTTGGGCTCGAAATGGGAGGGATAAGGCCCTAAACACCAGTCTTTTCAACACAGCTCCATAGTTATTTAGTCGCGGTGTGACGATTCCATGTGGTCTGAACGCAGCGCCCAAGAAATATTAATCTGGAATCCGACACTCGGCTGATGAGACCCGTATGACCTAAATAAAAGCAACATTGCCGCCTTTTGTTCCAGCTCGTTTATTAAATGAAACGTGTGTACATTCCGCGGCCAATGGTAAAGGCAGCGTTAATTCTTAATTGAATTTTCAACGGCTGAACTTTACAAGGTGCAGTTGCTGGCCTGCTCTATTACATTTTAATTTCAACAACAGCTAATTTTACTTGCATAATAAGTGTATAGAAAATCGACAAACGCTCACGGCAGCCTTCCTTCGATTAATTAATAAAAAATAAATGGTAACTATTGAGCGCACAAATTTCAATTGCATTAGATGTTAGAGTAAGTTACGTTTTAAAATAATCGTGATGCGCTAACGTCACGTCGTCCATCCTTCCATCAAACTTTATGAAATACTGGATCTGAGTACCTTAATTTTCTTGACGGCATATGAAGTGTTCCAATCTGCAGTTACCCAGAATGGTATGAACTTTTGCCTCGTGCCCAGTAGTGTGGTGCAAGAGTCCTCGAAAACTAATTTCGATTAAAATGAACTGAAATAGTACAGTGGTTGTGAGTAAAGATATCTTCAACCTTAGCTTCTCAGGATACCTGTGTGTAATCGATCTATTAAGTCTCAGCGAACGTCACGAAACAGCTGATTAGAACGTAGAGATACGGAAAAGGCGAGGCAATCATGATGAGGACCGAGTAATATTCAGAATGGACGAGATTAAAACTGGAGTCTCTTTAAGGTACGTCCCAATTGAATAGAATAAGATAACACTTGTAACTGAATTGAAAACATCAACATTTTTTTTTCGTTAGCTACATTTAGTCTCGATATCATTACTAAACTAAATCATTAGGTTCTTCGAGGCAATTCATAATAAATAAGTACTACCTACCTACATATATTATAATTTTTTCCAACCACCTGGTTGTCAAAATATAACCGTGATTCAATAAATATTTACATTATTGATCGTCGTTGATTGAAAATGCGTCTCGGGGGAATTGTGCTTCCCATAATAATCACTTCCACTCATAGATGGCGCTAGTTGTACATTTCAATTATAATTTTATGAAAAATCTAGTTCTTGCAATTCTTAAAAAAGTATGACAGTGCCAAAGTTCACGTTCCTCTCTCACATAATTCCCAAAAAACAGTGCAATACAAAATTCTCGGATAGGTAGTTACTTAAATATCAACTAGAGCTTGTTTATACATTTAACGGGGCCCATTTTACAAAGCATTATGGTGCTTTGTAAAATGTGCCTGTAAACCCGAATCATAAATTTTGCAAGGAACAATTTGAAAGCACCGGTGTCGGAGCGAACGATTCCGTCCCTCTGTCTAAATAACGCATCTAATGCCATTGCGCATATCGTGTTTGATATAGAAATGGCTCCATAATGCGATTCAATTTCAACCCTCCGACTTAGAAATCGTCCATGAATTTTATAATGCTCTCTGTTTATAAGAAACTGAGCGTGAAAAGGGGTTCGACCTTCGGTTCAGCGTCTTATCTGTGAGCGAGTGAGCTGTATGCAAACTATATTTCACCAGCGAGGTCGTATAAAAAGATGATTTAGGTACTGATTGAACTGATCCCTAATCCTCACCCTCATCTAGCTCACTCGCCGACATCTTTATGTATTTGAAATTAAGTATTCACAATTTATTTATTGCGTCAAAATTAAGATATACCTAGAAACATATCCATAGATTATGTCGGATTTGTTTCAATGTCTCAATTCAATTTGTCAGAGATCTAATAGATATCTACGTACTCTTCGGCTAATGAAACAGGACCGGTACCTAGCTATGTGGCTTTATGTGCTTACCTATTGTGTTATGATCAACGACCCTGTCAATAAGATGCTGAAGCTCATTAGCTAAAAATTGATGAGCCATCATTTGTTACGGCTTAGTTAAACCGTTCCGAGCACTAATCGAAAATCGATTGCGGGGAGTATACAGAGGTATAGGTGATTCATCGAGCAGGTGACTCGGTTTAGTATCCATCGAAAGGCAGTGCGGGACTGACTTTACAGAATAACTAAGTTTACCCTCATCGTTCATGTAGCTTATGTGCACCTGGAGCGGTGTTTAACTTTACATGCTTCTCTCTCTTTCCTCTTATCTCTTCTTCTCTCTCATTCCATATTATTATGATAATAAATAAACAAATATGATGAACATTTTCACACGTCCAATTGACCCCGAAATAGGTGGAGCCTGTATTATGGGTATCAGACTGTTATACGTATATAGATATACATACTTACCTATATATAGATTTGAATATATACTTGTATATATATTAACCTCCAAACACAAAACAAACACAAGTGTTCGTCACACGAATGTTGAGTGGGTCACTACCGATTGCGCAAACGGGCCAGTTAATAATAATGTTTTCATTTAATATAAGTGACTTTAGGAAGTTATTTTATTACTAGTTAACTAAATTATTACTACATTTTTGACTCCTAGTTTAATAAACAACCTATACATGTAATACTTTTGGAATAAGGTTTTGGATTTAATTTGTCAAACGGACAAATTATATGTGGAACTTAGAATACAATCTTTTATAAATTATGTACAACGTTACCAAGTTTAATCTGTTGCTTAACTAAACAGATAACAGCAATAGCAGCGTCTGCGAAATAATAGTGAATGCTGGAAGGCAATTTGTGTTACTGAATCGCACTAAATATACCGCGTATTAATGAACAGTTAATTTGGAGAGTAAATTATGCCACCCGAGGTTTAGTGGGGTCGGGCTCTTAAAGCGAACGACACAACGCTGCATAAACATTTACAGCCCATTCTTGTACTTAATTGCTATTAAAATAAAAACGCACCATGAAAGCAATGGTGTAAGTATACCAACTTGGAGAAAAAATTCCGCATGCCTACCAACTAAGTTTCTCTACTCAGATTAAAGATGATGAAAGAGAAACTAAAATGGAATTTAACGATTCCCGTTTGCTACATATATGTTAATACAAAAAATGCAAACAGTGCATGTAATGGTATAATTTCTCTGTATGCAAATGATGAAAGCATCGGTAAAGGAGTCGAACAGAGAACGCAGTGCAACAGACCTATAATTTTCGAAATGAACAATTATAAAAGACATTTTAATTATCGTTTTTTGAGGACGAGATGATGTTTTTAATCGAATTAAAATGCCAATTATCATCGTGGTTTTCGTTTGTTATTTAATTTTTTTGCAGTTCATGATTTTAATGACAATGGTTTCCATTAACCGGAAGCCTTGCATTGGGTACCTAGGTACGTATCAATACTTTTTTTTATTTCGAGAGATATTTTTGATATGTCCTCACACACAACTGCACAATAGGCAATAGGTATCAAAATCTTTGGATGCGATGTGACGAAAACAAAACATGTGTGAATTGAGTAATAAGCTCGGCTTAGAAGGAGGAAGCGGGATAAGGCGATATAAGCCGATTGACCGGTCGGAATGTAACTACATTAGGCAGCAGTTGGTCGGTGAGGTAGAGCTCGAAAATAAGGAATAATGAGGATAATCCTTAAGGGTGGCCACCCCTCCCCTCGTGCCGGCATCTTATCGCCAAGATAGCAGAAGTGGATCGCGCGGCACGCACGGCGCGGCCGCCCGGCCCCATCCCGAATCATTCCATAATAATATCTTTATTAACGTCCTATACTCGTTTACTATTCCCCATTTTAATAAGGCACAGCGAACTCAATGGACAGATAACTCTAACGAGCCCAATATCAATACGACAGCCGTGAAATTTAATAAACTGTTATCGTATAACAAATAAAGTCGACGGTAGATCTAATAATGAACTAACAAATACGTACTCAGAGATACGATTACGATTCTTAAATAATATAGTTCGATATAATATCTGCAATGCAGTGGATATCTTTTTTAGAACATCCTGCAAAAAGTGATTGTACACTCGTTAATCTGGACGCACACAGTGCATCAGCCAAGTTTTTATGTGAATTAAATATGTAGTTGGTACCTACGTGTTCTAGACGAAACATCTTAAATTACGTAAACCACTGTCTCTTATTTTAACAGATGTCCCAATAATGTAAAACTTAATAACGTCAAGCTTGTAGATTCAAATAGCATAAAGTTGATATCGTTAAGGTCGTATTATTAAACTAGTAAAGCATAATGCACCCAACAAAAATTAAACCGTTTACTTATATTTATAGTACCATCTGAGTACTGTATTGGCTCACTACCAATGGGATCTTACATAAAATAATAGTGAAAAGTGGGTGTACCACACTATTTATTACTGCTACATACTACGTGGAATGGACATGCGCTCTTGGCCCTATTGGTTTTACAGCGTCACCGAAGAAGGTGGCGGTGTATTACACATAAAAATGTTATATTATGTTATGAGTGATTTGATTAGCTATTAAAAATTTTAAATTAATGCGATATTCAAATTTTAACTTATTTTGTAATACAACTCGTTCGCGTTATAGTGAAAAGTACAGTTACTGTCCAGTTATTTTCTTATTATTAGATAACATTACGAAAATATAGTAAAATATGTACCTTATAATAATAATAATTAGTGTGTAGGTACATAATTTATTAAATAAATAAATAATATACTCTTACTTATATCTTTACTATATTTTTGGAGTATTAGTCACATCAGTTTCAATAGTTTTGGAATTAAAAATAAATAAAAACAAATCATAGAAATAACCGTAAAAATAAATTATACTTACCGTAAAATTTTTTTTGTAAAAGCTTTTAAAAACTTTTTTTTTATTTTCATGCATTGTCATCGGAACCAAATACTCGTATGTGTGCCAAATTTAAGCTCGATAGCTTCAGTGGAAGTGGGTGAAATATTAATTTCAAGATTCCAGGACATACTTACATACCTACCTACATACATTAACGCATAGGTCGCATGTGCGTCGAAACAGAGTGTTTGCGGTTCCTGGATGTAGATTAGTGATGGTAAGTGAGTCACCCCTGGTACGCGCACTGACATTGCTCAATGGTGTCCTGGCTTGGGATCAGACCCTGGACTTATTTTTTTCTTCACCTGCTGTATTTCGCAGAACGGCCGAAAGATATGTGCAGTTTGGTAGATAAACGATTTGGAGTAAAAACTGTAATGTTTACTATATTTGAAACTGATTGTTAAATGAATAAATGAATAAATAAATAAATGAATAAATGAATAAATTAATAATGGATACATACGAGTGAAGTTAAATAAAAGCTTTTAATTACAGTAATTACCAGCTTAGTGATCTCCATGCATTATAATGCAGTTCTTGCCCACTGTTAACAGTTTCTTATAGGAACTTTCTTTGCAATTAGAATGATTGTTTGCTTTGACCGCTAGTGGCAAAATTTCATGTTTCGTGTTTCAGAGGGTACGTTAAGCTTTAAGGTTTGGTTCCAGGTGTTACCAATGGTAAAAAAAGCATTAAGCCTTCGTGTTCCTAGAAAACATTCGCCACTGGTTTTGCCATTGCCACTAACTCCTCCCCCATTGCGGATTGAAGAAGTGCGGTTGGGTATGCTCTAGACCTCCCGCAGCTGTGCTTATGGGGAGACCCAAGGCCAACAGTTGGACGTCTATGGGTTTTAGCTATTGACATCTATTGCCATGGCAATAACTAAAATATTGACATCTATTGCCATGGCAATAACTAAAATATTGACATCTATTGCCATGGCAATAACTAAAATATGGAAAGGACTGAAATTACTGAAACTTTGATATGGTCATTGCCCACCCCAGTTTGAAACTTTATGGATAAAGTTACCGTTATAGCGATGTGCTAGTTAGATACCAGAATAATTGTTTTATTGTCGATATCAATTACAAATGAAATAAAAGATAATGCATATATACTTAACACGTATTGTAAAAGTCCTGTTCTTATGTACAAGATACTTTGTTGCAACCATTTTTTTCATCTCCAGATATCGGCTAGATCAAGGTACGCAATATTGGCCTTACTTTTTAAAAGCTTGTATTTACCTAACTCCTCCCGTATGTATGTATGTATGTATGTATGTATGTATGTATGTATGTATGTATGTATGTATGTATGTATGTATCAATGTCCTGGAATCTTGCAATCAATATATAACCCACTTCTTTTGAACACGTATTTGGTTCCGATGACAATGCACGAAAATAAAATAAAAATTATAAAAAGCTTTTTTTAAAATAAAATAAAACTAGGTATTGTTGTATTTAATACCTACTATTAGAAGTCACACTTGTTCAAAGTTGTGATGTATGTGACCCACAATAACGCCTATGTATTTACCTGTTATTCTATAAATGTCAAATACTTTTATTGATCAGGTACCTCATTTCATTTCTGTACAGCACGTCGATGCTCCAACGACTTCATCATCATCATCACAACACAACACATTCTTTATCCCAATGTTGGGCACGGGTCTCTAGTCCACCATGCTGGCCCAGAGTGGATTGGCAGATTTCACATGCTTTCGAGAAGATTATGATGAACTCTCAGGCATGCAGGTTTCCTCACGATGTGTCCTTCACCGTTTTAGAAAGTGACATTAAATTTCTTAATGCAGCTATGTAATTTTTAAAATATTAATTCATCTATTCACTACTTAGGTGGAGATAGATAATAATTACTGTGTGTCGCTTAAACTCGTACATAACTGAAGTAATAATTGCGTAGGGTTACATACCATTCATCACAAAATGTGTAATTATAGGCAATTATCTTTTTAAATGGTTCTTTATGGTAAATGTATGCGGAATTATTTGTCACTGCAGAAAAAGTAAACTATGTAAGGTAATGGATAGTGGAACTGATTAATTACTACGTAAATGCTTATTGAAAAATACGCCGCACGTGGTTCAATAAGACTAGTGATTACCTACAGTGATACTACCTGTCAAATATACAAACATTTTTGTAAATGGATTCATTTTCAGAGTGTCTGAAAATGCAGGTCTGGCGAAAAAAATAAAGAAAAAATGCGAATCTGCTCCCACATTCGATGTCATAATTTAACTGCATTAAGCCAATGAAAAGTTATATTTTCAGAAAAATAAAAACGTAATTTAAAATAATGTGAAGAACATTCTAAATTCCCAAAGTATCAAATTTTATTCCACTAAAATTTTGTTAAATTGTTTAAAACTGAAATGATTTAAATCTAATTACTATAACCAAGTTTTTGATAGATACAGTAACTTTTAATCGAATAAAATATTTAGAAAATGTTTCATAAATATTTTTACGATTTGAGATTTCATAATCATCAAAATGTTCTTGATTGGACACGAAACGGATCTTGAATTATTTTACAATAACAACACAATTACACACCAGAAGCAATAGTTATTTTGAGCGGTCAATTAACATACTTTAATATCTAGCTGCAACTTCTGTGATATGATACAACTTCAGGGCGGTCTTCACACTCTACCGTGTTTGCAGATTGTTGGAGACAAAGGTTATTGGCCAAGTGATAAGATTTAGCGAGTAGGTCGAGACTTTATTTTAGCTGAACTTTTTAGACCATCGCGGCAAACAAGATTCAACGGTTGGACGAAAATACATCGGATGCAGCAGCCAATTGTAACGTTGTCATTTCAAAAATGTAACTTCATTCACAATAAAGCAATTTTACTCTACAAAATATTTTAAAAAGTAACAATTTTGATATTTTATTCAACTACGTACCTATATGAATTTGAGCGTTGACTTTTATGACAAGTTCAATATCAAGATTTATTTCGAAATATAGGTTTTGAAGTAGGTACTACGTCACCCTATCTATGCGTTTATTACATGTCATATTTGAATGTGTTCGAATGGAAATTATAACTGATCTAACAACTGTTCTTTCTACTACAATATTGTATTATTTTTTTATATTTGTTTTTTGTTTTTCACCTCACTTTTACCGCATACAAGCGTGTAAGCTTTCCAAAAATAAATATGTATTAATATTTTTCAACAATTTCTCAGCTCAATGTATTTAGATTTAAATGTAACTAATAATAATAATTTATCTCTTGAGAGTTTTTCTATAATGTATCAACCACAATAGAGATATCTAAAGTATATAACTGAACAAGAATAAAGTTAGTTTCAGGAGGTTCGAAACAGGAAAGACAAAATCTAGCCAACTACATAATTAAGATGCTGGCAACGTCTGTTTTGTAAAGAGCAATAATAACGCTTGAGGCGAGAAGGCAGCCAAATCCCAGCTCAATTTGATATGACAAGTGGATGTTTATTCTTCAATAATTTTTAACCACTCCCCTACAAATTATGAACCTTTGAAAATGTATTAAGAAAATGTGTTATTTATAACATATAAACTTCATGTTTTCATGATTGATTTATTTTTATTTATTTTTATATATTATAATTTGACTCTTTTTTTATTCTACTTAATTAAATTAAATTTGACTCATACTTACGTACGAATACTGTATCGTTTCCTTACCGTTTTAAAATGTACACAAAGACAACCAAACTCAATAAAAAATAACGCTGTCTGGATAGGAATACGTGTTTTAACTTTCTGTCTAGTTACTTATATAACACTGGGTAGGTATTGAATACTATTAAAATATGTCAGGTATCAAAAAATACAAAATACTCAAGGCTCTAAATCTTATGGGTTTTCAATGGTATTCTTATCTTACAAGAAATCGATTTCTTTTGAAGTTGAAAAATGTATTTGTTAAAGTCCATTTACCAATGATATTACTATAATACTAAAATAAATTATCTACCTACACATTTTATGACTAGCATTTTAGTTACACCTCGTCATAGCACTGAGTCAAATTAAGTCATATCTTGCAATTTGATTAGTGAACGGATTTAGTATTGTAAATGCATGTAATACAATATTTAATATGCACCATTCATATTGTTATTTTCAATTTATTTGAAATTACACTTTTATTTCATCTTTTAACCTATTATTATATTGCATAAAGTTGTGAAATACGCAGAAATAATGTGAATCTAGGATTGATTAGATAACGGTTAAATCGGCAACAAACACAATTTATATTTTTCTGAAATAAAGGTTAATTAATTTTCTCTAGCGTATCATTAACTCTGTACGTACCAGTCAAGAAGAATCAAGAGAATAAGCATTTATCCCAACTTTTATAAAATTAACACAATGTGTCAATTTTGCAGCTGTAAAACCATTTATCAGCAGGTAAAAAATATATTTGTGTGTACTTATGTACACGCGTTAGAAGTTATACTTCTTTGTCTAACCTTTGCAAGAACAACCTGCGCTGTCGATGTCTTATTTCAATCACCATGACATTGACGTTGTCACACTGCGCACACACACAACTGAAAATAAATAATTTTCGAGGTGGAAACTAGGCGATACCTAAAAGGTATTTAATACATTGAAAGTTTTATTATAACGCATTATCTAGTTAAATAAAGTTTATTTAAATATCACAAAAATCACCGGAAGAGCCCGTAGAATTTGACAATTGAAAGTGTACACTGTCAAACCATTTTTTGACAATGTTGACTATAGCTAACTTCATCCTGTTGGTTTTTTGTGACGGTGTGCGCGCGCATCGTAAAAATTTACTCTCATCATTTTTCCCTAACGCGCCAAAAGAAGTATAACTTCAAAAAAGGCAAAGTTATGGAAAACTGGAAAACGGTATGTATGGACGCAAAATTGAATCGAAGCTTCTCGTTGTAAAGACTCACTAACATAAGATATTTTTACCAAAAGGAAATAAAGTCAGGAAAAACTAACCGCACTAATTTCTTGTAAATAAAATATTGAAACAAATTAATATCAATTTTTTACTGAATTTTATATTTTAGTTTTCAAGATTTTAAAGTGACTTTTGGCATTTTCAATTAAGTTCTACAATTGCGGCCAATGACCAAAAATTAAACTGTCGATATGAGTTTGCATTATTGTTTTTAACATTTTCTTACAATAGATTGATAATCCATTGGACATTTTTATTTGGTATATTGCCAGTAGTTTATTTGATTATTACACTAAGCCCCGTCAAAAACTTCCGAACAAACTAAAAAAAACATTTAACAAACAGAAAATTTTTCCTTCCATCCTTACCTACTTGATGTTGATAGTTGTGTTGATGTTTGGTATACACCTTTACTTCTACACCTACTACAACACCTACTTCTACACCTATCCCAGACTCGTTTTTCTGCAAAATGTTTTTAGCAGAACGGCAGGTACAGGCAAATAGTTAAAATTTAGCCTAACTTAAATTTTCTCTAACATTGAAGCAAAGAATATGATTTCAGACTAAATCTCTCGATACCGTTGAAAATGACGTATAAGCCGTAAGTGCAAACCACCTTTACGACCGCAAAAATCTATAAATACTGGTAATCATATATGTCCTACTTACTAAGACAAACTATCATGCGAAAGGTAATTAAATACTAAGTTATATTAGACATACATTACATTAAATCCCTACATCTACAGTTCACCGCGGCTATATTAGGGATTTGAAAACCGCAAGTTTGTGGGACAGCCCGTTAACACCAAACATATTCCTTTCCCATTGTAATAATGTTCTACGAAAAGCTACATATTGAAGTAATTAAATCAGTAGACAAGGTCTGCATTATATTCGTACCAAATGAATTTTAATTGCAACCTATTGATTCGTAGTTATTTTTAGTGAAGTTAGTAGACCTACTCGTGCCACTTCTAAAATTGGTCGATATACCTATCAGATTATATTTATAACTAGTACAAGGTTTGCAATTGTTAATCAGTTTGACAAGTTAAATTAAATTTTTCGATACAAATTCAATAATGTAATTTTGCATACAATAGCAACTCTAAATTAAAATTACCACATTATTCACTACCGGGTCGTTATTTTGATGAGATGAATACATTTTCAATTATTATAATGAATAATTAAAATTAATAATTCTATTACATTAGGTACTAAATCTAAAAATATCTTGCACGTAATTTGTCGTAAAACTAGAGAGATGTCTTTTCCCTACTAAGAATTAAGAAAATTAAATTAAAAGTCAACAAAAAAAACTAAACCAAAATTAATTAAATGATTAAAATAAAAACTCGCTTTTCTCTTCTACTAACATTACATAGTTATCCTGCCTGTAAGACAATTTTTCAGGTAATAAATATAACTTTACGTCTCTTATAAATTAAAAGACCAACTTAGTCTGTAAAATGTTATTCAGTGTATTAATTGTATTCGCTGCGACCCATAGATCATTAATTGTATTGATCGAACATAATTAAATTGACAATTGAATCGATGAAGTAGGTCTAAGATGTGCCTGTTATAGGTAGTAGGTACTCAAAGGCTACATTGATGTTCTTACATTTGTATGCGAATAATCGAATACATTTCCGATTGTTTATGCTTCCTCCACAGTCACTCCGCCGTACGTACCTACTATGAATAGGGATGTTAGATGAGGCATTGTCAATTTTGTGCCCAGATTTAACTAGTACGAATTGATTTCTCATACTCATTTAAATTAGGAAGCCATTGTTAAAGAAAGTGATATAAGACTAAATTTATAAAATTTCTCGTGAGATCTAATAAAATTGGTTTTGTAGCGAATTTTAGGTTTATTTAGTATCTACAAATTCTTTAATATATTTTATTTATAAACTGTAAAATAAAGGCATTTTAATATAAATACGTTTGAAATCCATCATTTAATGTAAGTATTCTGATAACACGCCAATTGGATATCTATCTCTGACTGAACAGATAAACACGTAAGCATCACGAAGTGCGCAAAAGGAGAACACGTAGCAATAAGAAATAGTTACACACTGAAGTCTACTGAATATCATCGCATTGCAAAATTTTTGAAAAAGTTTATTAATTAATTTATCATCAGCACACAATAAGATAACAAATAAAATTGTAACATTAACATTAATATTTACCTGATTCGGAGGCGATCCTCGAAAGGCGAACTGAGAGGTCATTTTTCACTTTAAAAACTGGCCGTTGACAAGTATGTAAGTAACGTAAGTACGTAAGTAGCACGTAATGTCAGCGTCAGGGTGCACACACTTCACAGTTTGATGTTTTGGCGCGTCACTGTCCCGGGCGGGTCGCCGGAGTCGGTCCGTGCATCGCGCGGCGGCCGGTGCAGCGATCGATCGAGTCGCGGAGTCGGGAGCCGGCGGAGAGAGCCGCGTGGAGCAGCGGGCGCGTGGTCGCGCGCGCGGCGGCAGTGGGTAATGCGGTAGCTGCCCGCCAGGTGATAGTAATTGCCGCCGGCGTCCCTCTCTCTCTCGCAGCCGTCCCTCTCGGCGCGCACACGCACGCGCGCCTGTGTGCGTGCACCGCTCCTTCTTTTCACGCTCGCGTCGCCGTTTGACCCCGCGCCGCTCGACGCTCTCGATTTTTGCGGTGCGGTGGGTGGCGCCCGTTCGGGGCGGCCCCGCGCGAGGGGGACCGTAGGTGGGGATGGATGCACTGCTTTCTTTTTTAAAAGCTTCTCTTTCTTTTCTCGTATTTTTTATGCCGGTGTCGGTATGGAGCGGTCTCTTTTATTTAGTTTTATACGTATATATTGTGATAATTAACAGTGACGACGCGCACGACGAGCCAGTTCGCCGTAGTCGACTTAATGATAGCTTTGCATGTGATTAAAGGTAACCACGACATTTGTAATTTTTATTTTCCAAACAACATCGAAGTCGGGTAGCAATGGCGCTCCGTAGTCGGCAGTTGCGGCCTGTTGTGTATTCAATAGCTTATATTGCTAGGGTCGCTTTAGCAGTGGAAACATGTTAGCGCTGACAGTATTAAACGCTCTTTGAATGTGTTTCACACAACCGTCTCTGTATTGCGTACGACACTGTGTAGAGTCAGCTCTTTGCTATGCTTCAAAACATCCAACATACATTACTTACCTACCATCTATTGGTAGGTATGGTAAAATAAATAGGTATGGTAAGGTTTTGAATGCTTCGACAATTTGGGACATGGATCGACATGAAAATTCCAATAGATTTGGACTCTATGACAATATTTTAGTGACGATTAATATTTAAAATGCTATATCGTAGGTATCTGAATAAAACACAATTGATAAAGGAACTGTTAATTATCTACCTGCTGTTATAAGAGGTGACTTATGCCACTTACTAGTCTTAATTCTAAGTACCTACCTACATAGTTATTTTATAATAGCAGCATCTATTGAATCACAACTGTTCAACGAAGTAGTATCCACATGGCGCTAGACTCCAGCGAAGTGATATCGTAATTAACAGCGGCGATAACTTAAGTGAGTGTCTCAGCCTCTGCCGACTACTCTAAGATGTTGCACTACAATTAAATTACTACAATAAAAGCGGGTGTCGAAATAAAAGCGCAACGTATCCGATCGATCTCCCCTTCCCCTCTTCTTTCTTATCGCGCGAATATTTCACACTGAACGCAAAAAACTCACACAGATATAAAATATTCAAACGGTATAACATAAAATAAATTATCTTAGGTGAGCGTTGTGTGTGTGCCCCCTCCCCTGGGCGGGGCGCGGGGCGCGACCAATTGGGACGGTCGGCGCGCGACTCCGAGGCGCACTCTACGCGTAGAGTCGCCTCGCTCCGCACGCCTCTACAACACAATACTCTACGTCTCGCCTGCACGGCTGGCGAGCTCCACGAAGTATGAAATGTAGAGGAGTTGCATACGACTATGCCCTGTCGTCTCAACTTTATCCGCTGACGTCAATCCCTGGCTTACACCTAGTCATGTTAGGGGTAGCGAATTTATGACAATCTCTAGATCTACAATTATCTACAAATTTTTCATCAATATAGTTTGTTTATACTCTGGGTGGATTTAGAATGGTAGTCGGAGTTAATTACCTACTGCATCCCGGTTTCTTGAATTCGGCAAATAGGTGACACTAATTTTTTCATGCAAAATGTACTTACGGCTCCTTCCTGTTCCGTACTTCGTGTCTTCATACGTTTGATTACTTTTGCATCAATCCTCAGCCAATACACGATGCCAGAGGACTATGTATAACCAACTGAGACGTGACGCATCCGTCACAGGCGCTGGTCGCAGCGACCTATAGTGGAAAGTTACTCCACAAAAATGCTCTATAAATATTAAAGATGTGTATGTAGATGAGTAGAGTCAGCTCTCTACGCATGCCTCATCTCTACGTCTCTACGTCTGAAGTTTAAGTTGCTTTACTCAACTAGTAGGTACATATTACTTTGATTACCACTTGGTACACTTATGAGCAAAAGTGTGTTAACATCTGCCATAATAATTATTAAGTTCTGCTCGTCGTGTAGTGTAAGCATCCCCAATTTTCAATTCATAGATAGAGGCCTGGAGACATTAAACAGTAGGCACATCTGTGCTAGTAATAAGTTCATCGTTTAGATTTTAGTTTTTTAATAGAAAAATACTAGACAATAATTTAAAAATGGAAACAACTTTTAACCAATTCTTCTTTCTTTCGTTATCTGATTGCGTTACCCAATATTTTGTGAACATGCCTAAACTCAACATGTTTGTTAATTTTAATAAATCATAAGTTGAGTGACTTAGATCTGAATCTGTTAACAATTAAAATATGATAATTTAAAGACATTAGAATCGCTTGTATTTTATGTTGCTTTCATATGAGTTTTTTTTTTAATTAAGTAGATATGTATCTACGACATATAATTTTACATCTGTCTTCTGAGACTATATTCAACTACAATGCAAAAATTGGCCTTTTTATATTATTGTGTGGTGCAAGTAATTTAGATAATTTTCACGTGCCTTCGTCGACAGTTCGAACTTTTAATTCCGTCCCCTCAGGGGATAGGAATAATCCCCTTCAAGCCATATATCATCTGATGGTAAGTAGTTAGGTTTCTTCGTCTCTAGACTAGATATTTAAGAGTAAACTTATGAAAAATTAAAAATTATTAATAAAATAAAAAATAAAATATTGATTGCAAGATTCCAGGACATACATACATGTGAAGTTACACATACGAGTGAAGTTATATAAAAGCTTTTAATTAATAATAACGTGGAACGTAATCAAGTTCAAATTATTCTTGTGTCACTCATTAGTTTGCCCAGCTTATAGGTAGGTACCTACGTCTCGTACCTACCTACCCGCTACCAGTTTTGCTATAGGTACATACAAGTGGAAAATAAATGGGGACAGCATTTTGAGCATGGCATTGCAATATGGGGGCACAATTTTCCACTGTCTTTAAAGTTTTTTTGAGATACAATTTCGATTTGGATTTGGTTTTAATTTTTTATTAAAGAAGCCATGTTAGTAATTTAAGTTTTAATGGTAATATTTTAAACCTTATAAAATGTTAAATAAATGTTTTGTTCAGATGTACACATTACAGTTTTGGTGATGCAAAACTTATAAAAAGCTTGTTATTGTCGGTTCCGTTGCGGAGCTTTCGTGAATGAGCGAGTTTGGAAATTGGGCCCATTTCGCTCCAACTGTAGTCTGTATCCCAACTCTACACGTAGGGCGTGTAGCGCCAAATGTAGTGTCGTTCACACGTGTTGTTTCCACGATCTCTATTGCGGGTAGTGTTGAATACGATTTCAGGAAAGTATTGAATTGTTATACCTACCTACAGCGTGATTGTTTATGTTTGAAACTTAATTTTTCGATTTTATATTTTTATATTTCGTATTTTATTCCAGAACGGATATTGAATTACTGTTTCAAGTTATTCATAGGTAATTAGTTGAATCCATGCTATGGATCCGAGACGTGGTCCTTTACCAAAGACCTCATTCACAAGCTCAAAGTCGCTCGGCATGCTATAGAAAGAGCTATGCGCAGTGCTACGAGACAGGATTTGAAATGATGAAATTTCTCGATTTTATATTTTTATATTTCGTATTTTATTCCAGAACAGAAATTGAATTACTGTTTCAAGTTTGCCATAGGTAATAGTTAAATCCATGCTATGGATCATTCGCAAGCTCAAAGTCGCTCGGCGTGCTATAGAAAGAGCTAAGCACGGTGCTACAAGACAGGATTAGAAATGATGAAATCCCTCTCTATTTCATCATTTCTAATCGTTAACTTATGACTGACGATATGGCTAGGCGAGTAAGCAAGCTGAAATTGTAATGGACTCGTAGGACGAACAACCGTTGGGTTAGAAAGGTGGAGTCCACGACCCGAAAAAAGGAGCACAGATCGCTCAGTTTCGCGAAGTTGAACAGACGACCAGAAGACGGCCCGATTCAGAAGTAACAATACCGGTCGGAGTTTTGTCATTTAGGAGATGCTTATGTCCAGCAGTAGACCTCAAAAGGCTGATGGATGGATGGATGATAGTCTCATAAGAGTTAAACTGCGACCAGCTACTAGTAAGATAGTTCCCATCCATTCATAATCTTTTAGAAGTCCAATGCCACTGGGGATATATGGGGATCCGATAACACGTGCGATATAAATACCTTATTAGCCATGAAAAGTAAAGCTAATTCATATTCCAAAAATAAATTCAAATTCATAGAAAAGTACAGTAGGTACCTACTCGTAAACTTGCAAGAATCATTCGAAAATAATTCTTGATGATGACTTTAGAATTTCATCATATTAGGAATTATTAGCGGAGAGGAGACCCATGCCCAACAGTGGGACAAAGAAAGGGTTGTGAGGAGAAGGAGGAGGTATTATTAATTTGTCACAGATTTTACCAGTATCTAGGTATCTATTTCTATCTAATCATGGGAACATCTAGATTTAGATGTATAAAATACAATCCTGACTGATAACTGATTGATTGGTCTTAAATAAACGCACAGTCCATAAACCGCTAGTCCTAAAAACACAATTTTTTTAATGTACGTTCTCTTCATACTGTAGCCATCTACTAAGAAAGGATTTTGCACAATTCCACCCATACTTAACTGTGTAAAAAGGGGGAGTTAAAATTTGTGTGAAACTTAGTCAATTCTCAAGTTACATCAATGAAATCTACTAACTACATAGAAGCAATTATATGCAAAATTAGACGCAGATACAGATTCATATTCATATATTTTAAAAGCTTTTATTTAACTTCACTCGTATGTATTCATTCATTCATGTAAGTATGTATGTCCTGGAATCTTGCAATCAATATTTCACCCACTTCCACTGAAGCTATCGAGCTGAAATTTGGCATACATATTTGGTTCCGATGACAATGCATGAAAATAAAAAAAAAAGTTTTAAAAAGCTTTTTAAAAAAAAATTTTAACGGTATAATTATTTCATTATATGATATACCTACGCAGTTTTAATTACGCAATCATATTAATTACCTACAGCGTGACAATTTCCAATGCATAGAAATATTTTGAAATGTTCCCATACCATTTATTAAATTTTCAAGAACTTAGGAAACATAATACGTAAATAACAGTATAGTCAACTTTGAGAAGCGGTAGATAAAATGTGGAATTAAAAAGCGCATGATTAACCTACGCTGAAGTATTGCCAGGTCTGTTTCGATTCCAACATTCAAGGTAGGACCTCGGTGATCTATTTCTAATGACAAAGGATATTCAATATGCAATCAAAATTAAATGTCTCATTTTGAGACTCATTCTAATTTTTGCTTACAGTTACTTATTTTTTCTTTGTCATCATTAAGTGTCGATATCCTCATAACATAACATAGAACGAATATTGAGGGCTAACTCAGAAGCAGCAAATATTTTTCAATTAATTTAAAAAAAAAAAGGGAACAGAGCTACCTGATCCATGATTGTTAATAATTCCATTATTTGAAACTTGACCATTTCATAGCTAAGTTTGAATTGGCTGATAGTATCTACTAAAAAATTTGAAAGAACAGAAAAAATTAATCCCATTGGCAGTTGTAACTAAATAATTTTTCGACCAATCGGATTCTTCTGTTGTGAGTTTCAGTTACCCATTATTTATTATAATATTCATTATATTATTATAATATAAAGAATACAATTCCAGCCATACGATGGACTTTCGGCATATCTCATCTAGTTACCTTGCGCATATCGTCGCTCCACCTAGCAGTTGTTCAACACTTCGTGGATGCGCTCTCCTCTCGAGCTGCCATTTCGCTTCTCAGCTGCTGTGACCAATTTCGCTGCGACCCATAGACGTCCCACTGCTGGGCACGGGTCTCCCCCACAGACATTTCTGCGGGAGGTCTAGAGCATACTCCACCACGCTGCTCAATGCGGATTGGTGGAGGGCTTAGTGGCCAATCCAGTGTCGAATATTCTCAAGCCACCCGAAGGTCTTCGACAAGGCTTAACGACTGTTTCCAGCATTGAAAACAACCGGGACCGACGGCTTTACGTGCCCTACGAAGCACGGTAGCGTCCATGAAATCTTGCCACTAGCGGTCACCCATCCACAAACCGACCGCGCCCGCCGTTGCTTAACTCTTTCGATCATATTGAATCGAAGCGAGCCATTGGGCTATGGACGCTACTACAGCACAGTTAACTACATGTTAATTTCAATATTACGGTACCTATGTACCGATAACTTACGATGCGTCATGCAAATATAATCTGGTAAGCTGATGATCTCAGTGCGAACAATAATAAATTACAATCGTAACGTACATCAACACGCGCGGCCAAAACCGCGAACACTTTGATGGTTTTTTTATTCTAACCGCCACCATATGTGCGAGACTCGATAAGTATTATCGAGTGGAAGACGGCTATAACCTCAGTGACAGATTGAAATAAAACGGGAAGGAGCTTCGGCATCTTAAAAGGCATCTTAGTGGGAAAATAAAAAGGTGGAAGCATTATTTGTTTTAGTCAAATGAGTTTCTGCGGTCTCTCTGTCTACTCACGGCAGCTTTATTAACGTCTGCATACGACTCAAAGACACGTCGCATTCAAATATCACACTAAAAGCATCAATCTACATACGTTCTATTCAGCAAATCCTAAAAGTCATTTATATCGAAAGCCTATTCGATTGAAGTAGATTACAAATAATGAATAAAATTGCATACGAAATGAGTAGACCGAGATCGTCCGTGAACGTAGAGTTGTTTGGGGGAGGTTGCTCGTGGGGGTCGGCTTATTGCTCAAATGGGTGCTTACCTACTATAGTACTGTGATGAGCTATCATGTGGATACGTCGTGATTTAAGCGCGCTTTTGATCTATGCAAAACCAGCCCGTTCACTCTGCACTGCACTTATTACGAACGTTTCAGTAGATCAATGCGTGATAGAGCTCCAATTTTTTAATTTTATTTGGTATTCATTTAGATATTCGTATTAGAAACATATGCGAATACTGTAACGAGTTGAATGTAGGCGTTAGTACAAATGTAAGTTAAATTTTATAAATAGTTTAATAATACGCGGTAAACAGTTTATCTATTCTAATAGGTATTATATAGAGGAAACATTTGTTTGTAATGTTTTCACACAAAAACTACTGGACCGATTTTAAATATTCTTTCACCATTAGAAAGCTGCATCTTCACTGGGTGACACAGGCTATATAATATTACTGGGTGTAAGCGAAACTATTGTTATGTCTAATTCCACGAGAGCGAAGAAGTGGGCGTACTAGCGCACTAGTTTAATATATTTATATATATATTTTTTTTAATATGATTAATATTATATTTTATTTTATACAATTCTACAAAGTATTACTAAAGCGGTAAAGACCACTCATCAGATAATTTGCCATAGAACAAATTGAAAAAATAGCACGAAAATGACTTAAGTGTATTTAGAAAAGGAGAAAACACAAGACACTCGAGTACATACAGCAACTTATAAGTTGCTGGTGCTTCAACATTCTTCGTTAAATGTCGTCAACGTACTTCGTCAACTAAACACGAGTTTAGTTGCCAGTTCACTACCACAGTCGAGATTGATTCTATAATTTTTATTAATTAAAAGCTTTTATTTAACTTCACTCGTATGTATCTATGTAAGTATAGAATAAGAATAGAATAGAATAAGAATGTTTTATTGGGACCTCTAGAATTTACATATGTACTTAATTAACTTAAATATGTATATATGTAAGTATTAGTATGTATGTAAGTATGTCCTGGAATCTTGCAATCAATATTTCACCCACTTCCACTGAAGCTATCGAGCTGAAATTTGGCACACATACATATTTGGTTCCGATGACAATGCACGAAAATAAAAAAATTGTAATTATAAAAACCTTTTTTTTTTTAAATATTTAAACAATTATTTTTATTGAGTCCACTGATGCTACTGCAACACAGTATTTTCCAGGCTTCGATTCAAGTAGCCTAGGTAGGTACTTGGCTACTTGAATCACTTTGATATTAAAGTGAAGTCAAATACTTAATAATGGTCAAAGCCACTTCACTCCGGTCCTGGGTAAAATGATTTTATCATTATTAAAAGCTTTTATTTAACTTCACTCGTAGGTATATTTATGTCCTGAAATCTTGCAATCAATATTTCACCCACTTCCACTGAAGTTATGGAGCTGAAATTTGACACACTTACCTATTTGGTTCCATGACAATGCCCGAAAATAAATTAAAAAAAAAAATTTAATTAAAAAAAAAATTTTAGTTATATGCGACTTAGGATTTATATGTCACCTCCTTTAAAGGTGGAGGAAACATCGTCCATAATGTTCTCGATGGTATGTGAAGTGCTGGACTAAGGCCTGTAAGTGGGACAGAGATGGGCTTTGGTGGTATTAGACAAAGGTATTTTTATCATAGGTCTCCTTGGGATATGTCCTAAAGATAAAATCTTTTACATTTATATTACAAAAAAAAAAATTCTTATCTTATACGAAGATATTAAGGTTTTCAATTTAATAGCATGACACATGACATACGTTCTAGTATTATTTTTTTGCAGTAAAGAAAGTTTAACGGAATACATTTACATATCTATCATGTAACACCACATCTCCACCAATCCGCATTGGAGCAGCGTGGTGGTATGCTCTAGACCTCCCGCAGCTGTGTCTGTGGGAGAGACCCATGCTCAGCAGTGGGACGTGTATGGGTCGCAGCGAGCATATTACATTGCTAGCTGGACAACCAGTCCAGTCCCCAAAGCCCTTGTTTTGCGTTTTCTGCACACACATCTTCTTTTAAAATGTCGAATAATTAAAAAATAATGTATTTCTCGTGTACTTAAGATGATTAGTTAAGAATGTCATGGTTTGAAGAGCTATAAATTTTATAAACAATTATCTACCTACGTCGTACGGTATGCACGATAAATGTTAATAGAGTTCTAATAACAATTACATAAGTGTTTGGCCTATTAATCACATTGAAAGTTCGCCAGTACAATCGAAAAGGTGTACAATTAAGTAATAAATTAAATATAATAGATATACAAATTTTGAGTAAACATCGATACTATGTAAAATAGAATATTAATTTATATTAAAACGTATAAACACGCTCTTTAGAATCGCTAATCCTGAAGATCCTGGTCAGGCTAATGGGACAAACTATTTAAATTGTAGCGTTGTTATCGGTCATTGATAACTGTGCAAAGATTCAAATTAATCCGATGTCTTGAAGGACGAAAATCACATTCAAGGATTCCGTTACATGCATCACAACATAATAAAAGCGTGTCAAAACATACACTGTAAAGTTCAATAGCAAGTTAAGTTTTTAAAATGTAGGAGAGATTAAACAGGGATGAATTCACTTCTTTCCAGACACACTGACTGGCAGCTTAAGAGAGTACGTTTAAATTGGAAAAGCTGATGAACATTTCCCGCAGAGGGAGAGGACAAGTTAAAACAGTTTAAGACAAAAAGTAGCGAGAACCAGAAATGAATCAGGGCGGGCGCGCCGCCTCCCGGACGGGAGGTGAGCACTCTGAACAACATTGGCAAGTGGTGTAGAGTTAATGCTCTCACAGAATAGCCAGAATTCCGTACATTAACTTGCAGCAAACTCTGATCACCAGAAGAGCAGGATCACCTTAATATGGTTAAGTGGGCACCGATGATTACTTACTACACAACACGGACAGAGGGTTCGCTAATTCGTCGGTAACTCTGAAGATAACACTATTTTTAAGAACCACATGTCATAGCATCAGTAACACCTCATATAGGCGGCAAAATATTGCGCAAAACCGTTTTGTGGACGAACACGAAATCTAAAGTTAATACAATAATCTCCTACGTAAGCTTAAGGTCGTCCTGAATAGTGATAATAATCTTATTCCTAGCACTCTGAGTGTCCCTCAATCTCAATAGAGTTTACTTAATTTGCATTATCGGGGTCCCTCAAAATGCATGGTCCAAATGCGCTATACCTTCTTAGTAGTTAAGATGAGTTTTTGAAACGCGGTGTACCTATAGGTACATTTACATTTTTCAATGTTATTTATTATTCTACAAGGCTAACATAACATTTGATATTAAAACGTTTTTTTTTTAACATAAACTTTTTACCACTACAACCGTTTTATTATATTTTTGCTCAAGCGATATTAAACACATTTAGCTGAGAGTTCTAAGAACCAGTAGATAACTGAATATAATCTATTCGAGGAAATAACAATTACGAAAAATATAATTTGATTACGAACTAAGTTATAAAGAGTTGGAGGTAATAAAATTTCAGTGCAACTAATTATAGTAAATTTGACTCATTTTAAACATTTAATTTTCTGGGAAATCAGGTTAGATTAGAAATTTCCTTCTTTGCTCAATACTTCAACTTTACCGGTATTAATACAATAGAAGTGATTATAAAGCTTAATTGTACAGATAATTATTTTATAATTACAGCACCTTTAACTGTTATTAATAGAAACTCGTTCTTATATTTTCACAAAAATGAATTATTTTTTATCGTTGCTGATGGTCTTGTTTTCGTGAAATGTCTTTTAAAACAGATAATTTATATAATTATATAATGACGTAGAGATAGATCATATAACTAACTCATACACACATAAACAAAACTACTCATTTAAGTAGTGAAGAGAAGATTCAACCAAATAAAATAACATCTGCAAAAACGAGCAGAAAACTCAGTTGAGTGAAATTGTCCAGTTCTAGATGGTTCGTAGGACGAGTCGCTTTGCGCTGCGACCGCGTGCAGTGTTTGCGGACACGGCACGGCGGCGGGCCAACAGCGAGAGGGTTCGTCATTTAGCGGAGATGAGTCTTCGTGTACAAATTATGTAGAGATTTTACAGTAAAACGTGGCTTATCTTCTTCTCTTAGATATAGGTAGGTTGCTTCCGTAAACATCGCGTTCTATGGACGTTGTACCGGTGTAATATTACAGTTTACAATTAGTAGAATCCGTATACTGGCACGTTTAAAAGGTTTAAACCGTTCCAGCTAAACATTTAATTTTCGGCTACTAATTTATTAAAATTGCAATGTAGAGCCAACTTGTGCACGGCGGTATAAATCCCGTAGATATAAATCCAGACTACGGAAACACCTCGATTGTTTGAGCGCATCCAACAGGCGTGTCGTTGTTGACGAGCACTGCTCGGAGATATAACATATCGCCGGCATCCTGTGACGTTCTGTGTAACCTACACTGTTCAATCTGCAAACCAATGATATGATAGAGCAGAAATCTTGCATGTAGTTTAACCCCTTGAAGACACAAGTTTGTGCGTTCTCTGCAAAAAAATGTCCACCCATCCTTGCTACGTGATTTGAGAGAAAAGCACTCACGTACTATATACGAGTATCTCGGTGTGCTGAATAGGGCGCTATGTTTTTTCACGCCCAAGCACCGGCTTCTATTGTTTAAGTCCCAAGTGCGACCGCATATGGAGTACTGCCACGTCTGGGCGGGTGGACTTACTTACCAGCTTAGTTCTCTAGATGCCATACAGCGGCGAGCGATCCGAGTTGTCGACGATCCCAAACTTACTAGATTAGAGGACCTCAGCCTTTAGAGATACATCTGTGTCCTGTATCAAATTTATCATGCTAATTGTTTAGATTTACTTTACAATCTGAAAACACCAAGCATTTCACTATTGCAATACTCTTCGAGGTTTGAAATTCCATCCACACCGCATTGACTCCTCGTCATCAACCACCGTCCACCGTCCACTTCTCAGGGTCCATTTTTTGGCCAACGAGTCACCTATGGAATTGACTTCTAGCCAAAATATTTCCATTTAGCTACGACATGGAGCGCTTCAAGAAGAGTGTTGATCGCGTCCTTCAGGCCGGCAACGCACCTGTGATGCCCCTGGTTTTGCACGTGTCCATAGGCGACGTTGACCACTTACCATCAGATGACCACTTACTATCAGTATGCCTGATTGTCTAAGTTATGAAAAATGTTTATTTATCTTACTAACTTTGATGTGTTTTTGACAAATGAAAAAGGTGATAAAAGAAAAAAAAAACATTTTATTGTAAATATTTATTATTCTATATTACATGGTTAGACTAACGTAACAGGCAAACATAACAGAATTTATTTGGGCTAAGGTTTCATGTGCCCGTAATGGTCGTATTATTATTCAATCAATCAAATTATTGATTGATATGTGTTCTAAGAAAAGGTCACAATTTTTCACCTAAGGTTCTAAAAACAACCAACTGCTTCCAACTAATTACAAGTCATTGATTTGCAACTTTTATTCGCCCGATCTTTTAAATATCAATTGATATGAATAATCGTTACGAATCATCGATAAACAAGCTGCGCGAACCACAATCCAATGTTTATAACGAAGTAAAATGATACTGTGGTTTTAAATAAATTGGTCCTGCCGGGTTAAAAACAATTCATAATTTCATTGGCGGCTATTCAAACGACCATTTTGTTAGTTGGGGTCACACAGTTAACCCAATTTTGTTGACAACTGTGTTCAAAATACACTTCGTAGTCCTATTAGTTATAGTTAGAATTAACTAAGTAATATGCTGTTACTAAGTAATTTCATAATATTTGGTGTTTAAAAACTAAGTGTACGTTTTAATTTTAGTAACAGGCTTACGGGCTCACAACAATTTCATTGTCCCACTGTTGGTCAATTATCTCCTCTAATAATGGGGTTGGCCATGTGCATATTGGTAGACTTAACATGCCTTCGAGAATATTATGGAAATCTCTCAGATTTGCAGGTTTGTTTGTATGCATGTTTTTTGCTTCACCTTTGTAGCAGAAGTTTAATTTCTTGAATCGCACACAAATTAAAATAGTCATTAAGTCTGGTTGACTATAGCCCCAACCCATACCTATCCCACACAACATTGGGACAAGGGAAGTGGTGGTTGGACAAGTGACAAGTAAACGACACCACTGCAACCTTTGCCTGACTTTAGATCAATGTTAAGGGTTGTGATGGCGATGACAACATGGCACGTTTTAGTTTAATCAACCGGTTTTCTGATTTTGTACTGATCCAACTTAAGGACAACTAAGATCGGCTTATCTTTAAAGTTGTCGAATCAGTAATCGTAAATTAAGATTTAAATAAAAGATGTCTTGTAAACATCAAACCTTTTGCTAAAAGCGGCAATAAATTGTCGGAACTGTAAATTTTTTGGGCTTATTTTTTGTTTGTGTTTTGTCACTTCGACGCTCGTCTATATCGCTATACAGTTTTTATGGTGACTTTAAAAAAATCTTAACATATTAAAAGTAAACATTAGTTACAGATAAAAAAAACAAACAGTAGCTATATTTAAACTAGCCAATCTTGCCATACTAGAGCAAAACCACACAAGTCGCATATGTCATTGCAGCAGCCTATAAGGCTACGACGTTTTCATAAGTGCACATTTGCAAACCAAATTCTAAGTTCTTTTCTTGCAATCTTTTCTTTTAGAATTTGGGTACCAAATGTGCACTTATGAACACGTTATATATATATATTCTTGTGTACGTGTGTATGACAGTGAACTCCTCCTTAACGGCTGGATAGATGTTGATGAATTTTTTTAATATTTTTATTGAAATTTTAGTGTTTTTATTTTTAACCGTCGTTCATTGAGTAAAGCGCCGCGTCACTTTGACATTTCAAATGGCAGAACAACGTTTGCGGGGTCAGCTAGTATTATACATATATATATTTTGCATGTTTTTTAGAGACTTAGGTACTGGTAGTTCAAATCATCAGCACGGCGGTCCGCCAGCCGCAATGGACCAAGCGTATTCAAAGGATCATCATCATCATCATCAGCCTTTATTGGTCCACTGCTGGACATAGGCCTCTCCTGAACGACGCCACTCCGACCGGTCCTGTGCCTTCTGAATCCAGCGGTTTCCCGCTGCCTTCTTCAGGTCGTCCGTCCACCTTGTCGAAGGGCGGCCTGTGCTCCTTTTTCCAAGTCGTGGTCTCCATTCGTATTCAAAGGATAATGAGTAGTAAACGAAAATGTTAAATTAAATCGTCACTATTGTCTTCAGAACCCATCATTACCGAGCTCGGGCCATCTCTAGAACGGGAATATAAACAGTTAAACATGCTGGCCAAGCGTGGATTATCACTCACCAGACTTGCAGGTTTCCTCACTGTTTCTGATGCAATAGATAACACTTACTGATGCAATAGATAACACTTACTTAAATGAATATTTTTGATAGGTCAGGCCAGTGATTTGATCGGAAAATATCTTGAGCACATCTATTTATTGTTATTCTCTTCCCAAATTTCATACACCTCCGTCCACGTAATTTTCGTAAAAGCTTCATGGAATAATTTTATAATAATAATGGTTACAACTACTCGTAAGTAGTTGTAACCATTGTATTGTCTCATGGACATGAATCTAATAAATTTGTTCTAGAACAAGCGTGTGGTTTGTGTGAATAACAGTATAACGTAACATTCTTACATAACGATATATATTACTTTGTGACGATAGTAGGTAATCTGAGCTACAAATCATCAGTATCATTTAATTTAATTGATTTATTTGAACCATATAACTATTACAACCATACAACTATCATCTATATTATCAGAAAGTAGCACAATATAATCTTAACAAATTATGCTTCTCAGTTTAGGCAAACCCTAATCTAAGGGCAATATTATTTGCTTAGCTTTTAGTTTCGCCCTATCTGGTACAGGAGATCTAACAAAATTCAACTATAACCCTCAGGTAAACGGTACGGCACTTTATCTCTACTAGTCGGTATCCGTTCGAAAACGCTACTATAAAACGTCATTCGGACTCATAATCTTATCTTCGAGAACAGTCGGTTGTTCCCGAACTCCGGTTTATTGGTCGTCGTTTATTATCAAGATAGCTTATCTTTGAGGGGCCAATTAAATTTGAAAACAAAGGTAACATAATAAGGCGCCAGTAACTCAGGAGGGGAGGGGTAGCCGGTCACTGCCTCTGCGTAGGCGCCCGCTTTGTAAATCAACGGATTTATAAGGCGACGTCGTGAAGAATCGCCTGTTTTCTGCACTAATAATGCTGCGTCCAGTCCCTGAATACAATTGTGTGTGGAATTGGTGGGTAAATAAAAATTGTGTCGATTGATAAAAACTTTTAAAGACACATTTTGCTTGTTAATTTGCAATGTAGGTACCTACTGTGACGTTACCTACTTGGGTGGTTTAATTGAAACACTGCAAGTAGGGCGTCCACAAAAATAACATTTATTGAAATTAAATTACTGTAGCTCAGTAGGGGTCGGGGTTGGTGCCGGGTCTGGTTTGATCCGCTTTGAAGTCGGGCTAGTACTCCCCTGGGTGATTCGTAGGTCCACGCAGCTGGTAGGTCCAACACAGCACCCGTCAACTGCCCTGCAGTTATCCTCGATTCCAGGGTTCCCGTCCAACGGTTCCGGAACGTGGAGTTAAGTATGGGATATGCTCTTTAAACTCGAAGTTGCACCCTGGAAATGTGGACGTCATGCCATGAGTGCTGGTGGTGATCATCCGTGACCATGAACACCGCGGAGGAGAACCCGACAGCAGTTGGTGCGAGTGTTCATGGTCAGAACGAGTAAAATAAAAATACATACAAAAAAAATACGCAAAAGAAAAGAAAGAAACAAAAAGAGATCAATTAGAAAATGATTTGAATTACATATTTCACTGAAAATTTCAACAAAAGAAAATGGCGGCGGCCATGCCACATGGCATGCCGTGATTAAATTTTACACTACTTATTACGTTTACAAAATGTTCAACACTTACCCTATTGGGGTGCAAGAAGTATTTATTATTTATTAATCGAAGAAGTCGATTTAATAAAAGAAATATATTATAATATCTTCACGGAATGCGTGAGACGGTACTGTAGCAACGGAGTGCATTCCGTGTGCCCTGAACGAGAGCTCGGCGAAAATGGCCGATGGATGCCCGGCCGGCGGCGCGCGCGGCCGGCGAGCCCGGCTCGCCCCGCCGCCCGCGCACCCCGCGCGCCGTCTAACGGGATATTAATGCGTCGCGAGGTTCCGTATAGTTTTAATTCGTATATTTAAGAGTATATATTCGTGCAACGTTACAGTACCCCGCGCGCCACGAAGGATTTTATTACTATAAAATAAAATCCTAACTAATTGAAAAAAAAAAATTTAATACGTTATATAAAAAAAAAATTACTATGAAGGAATATCAAAAATTGTAACGGTGACACGGATATATATTATAATTATTAAAGTTATGTATTAAGACCAACTAGTTTTAAGTCTTTAATATGCCAAGTACCCAAGCATTTGCCTGACATGTCTTCTAGGACGTAGACAAGAGGCGACCGTTTCTCAGTAACCTTACATTTTATATACTTCGGAGCTAACTTTTTACAGAAAAATTTATCTTTATCGCTAAGTACGTAAGCACGTTTATACACAATATCACCTACGTTATACTCGAAAGGCTTCCTCCGAAGATTATAATGTGCAGAATTCTTGGCGTGTGCGTGGTAAAGTGATTTTTGTACCTGATCAAAAATGGAGCTCAACAAACCAAGGTTTTCCGCATAAACATCACGAGGTAAAAACAAAATTTCATCACCCAAATCATTATCAGTGTAATGAGAACCGCAAGTAACTAACTCCCGTCCAAAGACGAGAAAAGAGGGCGTAAATCCTGTGGCCTCATTAACTGAGTTATTTATGGCGAATTGAACGCTAGGGATAAACGTATCCCATGATCGGTGGTCGCTATTCACAAAAGTAGAGATACAAGTTATAATGGTCTTATTATATCGTTCCACCGTGTTTACCTGTGGGGTATATTTGGGCGTGAAAAAAACGTTAGGAATATTATATTTTTTGAAAAGAGCGTTTGTATCACCACTAATGAATTGAGAGCCATTGTCAAGTAAAATAGTCTGAGGGACACCATGGACTAAGAAAATTTGTTCCTCTATAATCTTGATTATAGTTTGTGACGTTGCCTTTTTGATCGGATAAATGTGACAAAACTTTGAGAAACAGCAAGTGATAACTAAAATGTAACAATTTTGTTTTCGAGTTATGGGTAAAGGCCCCATAAGATCGATCGACAACATCTGATAAGGTCGAGAACACTGCTTAGGGCGTCCCATTTCTCCAAGAGTCGTATGATTTTGTATTTTGTACTCCAGGCAGATGGAACAAGAACTTACGAAATTTGCTATATCACGATACATGCCTGGCCAGTAATACCTGAGCGCAACGCGTCTGTACGTTTTGAAAATTCCTAAGTGACCAGCCGTTGGTTCATTATGGTTTTCAGCGATAACAGTCTCTCTAAACTCGGATGGAACAACCTCCTTCCAAGAAAATTCCGAAGTTAAATTATGAAATTTGTTTTTAGACAGTCTAAATAATGTGTTATTTTTAATAAAAAAATTTGGAAATTTTTGAGGGTTAGTGCGACATGAATTAAAAATGTTTTTATACCAAGAATCAGACGTTTTTAAGAAACAACCTGATGTACTTATCGCGTTAACAGGAACCGATCTGGAAAGAGCGTCAGGAATAACATTGTCAACGCCGCGACGATGCTTAAGTTCGAAGTTAAACGCAGATAGTCGAACACCCCAGCGAGCTAACCTTCCAGTGGGATTATTTAGCGACAAGAACCATTTTAGTGCACTGTGATCCGTGTACACTGTAAAAGGCTGCCCATTCTCTAAATAACATCTCCAGTGTTCTAAGGCGGTTATCACGGCTAAGGTTTCACGTTCCGTTATGCTATAATTCTTTTCTGCCGCTGACAATGACTTGCTCATATAAGCAATTGGGTGCTCCTTACCATTTATGGTTTGGGTCAACATAGCCCCCACACCGTAATTGCTGGCATCGGTATGCACTTCGAAAGGCTTGTTGTAATCAGGGCAGGAAAGAACAGGAGCGGAAACCAAACATTCCTTGAGCTTTCGGAATGCAGCATCAGCCTCTTCAGACCAGATGAATGGTGGTCCACCTTTCTTTTTAGAGGTCAACTTATTGAGTGGGCCTGCTATAGTGCTGAAGTTGGGGACAAAACGTCGATACCAAGTAGCTGTCCCAAGAAAGCGTTTAATATCCTTACGACAAGAAGGTGTCGGATAATCAAGGATAGCTTGTACTTTCTCTGGATCGGTACGAAGTCCACAGCTGTCAACAACATAACCTAAATATTTAAGTTGACTCCGAAAGAATTGACATTTGTCCAAGTTGATTGTTAGGTTGGCTTGTTTTAACTTTTCGAAGACCCTGAGTAAAAGAGAAACATGGGAGTTGAAGTCGTTCGAGACGATAATAATGTCGTCAAGGTATGCGAAGACTTTGAGGTCAAATTCCCTAAAAAGCATATCAACTAACCGTTGCTGCGTGGCTGGTGCATTGGTTAATCCAAAAGCTGTTCGTTTGAAACGCATCGTTCCACGACCTTGTACATAGAATGCCGTTTTATCCCGGTCCTCTGTAGCGATAGGTATTTGCCAAAACGCCTTAGACAAATCGATGCTAGAAAGGTAGCGAGCGTCGCGAAGATTGTCCAAGATTTCCGACACATATGGCAAACTATATGCATCACGTTTGGTTACCGAGTTTAATTTGCGACTGTCAAGACATAGACGAGGTTGACCATTCTTTTTGGTGACAATAAGAACTGGTGACGACCAAGCACTTTCACAAGGCTCGATTACGTCAAGGCTTAACATCTCGTCAACCTGTTCAACAAGAATACGCTGTTTTTCGGGAGAAAGGCGATAATAACGTTGCCGAATAGGTTGTGCGTCTCCTGTATCAATTCGGTGAGTAATTAAATTAGTTTTACCAAGGCCCTTTATTTCCGAAGAGATGTCCTTAAATTTACCTATAATGTTATCTGCTATAGATTTTTGTGATGGATTTAAATGATTGTAGGCTTGAATAAAAGTAGGCTGATCTGAGCCAAGGCTACTGTTAGAAACTGCAGTATTAGAAAAGGTAATACTCCTCAAGTGCTTAGGAAAAAGATTAAACTTGTACCAAAAATCTATCCCTAATATGAGATCAATATTAATGTCTGGTACAATGAAACCTTTGATAGTGTGAAATTGATTTTCATAATTGATAGGTAAATTCATGTAGCCAATACTATTCATGATTTGACCACCTGCAGCTGTAACGGTTATACAATAGTCTGTGTGTAGTATAAGACCCTGTTGCAATAAGTGTTCATAAATTTTATTGTTAATTATAGTTACAGCTGAACCGGAATCTAACAAGCCAAATAATTTTGAATTATTAATTTTTATAGGTGCGTAAGGTCTATTATCATTTTTTGGTTGGGTTTGCAGAATTGTAGCGGTTTTATAGGAACTGAAAAAGAATTTAATCGTTTCTAGCCATTTCTTCCAGTCTTCGCTATCAAAATTTTTATGAGACCAACAATTCTGCAACGCTACTAGTTTTTTGAAGTAGAAGGTTTATTTTTATTGCAGTTCGGACAATCTGGTGTCTTAACATTTTCGTGACCACAAATAAAACAAAATATTTTATCTTTGTTTCCCTTGCATTGCCGAAGATTGTGGGTATTGTCACGACACCTAGGGCAGAAAAAGGTCTTCGGAGTAGATGATGACTGCGTTGCATGTATATATTTATTATTAAGATTTTTATTATAATTAAAATGTAAATATTTATTTTGATTTTGATTTGAATTATTTTGAAAGCTATTTATCTTATTTGTTATGGGACCCGTGTAAGCAAATTCGGGTGCCAAGGTATCCGAAGTCTTTTTAGGAGGTTCACGAAAACCAGAAAGACGCGCCTGTATGTTCTCATAATTACGGCATAACGATTTCAAGGTATCAATGTCTTTTATTTCTGGAGCGGAAGCTAAGGTATTTGCGTAACATGGCCTTATGTTATGCAGAATTATTTCCAATCGGTCTTCATTAGAAGGCGGGTGCGATAATCGAGAAAATAATCCAGAAATAATTGATAAATAAATAGTAATACTTTCAGTTTCCCCTTGAGTCCTAGCCCGTATTTCAGAAAGCAACTTGTAGTCGTAGTCCGCTTTATCAAAATCTGATTTTAGTAAAGAAACCAGATCATTCCAGTCAGTAACCTTATCCTTAATTCCACGAAACCAGTGTAACGCATCGCCGACGAAAATTTCTGTGGCAAATGACAGTAATTTAGAATTCGAAATATTCCTGGCGGCACTAACTTCTGTAATACGTTGAATGAACGCACGGGCACAAGTTTTACCATCAAATTTAATTTTAGCGAGCTCACTAGTATCGCTACGGTCACATGAAACACTAATATTTAAAGGTGAAGTTAACTGTTGAGGCTCCGGCTTAGATGAGGACGACGACGAAGGAATTAAGGAATCAAAGTCATTATCCTTTATTAAGTTATACTGACTATATAAGTTTTTAAAATCTGCAACGCAAGTATCATAGTCCTTCTTTGTCTTATCATCAGATGTTATACGATTAAGTCTATGATATAGGTGATGTAAAAGATTTTGTATACGTAACAGCACGTTTCTATCAATATGTGAATCAAAAAGTAATTTTAATTTCGTTAAGGCCTCACGAACTCCTTTCAAATCTTCGGAGGTAGGAAGAGCGCTTTCGAGAATATCCGTTGAAGGGAAAAGTGGACCAAATTTAGTAATTTGTTGACGTAATTCCTTTACAGTATTACTAGGTGTAGCACCTCTAATCAGTACTTCGTACTCTAATTCGGATTTTTGAAGTGACAAAAATTTCACCGGATACTCCATATTTAAAAAAATTAAAAAAAAAATTCAATGAGAAAATGTGAAGAAAAAAAAAAATATATGCACCACAATAAGGAAGTATTGAACACTTTAAACTAAAACTACTTCGTTCTGTTACAAAAAAAGGAACAACGTTATGGTTGGCAAAATAAAAAGCTGCAAAAAAATAATTAAGCACTAATAAAAATAAAACAACAATAGAAATAAGCTAGAAGAAATATGCAACTAATGTGTATTTGAATTAAGTAGCTAAATATCTTAAAATAACAAATACAAAAAAAATATAATTTAGGTAAAATAATATAATATAATTGTGTGCTCGACAGTACTTCAACTTGCATTAATAAATACTTATTGTTATGTTTGCACAATTACACGATTGCACGAAATTTGTGGACACGCGGTAAGCGCATGCGCATGGAACAACTCGAAGACAATAACAATAATATCCTAGCAATAAAGATACAGAGAAGGTGTTACAGTTTTCAATATAGGGAATGTTGAAATGTATGAAGTACTGATTTAATTATAATTCAAGGTACACATTAGTTACGGGCAACCAAAAATAAAGTGAAACGTTTTACAAAGAAAAGAAAAGAAACAAAAGCACGCAACTACTAAGCGAAGCAAGATCAAACCCTTCTACTGCTACTAAACTAAGAAACCACGTTGAGGGCGCCAGTGTGACGTTACCTACTTGGGTGGTTTAATTGAAACACTGCAAGTAGGGCGTCCACAAAAATAACATTTATTGAAATTAAATTACTGTAGCTCAGTAGGGGTCGGGGTTGGTGCCGGGTCTGGTTTGATCCGCTTTGAAGTCGGGCTAGTACTCCCCTGGGTGATTCGTAGGTCCACGCAGCTGGTAGGTCCAACACAGCACCCGTCAACTGCCCTGCAGTTATCCTCGATTCCAGGGTTCCCGTCCAACGGTTCCGGAACGTGGAGTTAAGTATGGGATATGCTCTTTAAACTCGAAGTTGCACCCTGGAAATGTGGACGTCATGCCATGAGTGCTGGTGGTGATCATCCGTGACCATGAACACCGCGGAGGAGAACCCGACAGCAGTTGGTGCGAGTGTTCATGGTCAGAACGAGTAAAATAAAAATACATACAAAAAAAATACGCAAAAGAAAAGAAAGAAACAAAAAGAGATCAATTAGAAAATGATTTGAATTACATATTTCACTGAAAATTTCAACAAAAGAAAATGGCGGCGGCCATGCCACATGGCATGCCGTGATTAAATTTTACACTACTTATTACGTTTACAAAATGTTCAACACTTACCCTATTGGGGTGCAAGAAGTATTTATTATTTATTAATCGAAGAAGTCGATTTAATAAAAGAAATATATTATAATATCTTCACGGAATGCGTGAGACGGTACTGTAGCAACGGAGTGCATTCCGTGTGCCCTGAACGAGAGCTCGGCGAAAATGGCCGATGGATGCCCGGCCGGCGGCGCGCGCGGCCGGCGAGCCCGGCTCGCCCCGCCGCCCGCGCACCCCGCGCGCCGTCTAACGGGATATTAATGCGTCGCGAGGTTCCGTATAGTTTTAATTCGTATATTTAAGAGTATATATTCGTGCAACGTTACACTACTTAAGGTTCTTTAAAATGATGTGATGGCTCTTAATATTTTCTTCGCTGTGAACAGTACAGAGTCGGTTAAATGTCAGATTCTCGTAATCCAAGAGGTCGGTTCAACTAAGAAATATATTAAGTACCACAAAATTGACGTTGATTCATAATATGTGTGCCTTAGTGTTTTCGGGACCCTGGAAAATACACATGGTGTGTTAAAATGTGTGCGACCAACTGATTAGCGTACCCAATTCAATGAAGTTGGACAAGTTTAGAATTTCGTAAGAAAAATTAAATAATGTTAATGAAACACCGGCATCATACATTCACAAGCAAATAATTTATTTTTACTTTCTCTAAGTATTACTTGGTAATACTTAGAGAAAGTAAAAATAAATTCCCACAAACGTCCCACAAAAGCCTTCATATTTTTCGGTGGACCCTCTACGATCTCTACTTTATTGCCCTAACCCCTTATTCTTACGATGGCACACAAAGTTGTGTGTTTATAGCTAATGATACTAAGGTGTGTATTTTAACACAAAACCCAAACAAAAGGTCCGTATAAAAATACTCAACACAGCAGTATAAGGATCCGACTGCTGTGCGATTGCTCCGGACGATGCTCAGTGGCGCCTATTTTTTGTTGGGATTTTTTCAACGCATATTAAAACAGAGAATTGGCAGTGTAATAAAATGGCACGGTAAGAAATTTAACAGCCACTTTGGGCAAGAATCCACGCCGATATAATGATGGTCTGGCCCTACGTGGGAGAATTCGGTTGGACAGGATTAGGCTTTTTTGCGTCCTCCTACATTTTGATTTTCAGTGTTCATACCAATGGGAGAGTGTGCTCATTAGACGTCACGATGACGTTAGTATGCAATTTTCCATAGAATTGAAAACACGTCATCCCAAGAACATTCGGAAAGTATTCGGAGAGGTCAAAGGGTTGTGAGTTATGATTGTAATATAAATTAAGTAATGGGTGAATGACATTTTGACGAATAATTTAAATCGATTTTAGGTATTGCTAAAAAAAACTTATTGAATAAACATTGGAAGAATGAAATAGCGATAAAAAAATTTAATAAAACGATATCAATAAGATAAAAATCACCCGCTCTTTATTATAATATTAGTCCAAAAGCAAAGTGACCCAACAAGGAGTCCAATGGCTATGTTAGCCATATCTTGTCAATAGCAAATGAATGTCGTGTAATATGTACGGCTTTTTACTAAGGCAATTTTTGCATGATTTGACATATTTTGCTTCGGTTTTATGTTTTATTTGTGATTTTTATTTTTTTACGTAGTAAGAGTTTTATTTTTTACTAGCTTTACCCGCAGTTCCGCTCGCATTTATTGTTTGTGTACAGAACTTTACTACAGCCTCAATCATTATGAGATGGCTTAGGTACTATATAACAAGAACAGCATTTTTAGACGGCAACCTAAACCAATGATTACCACTAATCATAATCTAGAATTCGATAAAGATTTTGATTTTATCGATCAATCGAATCTATTTTACCTGATAGTATGAAATCGATTAAAAATCTAACGATTATTATATTGGCCAAATGTTCATTTCATGGGAAGAGTGCAATTTTTCGGGATAAAAAGTTCACACTCCGTGTCGTATACTATGTACGAGTACCTACTGTATACAATTCAAAATCTATTCGATCCATCATACCTTTGAGGAGGAGAAGAAGGACAAACCAACGAACTAACAAACACAGTTTCCCAATTATATAATTGCAAAAAATCATCACAAAAATAAATCCATTTTTATATAGTAGAAATAAAACTCTTATCATCACTCATCTCATTTAAATTTTGCAATCACCAAGAAAGACACATATATTTTTAAAATCATGTGTTTTTTATGTTTCAGAATTGTAAAACATGATGTTATATCTCTGTTCCGATAGTACAATATTATATTGTATACAATTTACCATATCAGAACGAAGATGCTTGTTATTGCCAAATTTTATTTAATAGACTAGTGCCACGCACTATACAAGTACCTACTTACCTACTCGAATAATATGAAAACTGGAAAAATAGACTCTAGATAAGTTTGATTTTGTAGTATTCATTTATTAAGTAGTAGTGTATATCGTGCATACATAGCTTTACGGGCTGCAATAAGCTTGAGTCGGCTGAACCTTGTGGTTCGCAGACACTTATTCATATCTAAATGTCCTTGAAATAACCTCGCAAGACTGCTGCCAACGACAATATGACAATAACAAAGCTAACTGGTGGATGCTATAAAATGTGTTTACG
This sequence comes from Carterocephalus palaemon, assembly GCA_944567765.1. Lineage (NCBI taxonomy): Eukaryota > Metazoa > Arthropoda > Insecta > Lepidoptera > Hesperiidae > Carterocephalus > Carterocephalus palaemon. The sequence continues at coordinate 13,385,641 of OX155637.1, read as the reverse complement.
GGACAAATTTACATACGGTAGAATTCACATCGAAATAATGTTTGCTTGCCATGAAAAACCGTTGTGTAAATAACAGTGGATACCTACCTATATTTTTATAAACAGCCGAAAGTTTCGAGCACATCCCAATTGTAATATTTCGGTCTGCAACAAATCCAGCGATAAATATATTTTATGGCTACTAAAAACTTACGAGTAGGTACCTACTTTACGACATCCTTTTTTAAGTCATCCGATAGATCCGTTGCGATACTAAATTGCTGCAGACTCCTGCGCAATAAATCAAGGAGACATTCCATACAAAACCGAATAAAAAATAAGAAAATTAAATCAAATAAGGGAAGCAAGTACAAAGTTAGGGCTTGACTTACTTTTGCTGGTCACGCGATGCAAATGACACCGGAACATAATGTCACAGGAAAATAGGGTAGTTATGGCGAACAGAAATTATTATCAAACGAAATAAGGGTGTAATTCAAGAGTTCCTCAAGAAATTTCTTTAAGTAGGGAAGTTAAGTTAAGTGCTGCCTACTAACTTCAAAACTAATAAAATAAAGATTGGTCATGGTACTCACCGGGTTCAGTATGCTGTTTAGAATCATTTTACTAGTAACTACGTGAGGATGAACTTTTTCTGTACATTGAATATTTTTTCAGAATTTAAATTCAGGGGCATTATAATAACGAATTTGAACTAAAATATGTGTTTTTTGAAAATTTTGTCTTTCTGCCTGTCTGTCTGTGCACTTATCAGCTACTTTGTATTTTCAATAAATAAATTTATTTATTTTACAATAAATAAATTGATTGAAAATGGGAATGAAAGTACAGACTAAAGTTAAGTGATGTATGTATGATGTAATCATTTGTTCAGATATTACGTAGCTCATAAAGTTAGATAATGTACATAATTAACTTAAAAATAAAGAAAGTTGAAAATAATATGTTTTGTCTACGTATTGGTCACGGACCCCTTTAAATATTCCGACCACTTCAGGCGACGAATCTAACGACAAACTACGACGCATCGCTTAAAGATTAACTCCATCAATTTAAGATAAACCTTTGTTCCTACTGTTGGCTTGTGTGTGGCCTTCTCGAATAATGGAAAGGTAAGATACAGATACCCACTTCCTGTTTAACTTTATTCGTAATGGACCTAATCTATATTTGTGATGTTAACTACCTACTAGGGCGTAGCTTTACCCATTATAACTAAACGAAGGAAACATATACCTTATTATTGTTGATCTATCAAGTGTAACCGGCGACGGAGTTAAGTTAAATAAAATTAACTTTATTCAACAATACTTGAGTTTTGACGCTTTAGCCGTCAACCGCAATGACGCCACAATAATAAAACAATATTGTGTCATTCACATCAGGTGAATGACATAACATGTCATTCAACTAATGTGAATGATACAAACTATGTTGTTTGACCTGCAGATACTTTAAGTCCTGCTCGAATATAGACAGAAACTACAATTATGAAATATTGATCAACTTATTAGAAACACATTAAATAAGTATTAATTAACATTGAATTTCAATTTAAACCTGGCTTTTAATTTAAGACTGGATAAATCTCAGGAATCTCTCAGGAATCTCTCAGGATGATTATACACATATTATGTACAAATAGGTAATGTTGGTCTGCGTTTAAAAGAGCCTCCAGGATTCTAGTTTGGATCTGATTGTGTTTCAATTAAAATATAACTTTGTTCGACATCTCCAAATAACTATTTCTGTGTTGAGCCGGTGATTTAATAATGATAATAATGATAGTTTGAAAATTAAATCCGTACATTCATATTATTATTTGTGATAATACAATCGTCAAACTGACATTATGATAAAAAGAATAGGTCAAAGTAAGCTAAGGTAAAAAAAACTAAAGGTGAAACATTATACTCCGGGGTGTGGACGATAAAGAAAAATCAGTGGGCGCTGGTTTGGCACCAATCAATGAATTAGCGTTCCATGGAATACCTTTTTCACTTAAGAGTAATAGCTAGTTAATAGAAATGGCTATAAATTAGCTAGTTAATAGAAATGGCTTATGGGTAGCGGTGACTTCGATAAATGAGATGTGTCTGTCCGTGTGACCACTAAAAAGGCATGAGCAAAATAACGAACGATCTTGATTAGAGGGCACAATACAAACTCAGGTCCATTAGCGAAAGGGTAGGTGTCACGACTTACGCTCGCACGGCTTTTATTATTTATATTCTTAACAGACTTGAAACTGAACATGAACAAATGAACGTTCAGGCGTGGAGAGAACCGGCGTCTGTTGATGAAGTGCGGAGTTTTCTTAGATTCTACCTCGTCCGGCTTGGCAGTCGTGCTTCCAATGACTCGGATACTGATTGCTGGTTATTCGCAATTATTCCGGAGACAATGGGGTGTTAGTGATTGCCCTCCGTTCCGACCCGCCCGATCCTCTGGTGAATTCTTCAATGTTTTCTTCTCAGTGATTTCAGATCTGGGAGGGTACACAATGGTTTAAAGTGAGATTGTTTTTTAGTTGAGTAGCGTTTAGAGTTTCAAAGGCTGTGGTGCTATGGTACATTACTATTGGAAACAATTTTTGAAGTCGGTATAGGTATACGAGTAGATATCTTGTGACGAAAGCGCGAAATTTATTTTGGTTGGAATTGGTAAATGTTAAGATTCTCTAAGATCTACTACGTAGTTACTTAGTTCATTTTTTTCACTTAGTAATTCCTTGTTATGGTTTTGAAATAAACATGCCGGATGTAGGTACCTACGTGACCTTTTTACGTAGTGTGTAATAGATCCTTTAAACACTTGAAAAGTCAAATATGTATTTTGATATTGTAGTGATATTTTTTGTTTTTATAATACCTAATGCTTAGATTGCTATTTATTTATCCATTTAATTAATGAATTACCAAATTATTAGTAATTATCTTGATAAATATAATTTAATTTATTTGTATAATGTTTAGTTGAAAATGTAAAGTTATATTTGTGTATGTATTTTCCACTAACATAACAAATATGTACTTCCAATTATCAAAGTGGCAATCTGAGATGGCAGCCCACGGTAGTTTCACTAAATAATGTTGGCTGTGCGATTGAAACGATTTTATTGGTGAAACCTTCTCTTGAATTATACTCTAGCAATCTCTCTCTTCACAGCCACTCTTAATTTGTTGAGAAGATTAGATACAGTTTTCCTTTTACTGTTAATGGGTTCGAATGGATTCTGAACACTTATAGAAGCTTTGTTTCCTTGCATTAGAATTTATTAGATTGTTATTCAGGGCTTTTAATTGCATTAACTATCATTATTAATTACAACGTATTTGTGGAATTACCTAGCAATAAAATTAAAAATTGTATATTTATTATATCCGGAGATTTAATTAAGATTAATTACGTTTACCAAAAGGTATTACTGGCATACCCATTGACGAGCAATTTTTGTAGGTAGGTAGTACCTAAATAAAAAGTCTAATAAATTGCGAGTAAAAAGTCGCTGAGAGGGGCAAAATGAAAAATGTGACAGAACAGTAAATTGTACAAAAAAAGAGGAACGATAATGAAAATTTCCCTTTTCGATCGTTCGCCTTCTCTGAACACAATGCCGCCTAAACTGTTTAATTTACATCCGAAACAGCGGAACAAAAAGGTCGGAGTGGTGACATGCGCCGACACACCAAAAGCCTAGAGTTGTCCAGATCGCCAGTGCCGCGCCGACGCAAAAAGGACGAATCATTAGGAGGCGCCACACGAGATCCCATTTAAAAGTATGAGAATATTTTCACAAAAAGCCTCACATTCAACTCCCGGCACATTCATTTTATGAGAACAATGAGTGATTTTTGTATTTCTCTTTAATTCTATGTCGATTTTATCCGCGGCAGCGTGGAGGCGAGTCTCTGTGGATGTCGCTTCGTTCCATCCTCGACTTTTTGCTTTGGGGAAGCGCGGGCGTTAGCAAAGAACGGTGGTTTTGTTCCCGCGGAGGCGCTCGCTCGCCCCCCACGCCCGCGCCGACGCCGGCGCTTCGCCCTTCACGCGGCTTTCGCCCATTCTCACCCGTTCTCGCCTCTTCTCACCTCTTGGCTCTAATCCAGTTCCGGCATTACTTACGGCATTTATCACGTGAACACTGCTTCAACATCACGAGAAATTGATTAGATTGATATCGAAATTTAAGAAATGGACTCATGTTTCCTTCGGGAGTAGTTTGTGCGCTATGTTGTGGGTAAAGAACTTTATTTCTCAAAGAATAAATACATTATTCACTTATAGAGAAATAACAATTTATGAACTAATAAATATAACACACAAGGAGGGTACATCTAAAACTATTGTATCAACACATGCGTAGATGATATCAGATACAAAGATCTAAAGCAGAATGGACTGGAAGTGACAAACAAGGTTTATTTATGTTTTTAAATGACAGGGGCCCGATACCCTAAGTGCCATAGCACCATAAGCGCTAATGTATAGTTGGTATAATACACAAAATTCCTCCTCACCGGATTATTGCACTAAATGTAATCAAAATCACTTCAAAATCCATGATAGAAGATCGATTTATTTATCTTTTTCTCCTCATACTGAAATTAACTGATAAATATTATCACAATGATTCTGTAAAAGTCTTCATTTATTTTAGAAATTTAGCCCCAATGTTTCCAAATAATTATTTAATTTTGTTTGCCATTGAACAAGCGTTCAATTTTATGCCTGAAACTGTGATGCGCTGTGACGAAAAAATTTAATTTCTCAATAGGTAGGTCTGTAAACACTACGTAGGAACGTAACCCAAATATGTTCCACTAATAACATACTTAAAATTGAGTTATGAGATAATGTGATATCGTAGTAAGCCTGACTGTTCATCGATTCAATTAAAGGGTAAATGCAGGCAAAAAGTATTTTAAAAGCACGGGCAGTAAGAGTCCAGTTGAGTCCAATCAGAGCTAATTATGGCCGGTCGACATCGAAGTACTTTACGTACATACAACTCATTAACAGAACCGATTTTTGCTCGGCATTGGAACGCAAGTGTAATGAGATTGTCCGTGCAAAGCGCGACTTAGTAATGATTGCGCGTCGGAACATTTTTTTATTGGCCACAGATCTATGACGGCAGCACATTGACGTGACCATATAATGTTGGTGAGCTGGTGAGACAATGGAGTTCAAGACTTGTTTATTGAGTCGATGGAGTTGTTTTGAAGTAGAATGTGAGCAGAAGCGTAGGCGGCGTCCGATCCGAGAGAGCCAATAGTAACAGCCGGTCTCGGTGGGAGGAACGAGTAATCATGCATTAAGAAGCGAGTTTTGCTACCATCGCTACCACACAATTCATTATAAATAATACCGTTCTTATTTCGCCTCGATCAAATTAAAGCTGTACGTTTAATTTTCTAAATGACTATCAAGGTTATTATAATTGAGACGTTGTTATTTTTTGAGTTGTATTGACAGCTCTATCTTAATATTTTGCTTAGTGAGATAAGTGGCTCTCTGATGTGTTCGTATACAATCATTAATTAATTGTATGTTTTTCCCGTAAGAATTCGGAATACTTTAGAAGAATAGTCCCGCTCGATCTTCGTTGGGATTTATGCTACGACTATCAAATGTGTGGTGACTATAGCTAATGCTCCCCTTAGATGCAAATGGCATAACTAATAAATAAATCAATCTATTAAAATTTGCTCCCAACACCTATATTTATAAAAAGGGTTACCTACTGTACTTATCCTTCACAGAGTACTACTAATACGAAATCAAATCATAAAATGACGCACTCTATTTGACGTGTAATCTAGCTTCGAAGCTGCAATCAGAAAATCAGCAAGTTTCGACGAGACTAGACGAGTCTATTGTGTTGCTTGAATTCTTCAGTTTTAAATCAGACTTTCTTAAGATTGCTTTCTAATTTTAAAAGTAAACAAGAATGATAAAGTAAGAATGATCTAGTGTCAATTTATAAAAAGTTATTTAGGCTAGGAAGGTTAGGTACGTAGGTTAGTAGGGGAGGTATTCGCTCACGTCCGATGGTGGAAACCCGAAGGAAACTTTATACCACCCCAGCCCCTGGGTGGTGCCAACGACCGACATCGTATTACAGGAAGTAATACCAGATTCCAGGAGATGGGCAGCAGGATCTCTCTGGGATATTCAACTGGGGTTACCAACACGCATTGGCCAAGTGTGGTGACTATCGGCTAAACCTCCTCATGATAGTCACAAATAAGTCCGGTCCCCAAGTTGCCGGCAGCCCCCTTCGTCCTGGTTATGGTAGCGGCCAGGGTAACGACGAGGCCAGGAGTGGGAACATAACAAACGGACTTTACCCCAAGCGAGCTGGAACAAGAGTTGCACTGGACTATCCTAGGGTTGTCCAAAGTCCGAATAAAGGGGGAGGGTAACTTATTCTATTACGAGGAGGATAAGCACCAGTCCGAAGGTGGTAGTGTGGAAGGTGGTGGTGGTTGGTGGTGGTTTTCTCAGTGGACTACGTCACGTGATCGTCTGAAAAGGCTAGTTCAGGGCAGATATATTAGCGATTCCTCTGTTTTACTCGTGTTCATAGGTGACGGTGATCACTTACTATCAGTGGCCCGGTATCTTGTCCATCAGGAACATCCAAAAACGAATATTAATCAGTTCGACGGTACTCGTATGATAATTTCTAACAGAATAAATAAATAATAATATCCACTTACACTGAAATTTTATTGGTAATTGTTTGACTGTTTAGGGATAGAAAGATAAATTGTAAATATTTACCGTTCATACTATACATACTCTTACCAAGTTACACAAAACATCATAGTCAGGCATCCGTGAAAATCTTGTGAATTCCAAATTTACAAATTCGCATTTCGCATTCACGCGATTGTAATTGCGTGTGTTCAGTTTACAATTGTAACAATTTGTAACGAAATAAATGAGCACTCCACACTTTGTTACTTTAATGAGGTTGCCTGTGCTATAATTAAGTATGTTTGGCTCTTGGGTGTAAAGCGTTCGGTCGACCTGTGTCCGTTGTACGTAATCGACCGATCGTCATAGTTGATAATATGGCTCTGTCATAATTCAAGCGCATAAAATATATTATATAACTCATATGTATTGCTACAAAATAAAAAATAAATAAGAGCAATTAAAAATAATATTTCATTTGATAAATTAACATAATATCTAACTGGACATGCTCTAACCACTGAGCCACCGCGGTTCGCAATAGCAGGTCGAATAGGCAGGTCGTGGGTTCAAATCTCGCCTGCGGTAGAAATTTTTCGAGGTCAAATAATACAATAACAAAATTATTTAATGTGTGACTGTGTGTATGAGTGTGAAAAATATCGTATAAACATTTAACACAAAAAACACTTTATAAATAGTAGATCCTAAATATAACACTAAAATAGATGAATACATAAATCATATTCTCAATCAAAACTCTATTAAATTAATCCACTCCCTTATAAACATTCGTTCGGTCGGTTGTTGCAAATGTCAAATATTCAGTTCCCATGAATATAACCTAATAAACGTGTGTCATGTCTAGATTATATGCATTATTCATTTACCCTAACAAGGGTAAATGTTTCAACAACTTTCATTTCAACTTTAGAATTGAACCGGTTCATGATTTAGATACAACCATTTATAGAGTTTTAGTCTATCAGACACCAACTACAAAGTTGTGATATAATAAAAAATCTAACTAATATACCCTTCAAGGCAAGATGGACGAATGATTTTAAGACTTCGAGAAACCGCTGGATTCAGAAGGCGCAGGACCCCTCGTACTGGTGTCGTGTATAAGAGGCCTGTGCAGCAGTGGACCTCAAAGAGTGGATAGACCTAATATGTACTTCTAAATCCCCAAACCCTATCATACTTCGAAAGCAAGTAAATTGAAAGCGGATATCCCCCCTTAATATTAACATATTATTATTAATACATCATCCAGCAAAATGATAGCCACAATCCAAATCATAAAACTACAATAGGTACTCGTAAAACAATCTGTGGTGTGTGGAACTAAACAATGAATGGTTAGTCAGTCTATGCGCAAGGTAGTCTATCTATAGTTCTTGGTGTAAGTTCAGTAAGGGTCGAGACACGTTTGAGAAGATAGATGATGAGATATATCATCACAACCCTTTCTTTGTCCCACTGTTGGGCACGGGCCTCTTAGAATGGTAGGGATTAGGCCTTAGTCCACCACGATGGCCAGGTGCAGTTTGGCAGACTTCACATGCCTTCGAGAACATTATAAAGAACTCTCAGGCATGCAGGTTTCCTCAAAAATCCTCTTAAATCGCACATAACTTAGAAAAGTCATTGGTGCGTGCCGTTGGGGTTTGAACCCGAATCGCTCGAGTGAGAGGCGAGTTCGATAGCCACATAAAAGATCTTAAGTACCAAGTCTGCCGTGTGATAATTATTTTTATGCAATAATCGTGTTCTGGTTTAAAACGAGTAATCACGACAGACTCCGAGAGCTAATTGATGGAATGCACGTGATTTTAAATTGCTGTAGACGCGAAAAAGTCTGAATCACCCCCTCTTTAGCTAACGCCATCACCATTTTGGTATAACTCCATGTTCTATTATTAAATACATATAGAAGAGTTAGTGTCAGTCTACTAAGAAGGTCGTGTTCGCCCGTAGACTACTCAACTCCCGGTGCCAACGTTTATGAAACTCGTACGTTAAGCTCATAATACACGTCAAAAGTAGTTATCTATCAATCTTGCGCTGTTTATTACTTATATAAAACTAGCGAGATCGTAAAGCTTTTTCGGAAAAAATCTTTACTTGTATTTATTTTACCTTGAAAAAATGTCTACAACAGGATTTGAACATGCGACCAGCCGATCAGTACTGGGCATGCTCTAATCACTGAGACTCCGCGGTTAGGACCACAACCGGCGAAATTATTAAAAGCTTTTTTTTCAGCTCATAATTATTAGTCTGACCTTGTAATCTATATTCCTGAAATCAGTGAAAAAAAAACATCCTGAAGAATCGTGCATGTCGAAGAGTTGTACGTAGTGTCTCTCACTCACAGCTTGGTGGGCAAGAGCCATTTTCATTTAAAAATTGTCCAGGAATCAGTATTTTAGCTACGCGAAACTTCATCTGAAACAGATACATCTGTACTAACAAATTGCAGGGTAGAACGGGTTATCTACCCTGCACCACCCTACAAAACTTTTAGTGTAGGTACCAACCGACGCTTGTAGACTGTGAAAATTGGATAAACCCGGCACTTTTTAATTAGAGCTCGTCGCAGCAGCGTCGAATTGTTTACATAATCTACATCGAACAAGGCCCTTTATCCAGTCGAACGTTGTATGAATTATAACGGGTACCGCGAGGCAGTAAGAACTGTCGTGTACCCAGATATCGGCGACGCATAAATAAAGGTTGTCGAGTAGCGCTCAGGAACATCCGCGATCTCTGATTAGCAGGCGTTGCGTGACAACACCCTATTTGTCCGATCTTTGTCTTGCAGGAGCCTCGCACCATCAAAACTCACGGGAACACACACAATCTGGCCGGGGAGGCCTCGGGTTACTCGTTCATTTTTGAAGCTGTGAGCTTACAACATTTTTTTAAAATATCTTGGACCTTCTCACACACGCCCATCTAACCCCAAAGTAGGCGAGCCTGGAGTCAAAACGGGTATCAGAGACTGATATAAATACAAAGATATTTTTAAATATATACTTAAATGGACAATATTGACATCGAGACTCAGAAAAAATACAAGTGTTCGTCACACGAATATTTGTCCTGAGTGAGATTCGAACCCACGACAGGGTCACTACCGATTGCGCCATCGGCGGTCATTAAAGCCCATTAGCCTATCAACATTTAATTGCAATTGATTTTTTTCTCAATGAATTGTATTTGCACAACACATGAGCTACTTGCTTGCTGTACTGAGAAAGACATTAGCCAAATCTCGATTCAAAGGGCGCAGAGACGATCGGTGCAATTTATTTTAATTTCCGGGTCTGCCATATATACCTAAACAATCAGTGTATAATTAAAATATTTAAAAAAAATCATGCCGTGCTGCATTTTTCCGAGGCAGAGTGGTGAAACAGGAGACTTCCATCACAATGACGATCAATGTATACAAGCCGATTTCGGTTCTTCTGCAGCATTCGCTATCTTTATCCTTTTATGATCGAATTATCATTTGTAAATGAATGAATAATCTATCGAAATTGTTATTACCTACTACATAACAGTGGATACTTGGAAGAGACCTATGGACCTTATAAAGCTAACTTTTTTAATGAAAGAAAAAAGTGTGTTATGTACACGCGTTAGAAGTTCTACTTCTTTGGCGTAACAGGATAAAAATCTTTTCAAAAATTTTATCTTTCGCCTTATTCTACATTTGTAGAAAAAACGACACTAACAATAGAAAAAAGGAATTTAATACATTGAAAGTTTTATTACAACGCATTATCTAGTTAAATAAAGTTTATTTAAATATCACAAAAAAAAAATTCTACATTGACAGCACCTGACTAGCAGACTTTGACAATTGAAAGTGTACACTGTCAAACCATTTTTTGACAATGTTGACTATAGCTAACTTCATGGTGTCGGTTTTTTGTGACGGTGTAGTGTACACTGTCAAACAATTTTTTGACAATGTTGACAATAGCTGACTTCATGGTGTCGGGTTTTTTGTGACGGTGTGCGCGCGCATCGTAAAAATTTACTCTCATCATTTTTCCCTAACGCGCCAAAAGAAGTATAACTTCAAAAATGTAATTGCAACATAAAGTGTCGGGAAATTAAGGTTAAAAGCTTAATAGGGAAACTCCTTACATGGAACGAGTAGGCCAGACGAGCTACATTAAGATATTTTTATTGAGTGACTTGCAATGAAATGGCGATATAATGGTAGATAGTATTATATAGTAACCTTGAAACACACATGGAAAATTACTGTTTTTCGAATCTTGGTGAATCGTATTGTAGATCTTGCTCTCTGATCTTATTAGTATAAGATTTTATACCTGAATTACAAAAAAACTGTACCAAAGCTATTCTTTTGAACAGCACATCAAATTACTACAAAACTTTACATAATATTCTTGAAATTTGAAGGTAGTAGTGTAGTGAAGAATTAAAACTTGAAGTAAGTAACCTGCGGTAAAACTTTAGCCAACCAATGAGCCTGAGCAATGAGGCATAGGCTAGAAAGATGATTCTCCTCCTTTGTAACTAGAAAACGTAATGCGTCTTTCGTTGCGATTTCTTTGTAGATATTGGGCTTTTACTGATTCAAAATATTGAATCTAAAAATAGCAAAATATATATGTATATAATTTAAAAAAAGAAATTAATTGTTGTTGTTCTAAGCTGCTTCGTTTTTTTTTTGTATACTTGCATAATTTTAGTGAATATCTTTAGTTGTATAATTTAATTGAATATCTTTACTTGCATAATTTTAAAACTGCATTACAGACAGACAGATGGGAGTTACAGGATAGTTTATTATCCTGGACATATTTCAATTTAATATTTTCACTACTTGAAGGTTTTAGTCCATTTATATTTTTATATTTATTTCTTGCTTTAAATAGCAAAATAAAAATAAAACTTATTAATGTTGTCAAAATCTCGTAACATGTTTACCTGATTTAATAGATCAAATAAAGAATTCTAATTTTTTTGTAAACCCTACATTATGGCTTGGATAACTTACAATATAAAATATATTATAATTAATGAATCTAGGTTGCATTATAAATAAAATGTTGTTTAAATTATTTTTTTTCAGTTATATTTGTGTAAGTACAGTGTATATTTCAGGGCATATTGTTTTATGTTCTTCGAGCATCTTTCTGAGGAGATACAAAATAGAAAATAAATCGGTAATCCTACGTATATACCTCCATCTGTGTCATCGAGTTGGCTACATAGCTGTCTATAAACTGACTATGAAGTAACATACATCTAAAAGCCATTTCCTTGCAGTTATAAAATAACTAATATCTCAGGTTAAGACTGTAATGTCATCTCCAAAGGAAATCTCTTAGCTGAACTCGCCTTGAATTCCACAAATAAAACGCCTAACGCGCTTAATGAAAGTACCCTTACACGCCTTGTATAGTTAATTAAGTAGCAAGAAATGATCAAAAGGCTGTTGTGAATTATGCTCAGCCCTCGATTCCATTAACCTCAAAGTTAATGAGGGAAGACGAAAAGCGAAAAGCAAGCGTCGCTTTAACAATGTCTAATTTATTTTATATTTGGTTTTTATTTAATTTATTCAGTGTGAGAGAAGTGGGCAGGTTTCCGATTGTTGTTACGATACGATAATCTCAGCTTACAGGATGTTTGTGGTGGGTTAATTGGCACACGGGATGCGCGAGGGTTTGCGCCTCCTTTATTACTGGCCAAGGTGCAAGCTGGTTGCCTATCATGCTCGAGATCGTGACGTCATCGATAAATTGTGCATCATTTCACTTGCTACGTTTTTCAGTTACAAATATTGAACTGAATGAGATTCCTTCTGTGGCTTTCTCGGTGGACTCTAACATCGGATTCTTAAAAGCCCGCTTAGATACCTTCCTTCTAGTGCTGGCCTATTGTGCTCCCTCTAGCCATTATCTGACCATCAAGCAGCCCGTTTGCCCGTGAAAAGAGTAGACTAGATGTAACTAAATGTAATCATACACTTCTCGATGTCATACACTAGTACACGAGATAAAACCCTACGAGGGTCGTCCTGAAAATCAGCGGCTGCTGGCTTGCCACAGCCATTTGCTGAGGGCGTCCTATTTCGGCATTGTTATTAAAATTTAAAATTGTATTGACTAATGTGTTGTATTTATGTCGAAATAAACTTATGTCTATGTCTATGTCTATGCCTATGTCTAAAAGACCATTATTAATATATAACCAGTTAATGATATCCATCCACCCATCCATGTGCCTTTTGAGGTCCACTACTAAACATAGGCCTCGCCTAAAGCTACGATTTCTGAATCCAGCGGTTTCTCGCCGTCTTCTTTAGGTTGTCTGTCCACCTTGTCGAAGTGCAACCTGTAATTAGTTTTTTCGTGTCGTGGTCTCCATTCGAGGAATTTTCTTCCCCACCGGTTATTTGTCCTTCGAACAACGCGGCCTTAATCCTATAGAATAGGTTTAAATTTCCTTATGGATAACTACTATTAAATGGGACCTTAACATGTAAAAAAACAAGTAAAATGGAGAGCTAGCTAGTTTTAAATAATTATTTAACTGAGACTAAAGAGACTCTTTCATCTTAAACTAGATTCTGAATGGACCAAAGACTTGCCTTTAACTAGTGCTTGTAATGTGTCACATTTCAGTCTCAATGCTTTGTATTTCTTTGGCCGGTCAAAATCATACGTGTACTCACTTTTCAAGTAAGAAAACGTGAGCTGTTATGTGTATCTATTTGTCGCGATTAACGCCATATTCTTAATCCTTTATGCCCGTATCATGTGAACACTTAAAAGGTCCCAGTGTTTGATCCACATGAAATGCAAGTAAAGGGCATAGCACGTAAACATTACGAATGTTCGATCCAGAGACCCACGGTCGTGGGACAAAGCCAAGTACAGGCGACGACGACGGCAGTGTGTACGAACCATTTCGAGACACTTTTGACCCCGCTAAGAAATTTTTTCATTTAAAGTAAGACTTCAAATTTTTATGACTAAATCTACATTTATTATTGTTTATGAGTTATTGAGGTCCAAATAGTGCTATTTTTACATGCACCTACTTACTAACGGTTCAAAAACCTAACCCACTTCAAGCAGACCTAAAAACTTGATATTTTTGGATGTATAGCAAGGGTATCAAAATGGTTAAAGTTTTCTTGGTAGAATCTGCAACCATAATAAAACCTGAGAAAATAATTTTGCGATTTAATGCAAATTATTCTCTATACACTATGCAAGGCGTGCGGTTATAAAGTATTCAGTTGGTTGTATTTCCGCCTTCCCTCGTCTCCACGCAACTATCACTTACTCGTATGTGAATGCCTACATGCGAATAACTTATTCGGTCCTAACACTCTGTCAGTCTTGCTACAGTAGGCGACGGTGTGAACTCCATACAAGGCGAGCAACTCCAAGGATGGTGTGATTTGTGCCGTGAGAGACCATCGGACTATGGTTATCGAATCGCGCGTTCGCTGGATTCAAACCAATTTCAACCTTATTCACTTTAGTTTATCAATTACTAAAGTCCCTTTTCATATAACCACCACGTGTGGTGAATTGTTAATGAGTCCGTAAGGATATCTAAATAAGTATACGTACTTAAGTGTTAAATACCGTTACGATGCCGTTAACAGACGAAGTTTGAATCAGTAGTTGTCAGAATCATAGTATGAAGAGAGAGAAAAAAGGCAATGTTATAAAATCAGATTTTGTCGTTTGAAAATATTACTTTTAGTTCAATTAGAAGTGGGACTGTCTTCACCTAAGTATATTGATAGCATTAACTCTTAGTCAGCTCAGCACTGGTTCTGTCATCTGAAGCACATCACTAGATGCTACCGAAGGCTCTTACAACGTAGCCAATTTTTTTTTTATTGATGATACGTAATACCTACGATGACGTTTCGTATAGATCTATCACCACGACCGCAACCATTTCTATTTTATTTTATTGTCATTTTATGTACTGGTGATGGTGGTAGTGTCCACAACCTGTTCTATGTCCCACTGTTGATTCTCTCGACATGGCTGGGAATGGGCTGGTCTACTACGATGGCCAAGTTCGGATTGGCAGATTTCACATGCCTTCAAGAACACGATGGAGAACTCTCAGGTACGCAGGTTTCCTCGCCGTTTCCTCGATGTTTTCCTTCACCGTTACTGCAGGTGACTTTTAATTCATAAAACGCACATTACTTAGAAAAGTCATAGTGCGTGCTGATTGGTTTTGAACCTAGATTCTCTCGAGTAAGAGGCTTAGTTTGATAGCTACTGCATCTAGGCTACAACCGCAAAGTTTATAATGTCCCGAGGACGCCAAAGAAACTGGTGTTTGTTCCACGTTATTTGGTGGAAACCTTATAGCAATGAGACCTTTATAAATAAAGCACTTAACGGTTTTTGAACCAAACACTTGATGATTTTCACATCTCACTCTTAGAACACTCAGTACACTCTACGTACCTACGTAAGGACAAGCTGCATCCAGTTACATATTACAAGTTGTAAAAGTATTACCGGTCTATCTAAATAAGTAGATAATTCATTTTTCCTATTTAAATTTGCCTTAGTTCCGCCATATTACATATTTGAATATGATAGATGATAGCATACAAAGCGTTAGAAAATAAATATTATTGCATAGTTTTAAAATTTATATCTATCTCGTTGGAAGAATTTAAGGAATATTAAAGGTTAGAAATATGAATCTAATATACCTATCCCCCAAAGTAGGACCAAACAAATACGATTACCTATTACGCTTGAGCATGCAACTGCATGAAACCTATATCATTGGCCCCAACTCGTAACATTTGTAATTAATCAACTTTGTTTACAGTGCAGCCGGTAAATTTAAAAAAAATCTACCTACTCGAAAGCCTACCAAGCCTGCATACCACGAATAAACAGAATGGCTTTGTCCAGAAAAGGGTTATGTCAAGAGAGTGAGGTAAATAATTATGCTGTCATTCTTTGTCGCATTGCCTTTGTTGCGGTAATTATACGGATGAAAACACAGCTAAAGTTACCCTTAGGTAGTTGAACAAATTCAAGAATGTTATAGTTAAAAAATATTTTTATATATGGACTGTAGAAGCTCATGTCGAGCTAGCGGCAATATGTCTATGTTGCTATTTATTGATTTATGCCAATAATAGGGGTTCCATGGTAGGAAATATATCGTATAAAAGATCTGACTTATGTGCAACTGTTTATATAATTAAGAACATACAAATGAAATTTGGTTTGCGTAAAAATATAAAATTTGTAGAGGTAAGCGTGATAACAAGGAGTTTTCTCATACAGATCGAATTAAGGCGAAGATAGCGCTAGCTCATGACCATCAACTCGTGCAGAATAATTTAGTTTCTGACCCAAAGCGTTTTGAAATTTTTTAAGATGTAAGAAGGGCAATGATGGCGATGAAGGCTATTGAAAAACGGTCATATTCTATCAAATCAGGACTGTTCGAATGAGCTTCCCCGGTTCTTTGATTACGAGTTTGGATGGATGTGTCGGCGCTGGCGGACGGCGCGCACCTGGCACACCTCGCGCTGGCGGGGGAGTCTCCCGTGCTGTCGCGACTGTGGCGGATGCCATTCGAAATAGTACTGTACGAGATCAGCCGGCAGTTAGGGAAGTAATTTCGGCCATCTCTAGTTCATCATAATGATCAATGATTTACCATAATAATATTATTATTCTGCTAAAGTACCTTCCGAAACAGAACCATAGCATTTTAAAATAATGCCTACTTATACCTTGCCAGAGAACTTATCACCTTCTGTAAGCTAAAAAAATATTATCATACCAAAGTCACATCGGATGAAAATAATAATGTCATCATATAAAAAAGGATTTACGGGCACAAAAAGCCGGTTATAACTAAAATATTTTGACGCGACTTAACAAAAGGGAATTAAACGAATTAATGTCATCCTTTAGAAAAATCAGAGCGTCGACAAAGCGCCGGGCGGACCCCCGCTACTAAGACGCGAAATCAAAAATGATGGCAGTCGGAGCGATCCCCCGGCCATAACTCAACTGTGATCCTCCTCGTCCATATTCTACTGTACTCCGACAATGGATCGGACAACATTCAGTTGAGCGCCGCGAATGCCGTAAGCGGTTATAAATCATTGACATAGCGGAAGTGCGTGGCCTGCGGCGCGCGACGTCGGACCGGCAATAACGGTTGCGACTCCCGGCATTTTCAGCGGTATAGATAAATTAAATGCCAACACATCCCGAAGGACCCGGCGCAAAGCGCGCTAGGAATGTCCAAATAAATTTTTTGATAAACGCACCGGAAACCCGCGCTATTACGTGACACTGCCCCCGTTCCGTCTTACGCCTCGGTCATTGTTTTTCTCGGACGGCATTTGGGGAATTCCGGACGACTATACAAACCGGCGCACGGGGTGCGCGGCGCTTTGAATCGATTAGATCGGAGCCGATAACTCGAGCCTTATAGGTCAGTTTTGTGTCGGAATTAATCAAGCGTCAAAGGGCTTGATGTGATCCAGCGCCAAACGGTGCGGCTGCGTCGTATATCTCACTAATTAATGGATTCGCTAGAAACCTTTCGGTCACAAAGGACACCGCCCGAAAACTAATCTTCGGCTTTCAAGCTTGCCGTTCGTCGATGCACATGTTGGATCGGAAACGCTGTTGTTGTTATCGGTTCGCGATGGAACAATTGGTGCGTGCGCGTTCAGTATAAAGCAATATTAATATCCCCGCGACCATAAACAAGCAGTCGACGATGATAAATTCAAACGCATAAAACAATGTGTTATCTACCATCGCCAGGCAGCCCCCGGAGAGTTTAGTGTGAAATGTGTTCTCAAAGACACCGTTTAGTAGCGTAATGCGCGTGACTATCGTACAAATTATGCATTTAGGAGACAAGTCGATTTTATTGCCGCGGAAGTGACGTCAATAAAGTACTGTACAGTAAAATTTAATGTTCGAGTCATATAACTTCCGATCGGAGCCGGCGTTTCACGAAACTCATTGCCAAATCACGGAATGTAGAACATGACAAACGTACATCGATCGAACATGACGACTAACAAACGACAGAGAATTGGAATGTTCGTTTTTAACCAGTCAGCTAGTGATAGAAGATCAGTACTTCTATTATTGATTTTTATTGTCATCAGACAATAAAATTACTATCAAGTAAATAATAAATGAGCTGTACTTAATTTTTCTACGATTCAATGGCTCGAGACCAGAAGAGTGGTGCCGTATTTAACCGTATGCTGTCCGTCTGGCATTAGTAGCGACTAAAAGGGGTGTTTGTTGTTGTGGGTGGCAAGACTGCGAACTCGGCCCATCCTGCCAGCGAACTCAGGATGGTGGGTGTGGTCGAACAACGTCGTAGACCCATCATTTTTTAAACTTCTGGAGGCAAACTATGGAATAGATAAATAAGATTTTTATATCAATTATACTAATATATTCAGAGAGAACTTGTGACTGTTAGCACGGCATCATCCAGAAAGATGAATAAATAATAAATGAATAGCATTTTCTTTTTTTTTCGAATGGACAGTTGCTGTTGTTGGCGAGCTAGAGTTGTACCAAGTATATATGAGAACAAGGAAAGAGGTGTGGCAGGGTCAACCTGCCACTCCGTAAATTATTTGGATTGCGACTGTTCTAAGAGTACTTCTTATGAGGATTGGACCTCGATTTAGCAGTCACTGCAGAATCGAGATAGGGGTGGAACGATCCACTTGAGAATACCTTGTGGCGGCTGTATGAAAGCGGAGTCTTCGTCTCCGGGGGCGGGGACGGTGTAGTTGTATAGTGTTGTTAATTGTGAACTTGGTCTATCTGGGGGAATCCCCAGAATTTAATGTGAACTTGGTCTATCTGGGGATTCCCCCAGATAGTCCAAGTTCACATATTCACTAGCGATGGTGATTTTATCATCGGGGTATTCTAATACATGGCTAGGTCTTCTAAAGCCAGTCGATACTCCCCGTACTGGAATGTATTGGACTGCTGTAACGACTGCAGGATTCAGGTGCCGGGTAGAGTGTGGGCTTTGTCAAAATATTTTTTTTAGTGATGTTTCATGATTCATTTCACGGGCACGGGAACGGGTCTCCTCTCAGAATGGGAGGGATTAGGCCTTAGTTAGGCGCCACGCAAGTGCGGATTGGCAGACTTCACATGCCTTCGAGAACATTATGATGAACTGAAATATGATTATGAAACATTATGATGAACTCTCGGGCATGCAGGTTTCGTCACGATGTGTCCTTCACCGTTATAGCAAATGACATTTAATTTCATAAATCTCATATAACTTAGAATAGTCATTGATGCGTGCCGCCGGGGTTTGAACCCGGACCGCTCGAGTGAGAGGCGAGTTCGATAGCCACTGGGATGTCACCGCTGATATGCTCACCACAAGATTTAGGCACGACAGTCAGGTCTGGTACAGGACTAGTACAGACTAGAGTGGAGTTACTAGATTGGCTACTAAAGGGCGTAGTGGTGGTGATTGAGCTGTGGTTATGGGAGACAGACAGACATGGGAGACAGACATACAAAATTAGACTACTCGGCGACCACTGCTTTAACTTGAAACTGCAATCAAACAGTTTCTATTTCAGGTGCAAACTCCTATGTGATAAGTCACTGGGCTGCTAGATCAGTCAAACTGACGCACAGTTCATCTATTATGGATGCCAGTTAGCAACTGTTCGGACGTATCTACGGAGTATAAATCAGTCTTCTATCCTATAAACTGTTTAATATATGTGTAGTAAAGCAAAAGCGGTGATTTGAAATCAAAAAAGATGCTGTAACGAGCATATAGGAATTGTTTGAATGTATTATGTATGCTGAGCATGGTAAGGGGTGTATTAGGAAGTATTTCCATATAATTTATTTTAGTGATAGCAGTTTAAAGAAGACACATGTCGTCATGTAATTGCGAAAATGATATACATATACAGCAAGTTGTAGTGAATTAATCTAACATGACATAATAGATATCATTTGTACAAGTACATTTTTAAGCTTTAAACATTTTTAATGTTGTAGGGCTTACCTGCATGTTGCAAAGCCAAACTAAGTTAAAATCAAATTGGATAGTAAAACATGACGCAGGTCAGAGTAAAATTATGGTCCAAGAGCTGGCATCAATTTTTCGGTAGGTATTTGAGGCAAGCTGAAAACTTGTCCAACGCCTCTCCTATTATACCCCAACACGGAACTGCAGACCTGACTGGTGAGTAGCGGGACAAAAACAACCCTAAATAAATTAAAAAAAAAAAAAAAATATTTCCAAACATATATTTGAGGCAATATGTAATTTTTATAAGTTGTAGTCCAATGTTTACAGAATATAAAAAAAAAATTGGAAGTAATTTTTTTTTTTAAATTTATATAAGTTTTGATTTTGTCCCGCTACTCACCAGCCAGGTCTGCAGTTCCGTGTTGGGGTATAATAGGAGAGGCGTTGGACAAGTTTTCAGCTTGCCTCAAATACCTACCGAAAAATTGGTGCCAGCTCTCCGGCTATTATTGCAGCGTTTGAGTCAAATATAAATTGACGTCTAATTCCGGATATAACGCCACTAAAGTGCATTCGTCGTTTCATGCATGATAGTTCCCCGGAATGTTTCCGAAGGCATTTGAAGTCTGCCAAACCCCAACTGTCAGCGTGTCCCCATAGCCTCACCCCATCCATTCCGAGGGACGGGTATCCTACCCGTGCCCAACAGTAGCCGATGAAAGGTTTTCATTATGACAACGTCATAAGCCATTCCTTAATTTTACTCGTATGAAGTAAAAATAGTTCCAGTGCCAATACTCAACCGCCCCCTACATAAATGGCGCGTGACACCCAAGCATACCCTAAGAGATTTCGTATCGACTGCAAAAATGATATACTCGGCTCCTTATATTGAACGCGAAATAAATCGTATACTTCCTTTAAGTGCCAATAAAAGTTGGAGTAAATCATAAAAGTATCACTCCTCGAGAACCGTCTATAACAAGTGTGTTATTGCGGAATAATTCAGTAGCAGAGGAGGGTGGATTGAAGGATGGCTCCCCCAAGGTTCTCGGAGCGAGGTTCGATTCCCGATGCTCTATCAAAACCTTCAATTATTTATCGGACCCGTGTCTACTTTTCATTTCACTCCTTTCCCGTAATGCTTTCAGCGTGGAATATAAACACGCCCCGATGGGAGTAAACTCAACATGAAGAGTAGACGTGTGACTATAAACTCTATTGGTCCCAGTTTCGCCGGCGACAGAGACAAATAGCTCACTGTTTATTTTAATTATGAGCCAGAGATTGCTTTGCAAGTGAATTTTGTTTTATACGCGATGCGTTATACTCCAATTAAACCTGCGATTGTCCATCAGTGTTACAATTACTAGAGGAGTGGCACAACATTTTAGAGGTAGCAGATTAGTCATCAGTATTAGCTGAACATGCGCTTTAGATTTAATGTAGAGACTTATACCAAAACCCATTCCACAAACCACTCCCACCAATCAAAATCATTATTTCTAATCTATTAAAAATTAATCGATAGTTTATTAAGAGATTTTTTTTAAGAGCGGGTATTTCAGTATTCCATTTTCACGGAAGCTATGTAAGTTTCCGGGAGACGAAGTAGCCTATCCGGGACAAAAATCACATCAATCCATCATTCTGTTGGTGGAGAGAAGAAGGACAAACAAACAAACCAACATATATATATTAATGTATTTATTTTTGTGTACGTGTGTATGACAGTTAACTCCAGCTAAACAGCAGGATGGATGTTGATGACATTTTTTGTGTGTGATTAAGGGGATTCGAGAATGGTTTAGATTCACATTTTGGACCAAAGTCCACTGGAAAATGTTTTTTATACATTATTTTACTAAAATAATGTTGTAAATAATGTTTTTGTATAAATTATCATTAATTATCATTATTTATTGTCGCGTCACTTTGACATTTCATATGGCAGAACAACGTTTGCAGGGTCAGCTAGTATCCTATATAATAGGTACCCAATTTCTATCTACCTCCACCCCACCTAGCCATATGAAATTTGATTTTTTATTATTGAAATTGAATTTTTCAACAATAACACAGCGGTACATATAGAATTCGTGATTTAATAAATCAAAAGAATAATTTATTATCACGGTCCACTATAAAAACGGTGTCGCGGGCTCGCAAGGAAGCATAAAAATTATATTATCTTTTCACGTGTTCGCGTCTATGTTTAGTACCCACTAAATATTGTGATTTCGATGACTGATAGGAAACACATCAAAAATTTAAATGTCCTAGTACTTAAAAATGAATACATCGTAAAGGCGCACAATTATAACGAGTCGTCTACGACGTTCCTGCTTCTGGTTGACACATTGTCGCGCGAGCTTTTGCACAGTATTGACAGCGGATCCTTGTTAGCCCTAGGGCTAATCATAGGTCTTCAAACCGTAGTTTAATTGTTACAAAGAAGTTGGAAGCAGGCAAATTTTCGATTTCTTTTCAATGACAGTACCTAGATCCTACTGGGGATGAGGTGCTCGTAGCGTAGCTTGATAAATCATTTAAAATTTTAAATACATAAGTATATGACTTTTATTGAGCCGAGAAACCCTTCTGATCTAAACTTCAGGGCCACGGTAATGAACTTTATTTATAAAGGTACTTGAGATAATGAACGTACATTTTATTTATTGTGGATATATTTTTTTTAGTATACAATAATATTGGATACCAAGCACACTCGTAGTTTATCAAACATCTAGATCAGGTTTATATAAGCTTAATAATGTCAATTCGTACATGTAAGTTTCTCATGTAAACGTGCTCGCGTATAGGTATCGGAGCTATCGACTACCATTAATAATGGTCTGTCGAAATTAGATACATCTGTTAATGTCTTATTGTAAGCCATTGGCATCAGTTATGCTTAAACTAGATTTGTCTGTGAATCTGTTAGGGCCATTAATTTTGGAAACACTAGGTTGTTTTGTTACTGTGGCAGAATAAAATAGTTATAGTTTATATTATATATAGATTATATTTACGAGTATGTATTGATAGCCTTGTTTGTCTCTTGGTAATCTTAGATTTTCAAAAGAAACTCTCTTATCCAGGAGTTAAACTATGGTAAGGGACCAAAGGGTCTCTTACCATAGTTTAACTCTACTAACTGTAGAGCAAAGGCTCTACAGGGAGGGCGAGGCACGCCTTATCTTTTGAATAGGGCCTTTTGATTAGGCCTAAATTGATTTAATTATTTTATTAGACATGTTAAATAGTTTCTGTCGTCTATGGACGTATTGAACGGAAATATTGTAGCCAAGACTGAGGGCAAGGTTATTTTGATATTATTTAGTCGTCAAACAAAAATCTTTATAATAGAGTCTTAAAACCAATAGTTTGCTCTAGGTATAGCTTTAAATAGCTCCGAACGCTAAATTACTTAGCCTTATTTAAGCCAGTCAAATTCTAGAACCATCTTCAGTTTCGTTCGGTTTTGCTTCATATTTCCGCTGGCGGCTTCAGATGGAAGTTATATGCACAACTTTCAGGCATAACAGTAACTAATACTATTCATAAACTTTACAATATTGTCATGAATTTGTATTGAAAACTTTCCTTAGTATTATAGTAGAGTATAAATAATTAATTTTGTTGCTCTACCTTGCTTCAAAAACTCTGGGAGCAACACTTACTTTATATATAAATGAGAAATGATTTGTTGGTTAGTATTTCTTCTCCTTTAAACGGAATAATGGATCGATGTCATTGATAAAATGAAGTATTCGGCCTTTCACTTCACATTAGTTGACATGCAACTTTTCTACGCTGCGAAATTGACAGAACACTATAAAAATCTTTCCTTTTTGATTATTCTTCACACCGTAACGACTTTGCCCAATGCATGCATTGATCTCGAGCGAACACTTTGGAGACTATTTTTGTCGATTGTGTTGACAACGCGCTTGGTGTTATGTAAACGCCAATTGCTCCGCACGCATTTTATTATTATAGTATATATAGTATTTTGCCATTAGTGCTGGACCCTGGAGTCCTAGATCTCGTCTTACTCTGATGAAACGGAGCTGTAGATGAAGCTAGAGATTTATGTCTGGAGGGGTCTTGAAAGCTCTAGACCCTGTTGGCTCTAGGCCTCTCGCACAGTTGATACAAACCTCTTGTTCATTTCGTCCACAGTAACACAGCATTCCAGATATGCAAACCGATTTTCAAGCCCGAGCTGAAAGTATTCAGAGCTCGAATCTGAATCGGATGGGACAGGTGTTAAGCGGAGGGTAGACTTCATCAGGCGAGATCGTTCCAGCTTGACGTTGATATTTATGGTGCCTCTGAGCATCCTGTAAGCACTACCGGTTTTGAACCTTGTTGATCACGGAGAAATCCTCAAATGTGTGACATTTATCTGCAAGAATAAGGTCTATCTCGGTTTTAGTGGAGGTATTAGGACATCATTCCTAATTCTTTGGATCATAAAGTCCACTTGCGTTACTCTTTCTTCTTGAAGAAAGAGTTCGTCGTGGTGAGCTTGTTTTTCATCATAAATTCAGTAAACTGATTCCGGCGTCCAAATTCAAAGGATCCCACCTTTGAATTTGGACGCCCCCACCCTCTGCTCTTCAACGTTTCGAGCGTCTAGGCTTGCATTAAAGTCCCCCATCACAACCGTGAAGTGAGTCTTTGAGGTATGTATGACCCTTATGACGTCCTTTCCATCATCCGTGTGGATGTCGGTGCGAATATAAGTACGACTTTCAGCGAATATTGTTTCTATATTCTGAGTATACTCCTTCCGAAAAACTGCCATTTCACTACGTTTGATGAGGGATCTGCGGAAAAGAAACCCGACACCCCCTTGGGACTGATACTCAAATGTACCTTGTTCAATTTCTCTTCCAGCTCCTTCAACTTTTCATTGGTTCTCAGTGTTATGGTGTTGTATATGTTGTATATTGCCTGGGCCAAATGTCGTTTACTTTTAAACTGGGTGGCCGGGCGTCTGACAGGGATTTTCGCACCCCTATCCCCCGTTACCATGGTCGCCCCCGGAGCCAGGAATTGCGGGTCCACTGGGGACTAGGGGCCGGGGCGAGAGTCGTATTGTTATAATGTTAGAGGTGGTTAGCCAAAGCCACAGCGCTTGACCAGAGCGAGTACCTACGAGTAGATTAGACCGCAGTAGATTTTAATACAATATTTAGAGACGCTGCGGCCCATACCTTGTAGGTTGTACGTTTTCGCTCTTAGCACCGGTTTATTACAGACGTGAGCGACCCACCCCTCAGCCAAATGCTATTTATATATAATGCTCAACATTGAACACCATTTTATATTACCTATTGAAAAAATTAGATATTCGAATAATTGCAGTGCCTTCAGAAGAATTAAATAATAACCGTTATTAAGGTCAAGATTATTCTCAAGGTGTTAGACAGTTCAACATTATCAACTGAGCACAGTCCTTCTGCTGGCGAGGAATCTGCAAACACAATAGGGCTTAGACGCGGTATCGAAATACGAGTCTGGGAGAACTTAATTTATACTGAAGCAAGAGGTCCTGAGTTCGACCTCCGTGTCAGGCATAGTATTAAAGCACAGTATATACTGTGCTATAAAGGATATGCCTTTATAGCACAGTATATAAAAACAGCCTAAAAAAATTTATGCTTTTCCACTGTTGGGCACGGGTCTCCTCTCTGAACGGACAAAGTGAGACAAAGAAAGGGTTGTGATGATTATGATGATGATATGCCTATCCTCTATCATTCTATGATTATAATATAAAAAAAATATCAAAGAAATCACGGGACAGTTGAACTTTTTAAAACATCAGGAAATACGCCACAAGATAGTGATCGACTACATAATATATTGTGGGTTTGAGGACTTGGAGACTGTTTTCATGTAAAAATTACTGAGTAATGATCTGTCAGAGAAGATTTCGCT
This sequence comes from Carterocephalus palaemon, assembly GCA_944567765.1. NCBI lineage: Eukaryota > Metazoa > Arthropoda > Insecta > Lepidoptera > Hesperiidae > Carterocephalus > Carterocephalus palaemon. The sequence goes on along the minus strand of OX155637.1, from coordinate 13,359,904 downwards.
ACAACAGTCATGCAGTTGTATTTTATTTTTGCAATTACTTACACGATCTAGGCATTTACTATAGTCTCGTGGATCAGTTATGTTGAGGTTAATATTCTGCAGAATTACGATCACTGAATATAGTCTCTCAGCAGTAGCAAGGACTTATGCCCTGTTTACTACATGGGACCGAAATAACAAACGTAACACACGTATGCCTACCCCAAGAGACGTGATATTATCTAAAAATTACGTGCGTACGTACGTCAAAAAAATTGTGGCGTATTGTATACTAGTGGACGCCCGCAGCTTCGCTCGCGTGGAATTAGACATTCACTAACTTCAAAAACGGCAAAGTTTCATACTAACTTTGCACCCCCGTTTTACCCCCCTAGGGGGTGAATTTTCAAAAATCCTTTCTTAGTGCTCCCCTACGTTATAAAAGGAACCCCTGTGCAAAATTTCAAGTTTCTAACTCTTATAGTTTAGGCCCTGCGTTGATATGTCAGTCAGTCAGGCAGTCAGTCAGTCAGTCAGTCACCTTCTCCCTTTATATATATAGATTGTAGGTACTCATCAGTCCTTAAAATGCAACTAAGTATTTAATATTATTTAATATCACATTTACAATAAAAATGTAGTTGATACTTCTATAAAGAATATAAAACATAGCGCAATTGTTATAACATACGACTCATTACCTTTCACGGTTATGAGCAGGGCTGAAAAAAAATGAAGTTATGATCGACATACATTACGTATATCTTCACGGTCTGGATTTAATATTTTAGGTTTAATTGAAATGTTTAATGTGTTTATTATTCTCAACGCGATAGACATCACAAACGTTTGTACTTCCAAGAAGTTTCAGCTATACCAATTTAGTGTAATTTGAATAACGCGTATAAAACATCGTAATTACTATATTATTCAGAAGTTTCCATTATCAGGAACGTCATTTACTTGGGAACTGTTGGTAAATTATGTTTAGGTATAATATCATCTATAGGTGTCAAGTCAACAGACGATGTATTGTAATGGTATACTAAATATCCCACTGGAGTAACTAACAAATTTAAAAAATTTCAAAATATTCTTTCTAGAAGAATTGATGCCTTTCCAAAACAGGTGCTTCAAAATCAAAAGGAGGCTCACAGATCGGCAGGCAGTAAAGTAGGTAGGTTGACATCATATTTTATGTCCAACATTTTTATTTACCTTTAGATTTACTTTGTTATACCAATAGAGATTTTACCAACTTACATTGTTTCGCGAATGTGATTGTCAGTCAAAAACGTTGTACATAAATAGCAGAAACTAGCACCGGGCCTAGCTAGCCGCATTTCCCCCGCTATTTCCAACTATATTTCCAAATATGTGGCTAGAGTACAATGCGATGACATCTTGTTGCTGCGGCCAGTTGTGTGTGGCAAAAAGCGATGATAATGACAAAGACCAGTGGCGCAAAGGGCGCAAAGATCCATCCGTTGTGTACGCGTGTCGAATAACGAAGCGGGAGCATAGACCACGCGATGAGTAGACACGGCAACGCCAATTTGTACCACGATTTTATAGAAATTAAAATAGAAAAAACTGTATTTGCCATTTAAACAGTTACAAATTTACCGTGTTAAAACATATACAGATTTTTAAAAGAAATATACAGTTAATGGACAGATGCAAATAGAAACCGCTTGCATCACTATTTTATGCCATGGTTTAATTTTCATGGCGTTAATTGAAAATTAAGTGCAGCCCAAGTCAAAGTCAAATAATTTATTTCGTTATGACATGTGGTGATTGGATATGCTTAAGTCTAAGTAACTACAAACTACTAAAATAAAAAGAGATATGATTATATTCTAAATTGATTAATATAAAGCAACTAATAATTTATTTACTTAAAAATTTAACGTAGCTATCGATCCTTGGATAAATCGCTAATCCTACAATAATAATATACAGTAAACATATATAATACAGTAAACATTATTTATTACTGTCAACCGTGTATTTTGTTGGTAGGTGTGCAAAATGTTTCTAGAAATAAAAATGCATTCATTAATTTGAACCTGTACAGCAAACTATACAGGTTCATATAGTGAGTACTTAATACTACATGCAACATTTATTTATATATTTATTTATTTAATAGACACAAACTTAAATCTAACATTACAGCCTGAACCAATTCGTTAGATAAGTACACAATTATATAATCCAATGTCAAAACAGTAATAATAATAATTCAATAAATAATTCGTCAATAAATAGTCAATAATAAAATATTCATGAAATTACAAGTACATACCCAATTAATTCTATAAAATATATAATAATATAATAATCGACATAAGCTCATAAACCATACACACACGAAATTGAAGTATGAGCATTGCAGAAAACAATCTCGTTTGTTCCGTAGAAAAGATTAGTAGATAGTATTCATTCTTATACAGAATCATAAATAAAGTCACAAATTGCATTTCTAATCGTACTGACTGCCAGGTCTAACGCGCTTGAAGTCTGCGGTGATAATATAAAATCGTAGAGATACTCCGTGGTACGGTAAGAGGGGAAGCCTAAGGCAATAGTAGGACACACATTGCGAACATCCTCTGGGGTCACGTAGCGTGGCGATACCGAATTACCCGCTTGCGCAAACTGATCCTTATTGTCCGCAAGGAAATGCTCGGCAGGGAAAAATAAAGATCTCAAAAATAAGTTTTGTTTGGTACATAGCACTCTGAGCTCAGTCTTGAGCCGAAAGATGGTTACTAAACCATTTTAGGGCTCCTTGGTCGACAAGGAACCCTTATGATAGGTATCGCTACGTCCGGTTTTGGTCAGATTATCTTAGAAACCTAGTGTTAATTACAATGAAACATTTTTATTTTCTTTTAGAATTTTTAATTTTAATTAACTTTTAATTTTTTAAGGCACCTTCTCTGCAAGATCTATTAATTTGTTTTCTTTGTTAATCCTATGGTGTGCGGTGTTATTGGACAGGTACCTAGTCAAAAATTAACAAAATTTTTTTTCGTTTCAGGATTCCCCATTAGCAATCTTGAGTGGTTAGTTAAATGTCCTGTACCTTAATGTAGCAGGACATTTATTAGTGATCAGTAGTGTGATATTTGGATAAAATCACGACAGTGTGAAAATGAAATAAAATAAATAAATAATAAATAAAATAAAATCACACAAGGTATAAAGAGTAGATAGTAGATAAATAAATTTAATGGTAACATAATATCGAGGATTTATTTAGCAATTTATCTGCGATCACAAATGAGATGCTATCAAAAAATAAATAACATAATTGACTTTCAATACGATTTTTTTTAGTTAGACTTTCAGTTTATTTATTTATTTATTTATTTATCTTTATTGAACCACATACAAATGTACAAGGTACAAATGGCGAACTTAATGCATAAAGCATTCTCTACCAGCCAACCATTGGGCTAACCAGATAGTCACGAACAGCGGTTTTAATTTTAATATTTTAAGCACAAAAAAAAAAAAAAAAGAGATTGATTAAATATTAATATACATACAAAATCATACACAATAATACATATATAGTACATACAAACATACTAACATATATACATATAATATCATACATATTTAAATATATACCTACATAAATACATGCATATATACATAAATATATATATATCAGTTCAAATTATATTTTAGTCATTTACTAGACTTGTCCCCTAATAACGGCCAACTAACATAATTCACATAGCTAACTGAACTAATTCTGCATTTTTGCCAGTCTTATAAAGTTTATTTACACATAAATATCATAAGCGACACGACCAAGATGAAGCATGCTCGTTTCAATTCTCATCACAATAAAATAACTAATCGAAGTATAAATTGGTACGTAGTTATTATTCTGCTTACTGATTACCCTCTTTGTTATTCGATTACAGTCACGTTGGTTTTCCTTATGAGCAAGAAAACTTTTCGTGTCGTAGCTTAAAAAAATAAACCGTGTGGACTGATTCAGTGGGACGCGGAAAAATTGTCGCTCGCTACTGGGGTGCTACAAGGGGAGTGCTAAGTTTCGCCATAAGTCGCACTCAGCTTTTTAAAATCTTATTCAAACTTTATATAATAAGTGAGTCTCCCCTCGGAAGGGGTCTAAGGGGACTCACGGCCTATAATATTGTGAAGCCATCTGTGACGAAGGCTATCGAAAAGACATATTTTTAGATTCAACTCGTAAATTACACCAATCCAATTGGTTTACGCTCGTGTGAGAATCTGGTGTTTGAGGATGCGGTCGTTCGTTGCGTATTGCGAACGTGGGTTGGTATGAGGGAGGTGAAATCAATTATTTTAAGATCAAATAACAAAAGAGTACCTATTCAGCTTCAACCAGCAACCGCTGCCGGTGATGTTTGGGAATTAACTAACTATTCAGATTCATTTATTGAAGTCATACTTCTTTTGGCGCGTTATGGAAAAATTATGATAGTAAATTTTTATGATGCGCGCGCACATCGTCACAAAAAAACCGACACCATGAAGTTAGCTATAGTCAACATTGTCAAAAAATGGTTTGACAGTGCACACTTTCAATTGTCAAAGTCTGCTAGTCAGGTGCTGTCAATGTAGAAATAATTTTTTTGTAATATTTAAATAAACTTTATTTAACTAGATAATGCGTTATAATAAAACTTTCAGTGTATTAAATACCTTTTTTATATTGTTAGTGTCGTTTTTTCTACAAACGTAGATTATGGCGAAAGATAAAATTTTTGAAAAGATTTTTATCTTGTTACGCCAAAGAAGTAGGTACTATAACTTCTAACGCGTGTACATAAGCACACACACACTTTTGACACTTGGGTCTGCTGGAAGAGATTTAGGAATGTTGTAGGAATAAGCAGAACCCTTGTACTAAATTTTGTTATTTCTTTTATGTTTTTTTTTTCTTTAAATAGTGTGTGGACATAAACTTATAAATAAATTAATCAAATAAAAATTCAAATCCAAACATGATCAGCCTCAGGTCCTCTAGCTTAACAGCGCAATATCTGATCTTTTGAGTTAATCAGAATTTAGCATTATTGCGTGTTGAGGCTGATGTGCCGGTTGGATAATTTCCATAAGTAAATCCCATCAGAGATTATCTAATGATGAAAGGACACAAATTGTTGACGCAATTTTCCTTTGCGCCCCTAATAGTGAGTTGGTTCAATTGCATCGTACAAAACAATAGTCGCAACAGCTTATTAGACACAGTTGACACATTGGAATCAGTTTCAAAACGCAATAAAAATCCAATTTTAAAAATTAAACTTCCATTTGACGGCGTGTGTGTGACGAATTAAGAGAGAACGAAGGGTCGTCAACCCTTCCGAGCCAGCGCTTAGCCCACAATCTGTGTTCAAAATTATGGTGACAGTGAATTTTTATGGCGGCCCCGTAATATTATATTATGAAAGTAAATTAATTTATTGCCGCGTTAATAAACGAATGAGCAATTATCGTTATGATGGCTGCCTATTCGTATTCGATTTATCGGATGCGAATAGGCAGATTAATCATGTAATTTATGTCTTAACAATTTCTTTAACCGGAAGCTAACTCATAACCAATTATGATAATGTATAATGAAAGAGAAAAATATTTCATTAACTAAGTATCCCCATAGAGATGTTTAATTAGAACCTTAATAAAAATAGACTTCTTAAAAATAAATCTTTAAATACTTTCCCCGATTCTTTTGGGAGCAAGCAAATTGTGTAACGCAACTTGCAAATTTGTTACGATGTTACCTTTCCTTCCGTCCTTTTGATTACAATAAAATCCTTTAGCTTACAAAAATATACTTTAAGTCTGAAAATTGGCTAAATACTGGTAATGTAGACGCCACTTTTTGTCATTCTTTCAAGTTTTCTTCGATGGAAAATATTTGCAAGAAGTGTACCTACACCTACCTATAATATTATCAGAACGTGAGGTTGTTCGAATCACAGACACGTATAAACTGAGCATGAAATAGAAACATATATAGTGATTCAGTGATTCATAAGAAAGTGATAAAAAGATAATAACAAAGACGATATCAGACGGATCAAGTAATACCTTCTAAAAAAATTCGTTCATACTATATTTCTGTTAAAAATATTATTTATTTATAACATTCACAGGCATCTGACTGCACCACTACTAATAACAGACCGATAATAACACACTGGTGTATTTTAACCCCCGATAAATAACCACGTAGCAGTTCGCATCACGACTTGAATTGGGATCGATAGGGATGTTAACTCGCTACGTAAACGAAATTAAACCTATCGGATATACTTATTATTCAAATATTTTTAAATATCCAAAAATATGCGGTATATTGCGAAAATAATGTTAGGTATTGAATGATAAATGAATAAATGACAAAATATCAAATTAATCTCATACGAAAAGATTGATTTGTAGTTCTGATTTGTTAGTTGTGTTAAAAGGATAGTAAATAAAATATAATTATTTTTTACTTATTATAAAAAGTTAATATTCTATACATACTTTCCTCACCAATTCAATCTGGACTGGTCGGAGTGGTGTCATTTAGGAGAGTATTTTGTACAGCAGTGGACCTCAAAAGGCTGATAATTGCATGGATGGATTATAATGTAAAGCCCCATTCCAAATCCACATTACAAATACGGGCATCTACAATGCACCGACACGCACATGGCTGGTTTTATTATTTAGTTTGTTTACTTTACTGCCTATAAAAAAATTGTTTTATTATTTTTACCATTTAGGTATAGTAGTAGTATAGTATAGGAGATCAAAAATTTTCAGAAATCCGTATCCGAAATCAAAACTGAACCGAGCCTCTCCTACTTGCCAGATCCGAAATTTCATATCCACAACAACCCTGTACTACCATAATAACATAATTACCGCACGGGGTGTTTGTTTGTACATAAATAATTCCACGCCAAGCCTCGTTTAATACTGTACGCTTAATTACTCGCAATTTGAAAGAGAACAATTTAGTGCGAATAGGAAAGCAGTGTTGATTACATTTTTGCTCACTGCTTGAAATTAAGTACGTAGTCTACATAAACTATTTCATAGGATTGGCACAAAATATATGAGTAGAAATTACAATAGAATTAACAGTCAGTAAGTTGAAGTGACAATTGGTAGGTAGGTCAAGTCGTTCGAAGGACTGACAAATGGCGTGGAAGAAAAATCTTCGAACGTAGACCACGGCTCGGAAACCGTGGCACAGGTCACCCACCGAGCGGGTTTTAGTAGATGAAAATTCCTCATAACACGGCGTCGCTTCCAGCTCTTAATTTAAAGGTTCCCACTCGTTAAACAAAAACCGTCGCCCATAGGCAAGATGAGAAGAAGTCTGCTGGATTCAAAAGGCACATGACCAGTTGGAGTGTAGTAATTTAGAAGATAATCTCAGTCCAGCAGAGGCCCGCAAAACCCTAATGGATGGAGGGAATAAAAATAAAAAGCGAGAGAAAGGCGCCATCTAATTTGTGCTTGACTAAGTAAAGGAATTTTGCTAACAGTTACTAACTAGACTACAACTAACATTAGTTTTTGCCACTAATTCGTTTCATATCTGAATCTGTAAATAGAGCGACTAATCGAAGGCGTTAGAATTAGGAAAACAACGTCTACAACCTAAGGCTGTCATTATTGAAGAGGTATTGAGTTCTTAATTGTATTCTGTTTATCTGAAGACGAGGAGACCTTTGGTAGATGAGCCTTTTGGTATGCAAACGTGGAAGCAAACTGAAGATAGGACTGTTTGGTTAGGGTCGAAACCCTCATAATATGCTTCATAATATGGGTTGATGTACCCAACGGTTCAATAGTGAAGCCACCCTGATTCGACTGGCATTTGGATGGGTGGCCGTAAGTGGTACAATTTCTTGTATGCGCTTAGTTGCTTCGGGTTTGGTGCTGTCCATAAAGGATTGTAACCACATGCGAGAAGGTTCACATTAGTAACTAATCCAAAAAAAGGTAAATTTTACTGCAGTTTTTTACAGGCTACAAGTCAAGGTCTTCTCGGGTGGTATTTATTATTATAGAAGGTATATATTTCACTCACTGAATAGCACCATCAAAACACCCATTTCATTTGTGTATGAAGTACTACTAGAAATTTAGATTCCAATGAAAGATACGTACTATTTTATTTGATTAGGTACTAGGCCGCCTCACCAACTCAAAAAGACAATATAAAAAGCATTTCCTTTCGAGAAAAAGTCTGTTTCCTCTTTTTTATTAATGGAGAGTCTTTTTAGTGATCAGCCTATTTGGGCTAAAATACAGTATTCAGTTTTTTCTTCTGTAATGGAAGGCGCAAATTAAATATTATTATTACGACATAAGAAGGCAACAAGCCTTATGAAGCATCAATAAATTAATATTTGTTTGTTCGGTGTCAAATCTTTCATGTTGAATAAGTACTACTTCATCCTATTTGATTAAGTCCAAATATAATATTAAAACTCTAATATAATAATGAAAGGTTGATACACATTTAATTTTTATTGCCTGTTTAACTTACCTATTTATTCTTTTATTGTTTATGAATACAAGCCGCTCATCCATACTTCCATACTTAATATTATAAATGCGAAAGTAACTCTGTCTGTCTATCTATCTGTCTGTCTCGCTTTCACGCCAAAACTACGGAACAGATTTAAACGAAATTTGGTACTCAGATATTCTAGAGCCTGAGAAAGGACATAGGCTACTTTTTAATTGGATAAAAGTGTTGTGAAAGTTTGAAAAGAGGGATGAAATGTTGTATGAAAGTATTGTCATTTTCAGAACTATATAGAACCATAAAATTTATATTTTAGGCTGTTGAATAGATATAAATAAATAAGACATTCAAAGTTAAGTAACGGTGTAAAATAAAGTATTTTACTGTATTAGTGTTTTAACGTAGGAGATAACACATTTATGTTTTCATTACAAAGTGAAGCTGAATCTATTATTTTGTCTTAATTCCACGCGAGCGAAGCTGCGGGCGTCCACTATAATTATAATTTTCATTCCAAAATTCTAAAATTCAAATAATATTCTAAAATGCAACAACCTAAAATTCAACCGCACTTGTAGAAGCTTCCAACTGCCCTAGGCAATGACTAATTAGATTGGACTTTGTCTGCAGCCTGTGTCTGAGTTTCACTAACAAGACCGGACTTAAGGATTGCATAGAATATATTTTGAACAAAGAAGAAAACTACTCATATAAATAATTGGTGTTTGTTGTTGGGCAAGTGATCGCAAGTGTGAGTGTTTAGCTACAGGTCCTGGATTCGATACTCGAGTTGGGCAGAATATTGAGTTTTTTCAACTACTTGCCAGTTACTCCTGACTCGGTGTTTAAATTTTAGCCTGGCGTGTAGAAATAGATTCACCACCTATAACTTGGTAAAATTGAGACTATTATATAGATTAGGCAACTCTACCCTTTGAATACAGGCATGATATACTGCGTGTCAACGTAATCATTATGTAAAACACCTGAAAATTACTATCACAGCTTCCCCATCTACCATCCAACTCTAATGAACGTGGCCTGAAAACAATTTGCGGAATTTTAAAACGGTTTGAATTTATTCAACTACACTTGAAAACTTACCTACGTACCCACTCCGTGTAAGAAAGTTTCGTTTCATTTTCTTCACAATACAAACAAGGGGAGAGACGAAGCGTAATAAGGTATAGCTTAGACGAACGTTTTTTAACGGTTATGATTTTTTTGTTTAACTTGGCACGTTCAAGTTTACTTTGTGAGTTAGCAGGCTTTTTTTAATCTCAATATTTCTGATTTACAATATATATTCAAAAAACTAATTAAAACACTAATTAAGTAACTAATACTAAGAAATATACTACAACAGACCGACTACTACGTAAAATCCTCACTACTTAGTGACGAAATTCTTAATAGTAACTGGACTATGTTACTATGTACAGACGTGTTCAAACACGTCTGTACATAGGAATATAATTAATTAAAGAAAATATAATTGACGTCAACGTCAATTATAGAGTATAAACACACACCCCGCAGTAAACCTAGGCCTGGGCTGTTGCTAGCGAACACACACTGACAAACAAAAACACACAATACCTACATTATTTAATTGATGCGTAACTCATTAATAAAAAAATGTAGGTACATGTAAAGTAATATATTAACTGCTATTCTTGCGGAGTCAGTTAACTTTTAAAATTATCGCCCTACAATATTTTCGCGTTATTTTAATTATTTCTATGGACAATAAACGTCAACTTGTGATAGAAAACAATTGCCACGCCATTTACCGCCACTTAAAAAAAAATCTCAAAATTATGTGCCTTTTGTATTGCCGAGGAATTTCACAATTTACAAAATTCTGAGTTTTATATTTAGTAATGACATAATATGATAATAGTATGTATTTTTTAAAACATTAAATTTAAAAAGCAAGTGCTCATTTATGTTACGCAAATTTCAAAAAGTAGTGAACCAATCATCTTAAATGACCTTCGGTGCTTGGAGTATGTACAAAATATGTAATTTTAAATGACACGAAAATGTTGTAAGTCTGAATTATATGCACGCCTTATGGGCTAAGATAAAAGGACAAAAAACTGCATATATATCTAAAACCATATTGTTCTATGTACCTACCTTATCTTGCAAATAAATTATTTGATTTGATTAGAAAAAACTTTGTATACCATATTTTTCATTCCGTTTAAGCGTTTTAAAAACTGTCCGTTTGCGTAGCGCCCAAGAGTCTCGTATTGCAGTTCCGCGAACAATCGGCAAGTTCGGAGACTGCAGGCGAGACGGCAACAACAAGCCCCAAGTTAATCGAGACTGCCGGTGTGGGCGGTTCGAGCGGAGCCGACTGCTTATTGCGCTACTTAACTTGCGTGTGCAACTATTGATTTTAACCTTACCTTGTGTTTTTCTGTACAAACTTATTCTGTTGAATTGAATCAAATAAAATAGCAATACTCTGTTCATAGCGCGATGAGACTCTTCAAATGTATTACATTTTATTAATATTTGACTTATTATATCTTCTGTGCTTCTAGAGGCAGATTTACAGAGTGATCGAGATTAATATATTTTTTTAAGATTAGGTAGGTATTAGGTAAATAATTATAAAATTAATAAAAATACGCAGTTACCTGACCTACTTTAATACCTTTCCTACTAACAATAAAATGAAACTCCACGGACAGGACTAATTTATGTAAACTACACCCTACCTGTAAGTTCGAAATGTTTCGAAAATCACAGTGATTATGACTAAAATCACTGAATCATACATGATAGGAGTAGCATTGATGGACATAAGATATACTCGTAGGTCCAGCTGTGGACAGTCTTATGATAATGATTCATCGATGGATGTAAAAGTAGGTAATCTATAGAAAAAGGACTGGTGGGTTTAGTTGACCACCCACATCGGTATTGTACGGTCCACGACGAACGTGGTCACCTCACGACTTCGCATATGAATGAACCGCCGAGTGTTGTGTTCATTCACAAACTTTAGTTCACTGATAAGTCACTACTCCCAATAAAAACAATAACAGTTCACGCACGTGAAATTACGGACCCACCACGTATATATTGGTGTTTAAAACTCGTACGCAATGGATCTCAAGGATTATTATATGAATAGGGAACACTTATTGTGCAGAAAATGTTCACGAAATATTTCATTGTTTTAAATGTAACATAACATAACATTAATTCTATATATCCCTGGCCACTCAATTTTTACCAGTTATGTTAAGATTCCAAATAACGCCGGAAATTTCAAGAAAAATCTAGTACATAATACTTTGCTCGAACCGGGGATCAAACCCAGGACTTCTAGCTTAGCAGTCACGCTTGGAAACATATTGGAAACATAACGAGCAGCTTTAAATTTAGCTCGTACGACTATAATGATTAAAAAGATCCTGCCTATCTACCTGGTTGTGGTGTTAGTATCTTGCTAGAAATAGTCTAGTTAGTAATTGTTAGTAGGACCTTTGTATAGGCTCCATATAGGCTCTAGCCCATGTCTGCGTTTTGATGTAGTCCAGTGGAAATGATCTATTGCTATGAGTTTATTATATTTACAAACACACAATACGACCAGCATTTGACCGTTGTTTGAGTGTTATATATTTAATATGTACCTGTGACATATTTTTGGTATCTATTTTAAGATTGTGAATTCGGAAGATCGAAATTCTACAAGTATACAGCCTAAGTATATCACAGAGAACCCAAACAAGCACAGAACTGTATAGTTCTTGTAAATGTCGTGCAGCTCAGAGTAATTTGCAGGAGTTTACCATCGAGCACTGTACGCTCCATGGTTTTATAAATGTAATTAGTCGCTACTGTTAAATAAATGGCGCATTCCGATTTTATATTTGTAACGTACTTACTCTTGTTTAATAACTGCATGCTTGTTGTGTTTTGAGGACAACGCGGTGCGAAGGTGATTGACATTGACTGCCGAATTAGGTCTCGGGTTCTAATTCAAATCCTGTTCGGCGCAAATATTTATTTCGCTGGTAAATATTAAATTATGTTGTTTCCCGTATGACCGATACCCTCACAAGTCACAAGTCCCAGGCACAAGTCCCAGGCAGCTTGAATTTTTTTGACATAATTTAACAATTATCGTCATATTGTAACCAATTTACACAAAACCCTAACAAACTATTACTAAACCCCATGAATCAATCTGTCTACTGGTGAAAACCGCATGTAAATCTGTTCACTATTTGTTGAGTTGCTCGCGTACAGACAAACAGACGCGGCGGGTGACTTTGTTTTATAATACATATTGGTTAATGAAATCGGATGGTAAGTGGCTGCCACTCTTCCTTATTAGGATTGGCTGAACAATGAACATCGTGATCAGATAGGATGTATCGCATAAACAGGAAGACTATATTGACCACTATTCAATGTATCCTAAAGCTAGTAAAATTCCCAGAGCTCAATAAAAGTAATTTTACTTTTACAGCAAAATACGCCACTCTTAAACGACGCACACACGAAACATATTCCGTTCAAAGTTAAAGACTGTAAAACGGATTGTTTATGCTTAAACTTAGACATTTCAGATAAACGACTCTATTCATTGTTGTTAAGGTCAGTATTTGTTTGACAAGTCTATCTCTAACTTGCCACATGCGGCAAGGTACATGCACAAACGTGAAGTTTTCAGATTCGCAATCACGTCTTGTGTAAGTTTGGAGCGATATCAACTTGAGTGCGCTAATGTGGTGGTGGTTTAAAGGTTTGCTGGTACAAATTTTATTCATTGACATACCAATTGATTATGTTATATCCTCACTTCACTGCAGTCATTCATATATATTATCATGAAAAAATACGTGTTTCCTTTATGGTATTTAGTTTTATTTTATGGATACAAGATAGCAAACGAGCTTGCAGCACCACCCATCCGCTGCCGCCCATGATAACTGTGACTTTGAATATATATTTATTACTTTAAAGTGAAATCAATATACGTGAGTATTAGATTAAATTATATTGTAGTATATGTATATGTACCTATTCAATATTATTGAAGCGAATACTACGAGTAATTACTAATTAACTTGTTGTATCTTTTTTTGGACAGTTGTTGTTAACCTGTACAGCGTCATTATAGCCGGCGGCGAGCTAGAATACTCTTCGTATCTACTTCCAATTCAACACTATAGTCTTTGCCTACCTCCTACTTAGTTTTCTCTCCATCGGATCTATTCTGTAAATATATCTGCCTAACTTATAACATCTGCAAATATAACCCGCCCACAACTTTTGTTTCAGGTACAGAAATTTCAGATTTAGAACCGTGATTATGTAAGTTACTTGTATGATTTAAATTCGGTCCAGAACTTAATCTAATTTAATGTATACACAAATAGTATTTTAATCGAATTTATTTCATATAAAGTACTCGTTTATAAATAATAATAGAGAGTTATCTTATAGAGAGAGTCCACAAAAGAGTTATCTATTAAATACACTTTAGATACCCTAAAAGATCATAATAGTCTGCACTTATTCATGCTCCGAGCCAGATTACTTTCATATCTACGCAGCATTAATCTATCTACATGTTCCTGTTGGTTCGTTAGGACGTGATCAGATCACAATTTTGTTGTAAAGATTATGTCCTAAAGAAACCTCCATCCGGTCTTTGGGTGTTGCTGATCCACACGGTACGACGCATCGCGAGATATCTAAATCATGTATTTGGAGATTCTGAAGTGTCTACGTCACCAAATAACCAAGTGAAAAACTTAATATAATTAAAAAAATTATTTAAAATAATACTTAAAACCACATTACACCAGATACATTTGCAGCCTGTTATAGTAACTTTAGTATAAAAGATTTAGCATTGCTGTAAGATTTAAGGCTTAGCACTTAGGCCAATGAACTACTTAATAAGGAAGAAAAATGCCTTACCTTCTGTTTTATTATGTCGCCGACCTACTGCAGTGCACTATGGACTGAGGATTTCCAGGTAGAGATATAGTTATGTACGCACTGTCATCCGCGCAATAATATAACTCATAGCCAAAATTAAATGCAAACCGTAGAAATACAAGTCTCGAATGTAAAGTAAATATCTTTAAATATAAAAAAACCGACTTCAAAACAAAAAATTAGGAAACAGTGTAATTCGTTTGTAGGCTCAGGTCGAGAGCATCCTCCACCACACTGCTCCAATGCGGATTCGTTTATTTATGTAATATAACTCAACTTTGATTTTGAGCAACTTTCATTTTGGTATGAAATAAACTGCCGAATTTGATGGATGGATGACTTTTATCTCTTTAATACCTCTTCTATTTGAACTTGAACTTGAACGGTAGAGATTTTCCGGATATTTAATTGAGAAGGACAGGAATAATAAACGTATCTTTTGTCATATATCTAATAAACACAAGCGGAGCTGCTGGGCATCAACTAGTAGAAATATGTATTAAACTATAGATTAAACTATAGATATAATAATAGTAAGTAATAGGTAGTTATAGATTAAACTTGTTTTAAGTGAAGGTTACTATTATTGAATTATTCACCCTTAAAGTATATTGTATATATGTAATACCTATTGTATTTTATAAGTAACAGTCCTTAAAAATATTTTTATTTATTTAATTTATGAGCAATTCAACAACAACGATTTCATTACAATTTAAAATTTTCATTTTTATATGTAACATTTCACAAAAAAAAATGTGTTAATTAGAATTAATTTTTATTCAGGGTTACGTTATAATAAAAGACAGGGTAACGTTATCTCGAGACCAGTCCGAGACTCGTGACGCTGTGTAGGCAAGCTCGGCAGGTCGACATTGGTCCTCCGATGTCGGACATGTCGCTCCTATCTTTTTCGATGCATTTGTCGTTTAAACACCAACCTGTAATAAATCAGACGCAATACTTTAAACAAGAAATGAGCTCATGTTGCATCAAACTGTAGAGAAAAGTGCACTTTATTGAGCCACCATAGAGTTTACTAAATATTTCTCCCGCCTGCGGGCTTAGTACAAAATATTCAAGCTAATTTAAGCCTATCTCGAGTCCACTACGGACACTCTTCATTCAATACTTGAAAGAGATTCTTATCGGGCGTCCTTCAATAGATTAGTAGATTAATGATGTCTGTAATAATTAATAATGGATCATGAATTTTACAACAACAATAAAAGCGGTTCGGTCGCCATCGTAAACCGTCCTTGCAGTTCGTGTTGTTTGAATCCTTTAGCTTTACGATCCGTCAATACGATCTATATAGGCGTTCTTAATAACCGGTGTTATCGTACACGCTTTATGAGGTTCCGTTTTTTACCCACTAAGCTTAATGTTCATACCATGTTACCTTTATTAACCATCATGCAATCAATGTTTACCTATATTCGTACTCGTTTAAGTACCTACTTCAAAAGAATTACTGAGCAATACTAAATTTAATCTATACGTTTATGAGGCTTAAGTGCAGCATTTATATGTCTAAATTAAGTTTTGAGTCGCACAGTTTTACATTACCAACGATGTATTGTTTCCGTTGTCTTATTAAACATTCCAGCCCCTCTAATAGTTTACTTTAAATATTGCCTCCTCTTCAAATCAACATCAATTCATGACGTCATCAAGCTGTCGGACAACACTAATGAACTCGTGACTCGCGATCCATTAATCAAAATAATGATTGAAAATTATAATCGCGAAATATTCGAAAACTCTAATGACACGATCAAAAGAAATCGATGTTTGCACCTTACTTATCGTATTTATCAAATTAATTGAAACCCATACAAGAATCATTGAGATTGATCTAATCAAACGAGCCAGTAAAAAATAACCAAGTTCCCGAGCGCATCTCGGTCAACGTACAAGCTTTAAAAAGTTAAGCCCTTTTTCGAAAAAAAGAAAAAAAGGAATGCCCCTAATTGATGCGTCGTCTTTGTTTAGTTTAATTCTAACATGCTTTTCCCATTAAAGTGGTCAGGAATCGGCCTCGTGTCGGAGATAAGGCCGACTCTTTTACTCCTTACACGTTATAATATTATAAAGTTGGGGCGAGCCCTCCGCGCTTTTAACCCTAGTTTAACTCGTGGTACTCGGTTGCCGCACAAATAAGTGAATCACGCTGCGTTCGCCTCCATCGCGTTTTAACATTGTTACAGTGTCCCCAGAGTGCTCCAAGAGTATTGAGAATCGATATGTTTGCGCCAAGTGCTTAAGTGCTTGCAGGGGATTGCGTTTCACTGATGAATAAGCAATGCAAATTTATAAGCTTGCCCACATTCATGTGGGTGCGAGGAGAAATAGCTTTGGCTATTAACTGACTATTAAAATAGGGAACATGTGTAATAACGCTTTGCAGACGTATCTTTAATATAAATGGTTAATCCCTAAAAAGTAATATAATACGATCTAGTTAAATGGTAACTGGGGAGAGAATGGTTTTCAATAAATACATTTACTACAAAAATCGTAGTGTGCCTTGTATAAGTAAAAATGAAAACATATTAAGCTAAAAAATAGTTAACAATATATAAAAATCCTAATGAAATAAATATGTACTCGTATAAATAAATATTTAAAAATTAAGCTGATACCTTATTGTATATTGTATAGTAGGTAGGTATATTGGCAAAAACTTAATGTTGTAAAATATAAAAATAAATAAAAATATTTCAACAAGTTTAAACATCAGATAAACATAAGAAAAATCAAGATACATAATAATTACTCAAAATCACTTAACATCGCCCGCCAAGGTTTTTTGTAAGGTATCTCAGACGTTATCTACAATCACCATTGTTTGACATTAGTTACGGATAACCGCATCCACTAGGTGCGTTATCCGCTTATTTTCCGCTACATTTAGTTCAAAAAATTATTGTAAGCAACTAAAGAACCTTTACAGTGTCTATTAATGACAGCGGTATTGATCAGACACTCCAAGTATTTTGGCGTTTTGTTCGTAATTAATTAAAATATAAGAATTATTATGTATTCCTTTTGGTCGCATATACATACATGATTTATACAGGGCATATTTATAGGAATAACAAAGGAAAAATTAAATGTGATTTAGGGAATCCTTGCAGATATTTTTGTTTTACCTCATTACATTAATGTAAATAAATTAAGGTAGGTACCTAACTCCTAAAAATTATGCCACTAAATATTCAAGTGTAGGTCGGCAATTTAGTTTAATTTTTAGTTTTATTAATATAAAATTACATAATTTAACATGTTTTTTAATTAGACACATGATATTTAATCTTTAAATTAGTTTGGTTACGGTCAGTTGCAGTGGTATCGGGCCGGGGCGGATCGCGAAGACAACTCGGCACCTTTTGTGGACTTTTATGGATAATCTTCGTTTTACGTGTATTAACATGCGGAGCTGTGTCCGGTCGCACGTTCGAATCCCGATCCACACTCCACACCCACTCGTTATCAGCGTCCACGGTCAATGTTCGATAATTTTATTACAGAAGTTTTGTCAAATTACTTGAGCCTTTAAATTAAATTAAACGATACTTGTCTCCTCTTGATATGAGGTATTAATTTATATTGGGTTTAGTTGTCACGTTTTGTTTGGTTGGCTGGACTTGTAGGCCACATAGTACAAGTAAATGTTTGAATTTAAACAATTGGTATGGACTTATGAGTTTTTTCACTCTACTCAATAAATTCGCATTTGAATAGTGTTGATGGCGAGTGTGCTCTAGACCTCCCGCAGCTCTGGCTGCTTGAGAGCCCACTGCCCAACAGTGGGACATCTATGGCCTATCTATGGCATATCTTAGCCATGAGTATTTATTTTAATTTTTTAATTATAATGTGTATGTTTAATTGTACAAAGGTTATTTTGTACTGTAAAATATATTAGGGACTAGTTGTGTTCCATAATAAAACGTACTTGTGACTAAATTGAATAACTAGTGTGAGAGATAAAAAGTTAGGTAAATACATAATACGAGGTATTGTTAGGTATCGCTCCCCATTCAAGATGTTAACGAAGGCAAGAGCGGGGCGCGGCAGGCGTCTGAAGTGTCAAACGATCCCTTCACTTCCCCCACGCTTCAGAATTACACAGTAAACAAAAGTATCATATAAGTTTATTAATTACACAGCCCCTAAGGCTTCAGTCTCCATGAATAATAATTATTGGATACCAAAAAGCTTTGGAACGCTCAAGAAGGGAAAGTTTTACAAAGACCTTTTATTATTTAAGAAGTACCCGATGATACGTTGAAAGGAAACATTGTTGCAAATGGCCGGTATTCAATTTATAGCACTGTTACCATTAACTTACAGTTTGTTTTTGGTTAACAGTAGCGTCATTTATCATAACTAAATGAGAAAGTGGCGGAAGAAAGTCAATAGTAGGTGTTCAGTCAGGGGTAGGATTTTCATTGAGTTGCTTTAAGAGTTAAATTGATTTGCATGAACTAAAGGTTTTGATTAATTAAGTTAGTCCATAGCGAATAAATCCTTAGGTAGATCTGGAAAATCTGTGAAAATCACATACCTAAGTCATTTATTTTGTTAGGTACGATTTTTATCTTAAGAATGACGTGCAATTTATTTATTTATCTCCTCCACCAATCCGCATTGGAGCAGTGTGGTGGAGTATGCTCTAGACTCAAACCTCCCGCAGCTGTCTGTGGGAGAGACCCGAGCCCAGTAGTGGGACGTCTATTGGTTGCACCGATTTATTTATCTAATTTTCTACAATAAATAAATAACAAATATACCTATGAAACAACATTAATATGGAAAAATCGAAGTAGGTATCGCATACATTCTTCAAAATTCATTAATAATAGTCAAGTACTTAATTACTATGTTATTATTTACTGTTCGGAGGTAAAAGAGTTATTGGGAGACAAAATTAAAATTAAATTAAAAAAAGGTATTATAGGTCCTCCTGAAGTCCAATTTCAAATCTCAGGATAACTTCATATACGACTCTTCATAATATGTATTCCAGAAAGCGTCTTAAGTCATCAGTCCACCTGGCTGGACTAAGGCCGGTGCTTCATATTCCAAGTCATGGTCTTCACTCAAATATGTTAATTTCGAATAACCATAAAATAAAATATTCGAATATATACATGAAAACTAACCTTGTAAAAATAATTAATTACAACTACTCAAACATCAATATGATAGCCGAATGTGAATAAATTAACGTACGATAGAGCCATTAAAAAATTTCAAACTAATACCCACAGATTACTGTTATACTCATAATACTGTCATCGTGTGCCAAAATAATCCATAGAAACATTATTATTATAACCTGTGGTTATTTTTACACTTTCTCCTTTAGAAAACTTGTATTATAGACACCTGCTTGCTTATCTTGACAAATGTACCGATGTATAAACTAGCTTTTAATCAGGGGATTAAATGGAAATTATAAAAAATAATTGTTCACATTTCTATCAAACGACCTCTGGCAAAATTAAACGACGCGATGAGTTGCGTAGAAATTTACGACTAATAATCAAGTAGGGCTTATTGTGAGCCTTCGTATAAACTTAGGTAGCTATATGTTTTACGATTTAATTTGAATTTAAAAAAATGACACATTTTTCTAGTCCGGTTTTTTAGTAAATGAACCAATAAAATTGATAATATTTTAAGGCAATGATATTGTTACAATAATTTAATTTTGATGATTTACATATTGTAAACTATTTTATAAAAATGTTCTTGGTTAATGGTATTTACTGGAGTAAGGCATCTGCTAATATTAAGGTTTCTACCAATACAGTACCGAGTTCTTCTTTTCTTATGAGAAAATTCACCTTTTGTTATTCAAGATTAACATTCTGTCATTCAGATACATATTAAAATCTGCCACGGATTTGACATGGGAATTTGATAGCTGCAATGGGTCTTAGCTCTGTCGCGTTCGGTTATGATAATATGATTTTATTGTACTTTTTCAATTCTTTTTCAGTTCCATGTGTTAATCGTTACTTATTATTAACCGAGACATTGCACTCTGATTATCATTGGATAAAGACTTTTTAAATATTACAAAACAGTTTTAATTTATTGCCAACTAGGAAGTTATATCCAAGAATCAAATGTAGCGTCCATAGCCCATTGGCTCACGTCGATTCAATGTGATCGAAAGACTTAAGCAACGACGGGCGCGGTCGGTTTGTGGATTGATGACCGCTAGTGGCAAAATTGCTAGTGGTAAAGCCATCGATCCCGGTTTTTTTTTTTTTTTTTTATGGATACAGGATAGCAAACGAGCTTGCAGCACCACCCATCCGCTGACGCCCATGACAACTGTGACTGACTTTGAACAAGACTCAATTAGGGACTGGGATGGTTAGTCCAATTAGTTGAGAAAGTTAATTAGAACATTAGTTGGTAAGTTCGTTAGTAGGTGTGAGGACTGGGGACTGTTAGTGATAGTTAGTCCTGTTATTTGGTGTTAGTAATAGTCCAGTTAGTACTTGTTAGTAGGAGTCTCGTTCTAAGTCAGTCACAGATGTGTTGCTACCCTTGAGGACTAAGAAGGTCGCCTCTAAAGAAGTGTAACCGGAATCCACACCTTTCCAACCGGACCACAATTGCTTTAAAAACAATTATTACACGGCAGAAATGGTACTAGGTACCGTGGCGGGCGGTGGTACTGCCCCGGGCGAACTCTATATGGAACATCTTCGGGTGGCTTGAGAACATTCGATACTGGGTTGGCCACTAACCCCTCCACCAGTCCGCATTGGAGCAGAGTGGTTGAGAATGCTCTAGACCTCCAACAGCAGTCCTTGGGGGAGACCCGTGCCAAGCAGTGGGACGTCTATGGGTCGCAGCGAAGAATCAAATGCAATTGACTAACTAATCACTGCTGAGCTCTTCGCTTCATACATAAAGACGAGACAAGCTAAGTGCAAGTAGGGCTGCCATCCGTCCGGGTTTCCCCGGATTTGTCATAGTTTGGAGGGCGTCCGGGGAGCGTCCGGGCGGGGTTTTAATTTTAGTCCGGGTGGAACCCGGACTAAAATAAATGTCCGGGTTTTCGATCAGATCCCAGATAATTTATGTAGGTACCTAAATAAAAACTATGGGTTAGGTTTAAGCATGGCATGTGTTCGCAAATACATAAATCGACGGTCCCTACGTACATAAGGTCAAGTCAAAAACCGAGGTTTTCAGGAGAGCGTAATTTGTGTTCAACACGCCCTAGAAATAATTCTATGACAAATAATAAATATTTTCTTTCTACAATATTTTAACAGTTTTAAGAGCTTTATAATGCTATTTACACATATTTTATTTTTTTACGTTTTCTTGTAAAAACTGATAGATGACCGTTTCTACGCCGATAATAAAATAGAAGTATGTCAGTCATGTCTATGTTACCTTTTTATACGCAGGAAACAAAAAAACAGTGTCTGATATAGAATTTAAATAAAATGTTTTATGAAAATGTAGGATTATGTTACTATTTTTAAATCAATACGTTAAACATCCTGAAATCGTCACCCATGGATATAAAAAGTACTTCAATGACGACATATCACTTTATACGTGGTTTCAGTCATTCGGGGTAGGACTATTCTTGTAATGTAAATAAAGACAAGTCTTTTAAAATTATCAGGTTTGTGTTTTATTAACTAGACAAGGTTTATAATTTATAAATTCAACATTATTTATTATTAAAAAACAATATACCTATAGACTCACTGAAGTAGGAACTAAACATAAAAAATCACTAGTTCTTTTAAAACTAAAGAAAATATTCTTAATTGTACGAAAAAATAAAAAGTTAAACATATTTTCATTTAATTTTATTAACTGAATAACTAATATTGGGTTTGTTTATCTTTTATTTAATACTTAAGGGAAAAAAATAAAGCAAAATTACTCAATTGACGTCACAAGAACGATTAAACATACTATTTCATGCAAAAGAGGCTTAAAATTAAAGTTGTTTTTTTATCGAGTATGGAGTAAAATATATTTTAATGAAGTTGTAAGTGGTTGAAAAAAGTATTGAAATGTCCGGGCCGAAAGCTCCAAAATCCGGGGAACTTACGCCTCCGGTCCTGGGGGGCAGGTTTTAGAGATGGCAGCCCTAAGTGCAAGGTAATCATTATTACGGTCGTTGTTAAAAATTCTCATCAGTCCAATCAGTCAGTTACGAAATCGACACAAAATGTCCTCTCGAGCGCCACGTGTTGTTTCAAAGATAGAGGGTACATTTATACAAAAGATACATTTATATAATGGGCAAAGCCCTGAAGGGGTCTCTCTAACATTTAGATTCGAGAGTCACTTGAAGAGTGCCCGTGGCCGTCACGGACGCACGTTGTTACAGGCTCAGTCTTGCTAGGGGCAAACCATAATTTGCAAAACCACCAAAAGGGTGAATTTTATGGATTTTCTGAAGCCGACCGACTTTCATGTTGATATACGCTTTTACAGACAAAGGTCTGGCTGAAAAATATTTTTTAAATCCTTATTGTCTTGTAAACATTGATCTAGGCCTCACTAAGCTGTGGCTGTGGGAGCAATTAAAATATTATTTTTTCACTTACCTATTTCTTGGGAAAATATTATCACGTTATTAAAAAAATAACGGATCTATTTGCCGGCAGTTAGTGATCTAATACTTTTGTTTTCGTTTGAATTTTTTAAAGTAGGAACCTTCCATACTAATTAGTTTGATATAGAATTAACTGTTCATATTTTAATCAGCGCTAGTCCGTAGATAACAGCCGAAAACTTGTTATATACAAACTCAATTAACCTACAATGATAAGCGTTTTTTTGACATTTACATCTGCCGCTTCTACGCCACTTTACAAATTATAGTCATATAATAATTATGTCAATGATTACTTAAATCTGTATTCATAAAATTATAACTCACCTGGTACTTATTGAATCAATGAAGATTACTAAGTTAAAGTTAAAGGTTAGATGTTAACATTTTATGATGTGTGGAACTGCTCTGATACTTGGTATCCGTTTACAACTCACATCTTTTTGTGGCGAAGCAGCTGAAAAAACTGAATTTCTTTTTATACTTGGCTTTCTATTTTTCACATTTATGTTTTTGTTCAGATAGTTTTCGACTCAAATACGATACAAACTTTCTTTTTTGATTTTTAGGCAGAAAGAGAAACTAACAGTAGGTCGTCTTTCAGTCTCTTATGATCACTAAAAGAAAGTTCGTTTTGTTTATGAATTATCCACGAATAATTAATTGTCTTAAGTAGGTTAGGTACCTACCTATTATAACTAGAGAAACAATTAAATTTTACTTACCTATTTGAAATGTAAATTTTTCTTTGTGTAAAAAATTAAATAAGGGGATGACAGTGTGGCGTTGCACATAGACCTTTTTATCTTATTATCATATAGAATATACGAGTATGTCATTTTATTCCGTTTAATATTAAGGTCAAAATATCCTAAAATTGAAAAAGTTTCCTTTAGGTGTCACTGGGTAGAGTTTGTCCAGTAATGTTAAAATAGGTAGCAACTATAAACGAAACTACCGCAGTCCAATCCACGCGAGCGAAGCTGCGGGCGTACCCTAGTTCTTATATAAAAGGTAAACGGCAAAGGCTCAGCCAGCTCTATCGTAACGTAAATACCAACGTTTTCTAGCGCCTTAACAGCAAAGCCTGCTGTTCAGGCTAGGAGTTATTATTAAGAGTAATTATTTAATTAACACGCTGTAGCAGTGTTACCCTCTTAAGCGAGTCAGGACAACAAGGAATTAAGTACGGAGCTAATGTTAACACGCGCATACGAAGCGGTTATTGTTCTGACGCTAGGGGCCCCCCGTCGCGGTATTTATGGGGCTCTGGCAAACTTTTGGCACCACACATTGGGACCTCTACCACGGTATGAAACGATACCGCGTCATTCGAGCGATATGCAAGCGCAATAGTAGCTTCAGACAATTCACTAATAAATACATACAACGTCGTTGCGCTCACAGGGCTGGAGATCGACGAATTTCTGTAGCTGTCGGGATTGAATCTGGGACATGTCAGGATTTCGAATGAAATACTAGGTACCTACATTTTACGCCTACGTAGGTATTTATTTATTTAATATAAGAGTGAAGATCATGTGGTAAACGAGCATGTGGTGAGGCTTAATATAGGTATTAATTAAACTTAAGCTCCGAACGAATTCGTACATATAAGTTAGTTCAGAATATTATTATTTACACTCATTTATGGGTAGACACTTACTTTATCATTATTATCTGCTTTCAAGTTTAAAATTTAAATTATAAGTTAAAGAACTCTCAGTCAAGAAGTTTTTCATTTAGCCACCGGCCATTAGCCTCATCATTTAAACAAGTATCGAATTTGGATTTACGAGTATCTTCGAATGAATCGGTAAGATTGAAATTTTTGCCGTTTGATATCTAATTCCATCCCCCCAGCTCGATCGAGATCGCGATATCGCACGATCTCGTGGTAACGGCCCCGAACTATGACTGTTACAATGTAATTCTTACCCTCGCCTCCAGTATCATTAGTTGAGCGAGATTTCGTATGAACGCATAATGTGTATTTGTTTTCATAATGTTGTGTGCCGTTTTCAGCCGCCCTTTGTACTTATTCCGATCCGCTTAATCGTTGTGGGAAATAATGAAATAATGTTGTGACTCGGTATCTTTTTTTTAAATTTATAACGTCATATAGTTTTATGGCCTGTAGCGTATAACGTATTATGTCGCAGATTAGGGACTGATTTAGTACTGATTGAAACGGCTTTTTAGTGTCATGCAGATCCCAAATTATTATTGTGGTATACTATTAGATACTATTAAGCATTTGAACAGTAGGTACGTAGAGCCTTAATTAATTACTTTTTGAAATTGAAAAAATATATAATATACATACGTAATATACTTTATTACTGCCACTAAATGTTTTTTTAATGAAAATACTACTTGTATAAGTACTTGTGTAAGTTAAAATAAAAATAACCACTTGGCGTTTATTTCAAAGAGTCATAGGTAATAAAACTGAAATAAGGTAATTTAAAAAAAAAAGTATTTTTTACTCTTCAAAGAATACTTATACTTAAAACTTAGAGGATTCATCCATCAGCCTTTTAAAGCCCACTGCTGGTCAAAGGCCTCCCTTAATCGGTTAACTCCTCCCAATCCTGATCTTCTGAATCCAGCGGCTACGCGCTGACTTTTTCAGGGTGAGGACCTAGTTCTATGAAAGTAAATTACTTGATATAAATTTAAATTAATTTTTAAATTCTTCCATCTGATATGTAATAGAACTATTAAAAATATATCATACTGACATCATTCAGCTGAAACGAAGGCAGGTAAATTATATTCAGACGAATAACTAATTCAACTTTTCATTTCTCAGGAAAGTTAATAGGACTTACATATTACCAGTACATAACGACGTAGGTATTTATCCACTGACTATTTGGTTAATTTTTAAGAAATAAGGTTATGCAAAGGTACCTACACAAATGAATAATGAGCTATTATTTTTTATTAATTATTACCGTTACAAAATTTTCTTAATAGCGTCAGAATTTTAAATTATATTCGCAGTTTTACGTTTTCAAAACTATAAATAAATTATTAAACACAGTAAAATAGAATTCATTACTTTCAAATGAGCCGGACTGTGAACGTCAAAACGTAAGCTGTGCCTTTGAATTCATAACTTTTAATTAACTGAAATGCTAACACAATTACAGGCTTTATGGTCGTATAAAATTTTCCGAAACGGACTGTACGCAGCCGTAAAATGTGAGAATGATTGCAAATTTTAAAACAAAGCATTGTAACGTGGAATTTAGTGCTCGGTACAGCTGGTCGCGTTCTTAAGGGAAGCTTTAGGGTTCATTGCGAGTGAGTATGGCTGGTACGAATGCCTCAGTTTGCTCGAGACCGTGTTAATTTGTCGCGACTATACCGCCTTTTCACACTACGATCGGTTGGTACGCGGCTCTAGAGGTAGAACAATTAGACTTATTGATTGTCGATTGTTATATTGGTTTTATATGTGAAAACATTCAGACTGGGGTTGAGTTGGACTAAAAGGGCAATCCAGCCTTAGATCACGTACGTTTCAAGCATGTTTAATTAACGAATTAATAAACATATTCTGAAACAGAGAAGGAAATAATAGACAAGGAAAATATTTGAAACGTCAATTACCTGCTGTGCTTTTCTGTTACTCCCTCGCATAGACGATGCGACTTTTACTAGACTGATAAGAACATCGTTTATAAAAACTAAAAAACACGCTTTTGTAGATAACCGAACTAAAATGTAGATTTTTTTATTTGATTATTTAAATTATTATAGATTCAGATTCAGATTCAGATTCATTTATTCTTCATTATATGGTATTTTATACGCTTAATAAACGTCATAACATATATTGTCATCGGTCCTTGATAAGTGTTCAAAATTTCAAATAAATCCGACCTTTCGAACTGGGCGAAAATCACGTTCAGTACATAGTTATAGTATATAGTTACATACATACATACCAAGTTAATAAAAGCGTGTCAACGTTAAAAACAGCGTCTACCAATTAGCTGGTAGCTATATTATAGGCCCTTTATCTACGTATCGTTTATTTCAAAACCTTATAGCGTCTGATATAATCTTGATACAAACAAATGTTCTTTTACTATATATAGATATAGTATAGATAGATAGTTTCTTTATTGCTTTTAAAAATCGCCACGCACCCGCTGATTGTCTGAAACAGCGTAAGAACAACTTGGAACAGATGTTACCTTCGCTCGGCTCCAAGCTCTACAATGTCGCGCGCCTTCCAGCATTGTTAACAATACGTCTCCATTTGATTTTCTTTCCCAATACTCAATGCTTAAACTATCTTTGTACATTTGACATAACAAGCTAGTCACAGGTAAATGACTTCACTAGTGTGGGTTAACTAAATCTAATTTACAATTTTTTGGATCATTGTTTCTGATTAAAGTATAGATTATCATGAGAATTACTTGTATATTTTGATAGTCGTATACGAACCAACTTGTCCTCAATACTAGCAAGGAAGTAAGCGACGCATGCATAGCTTTAGTTAAGACTTGTACGGAACTGGCTTCTATCCCTATTATTAAACAGAATGGTAATACGAGTATGGTGATCATCACTCATTTCAAATATGTATCTCTATATTTTTATGTAATAGGTATGGAAGCAAAATAGTTACATGACGGGTGCCCAGTTTATGGTCGTTAGATGGATTTTATAATTTTTACACAAAAATGTACCCTGCGAGAGTTCTATAACTTTTTTTCTTTGTTTCTCTGAATTCTAAGTAACAAACCGAGCTATAAAGCGAACACCCATCAAAATAAACAAAACGCAATTTCTGAAGCATAAAATTCCGTCCCTGCAACTTTTATTTCACCAATTCCAGAATTACGCATAACCATAAACGAGATTAAAGCATCGCTTACAACAGAGTGTTCCTTCGGCAAATCTTCAAATCCTATTTTGTCGTCTTTTATTTCGGCCGCTCAACTCGGCAACAAAGCGCGAATCACAGAAACGGCGTCGTCTAACGAATTTCCGACATTAATCCGCGGCTCTGAAGGTTTGTTCAATCAAATAAGTTCTTGCTTTATAATTTAATTCGCATTTACATTCGAACTAAATTCCCGCCGACCGACGTCGACGACGACGCCACCAAAAATTTTAATAACAAAATAACTTCGCAACTTCTCGTCAAATATAATAGCAAAGTTGGAAGTAATAAGACAAAATTTTATGCATAACAAGGGGAGCCCTTCAGGGGAGGCTGCCGAGGGGAGGAGGGGCCGCTAGCACTTGTCGGCTTGCCTAGACAGAAATGAAACGTCAGGCCTTATGAAGACGAACAACTTCTTCTTAACAAATATAAATCTACTTTTCATCCCGCGTACACTTTTTAACGCAGTCAAGGGTAACGTTAATTTACGGCCAGTGTTTTGTTCAACCTGAGCTGGTTTACTTCGTTGCCTCTTAAAAGTATTGTTTGAATCGTTAAGTCTTGCGTAGGCGAGTATTGACTCTCGAAACCGACTCAACACGCAGGAAGGAACTTTTGTAGGCATGAAAATGGAATACATTTTGTGATTTGATAAAAACATTCATTGAGTCGGTGGTCCCTGTTTGATTTTTAAGATCTTCAAAGAAATTTACATACCAATACATACTTTTACGTAAGTGAATCACAATTTAACACCGTTTTAATATTTACTGTAGTGGTTTCTTTAAAAAATTTTATGTCACATGTTGTTTGTTTTGTAATGAAACGTTGGGAGATTTCCATAATGTCTCTGTCCTAACGTAGATACCTACCAGTCGAGCATGTATGTGGTATGAGAATCGATGAATGAGAAAGGTAGTAAGTGGAGACCACCATATGGAACTAGATGTACTGATAACCCACGAAGAAAGTAGGAAACAGCTGGATTCAGAGGGCAGAGAATCGTGAGGAAAAACGGGGATTTAGGGAAGCAGAGTTTCAAAGGCTGATGATCTGATGGCTGGTCAGGCTAGTGACTG
The DNA here is from genome assembly GCA_944567765.1 of Carterocephalus palaemon. Lineage (NCBI taxonomy): Eukaryota > Metazoa > Arthropoda > Insecta > Lepidoptera > Hesperiidae > Carterocephalus > Carterocephalus palaemon. The sequence continues at coordinate 13,330,778 of OX155637.1, read as the reverse complement.
CAGTAGGTAGGTGGAACAAATGAATCCTTACTTTATGATGATGATAACATCGAAATCTACAACAGCAACGACATTAGGTATATCAACAATTAACAAACAAGCACTCACATAACCCAAGCAATGTTCCAAGATGCTGCGTTACAAATCGGGGCGTGTCAGAAGTAGATCAATAAGCCGTCAGCTGCATCAAAATTTACATACGCCAGTAAAATATATTAAAATACTGTCATCGCGCCAAGACCCGGTTGCGAGCCGTCATCGACACCGGGCGTCGTCGGTGATTAGCAGAGGGAGACAAGGAAAAAGGGCTACCCGAGCAATAATTACGTTATGTATAACCCCCCTTTACCTCCCCTCCTGAATAATTACCCCGGCAGATCAATTAAGGAAACCCTGTATTGAAACCGTTAATGAGCCAGCAAATTTTTATGACGCCAACCCAAACCAATAACGCAGTTAAGGGGCGACGCAGATTCTTTCTTTGTTTCAGATTTTCATGCCATCTTAAACGAAGCATGTTTTTATAACGCTTTAATGATCTATTGAAATCTCATTCAACGGATAAAATATCACAAACATGATTATGCATTCCTCGTAATTGAGGCAATCCCTGAGCCTCTTTCATTCAGTGCAAACATTTATCAATAGCTTTTTTCTATAGCCAACAGACAAAAAAAATCGAACTAGTCAGGATGACACACGTTAAGGGATCGGTTTGTCATAGCTACTCTCACCAGTCGTAAAGCATTTTTTTCCACTTCCTACTCAAAACGGTGTAACGACTTAACATATGGTGAACTAAATTATGTTACCTACGTCTAAGCAACAGCGAAGTAAAAATGTCCAAACATTTGTATACATTAAATAAATTTATCATCCCGTTTCGTTCGTAGGAGCATCATGAAAGGAAACTGCCTAGCACACATGGGGGCCGTCAAATCCCAAACGTATTATTTTTTCAATATCACCTCGCAGCTAATGCGAGATAACGAAATTCGCGACAATCGGATGAATGTTCGCGCCGCGTGAAATCAGCTCCTTTGTGAGGAATCTGACGAGCCGGATCAGAGTGCGCGGACGACTGTATGTACACGTGTATGTGGGCAGACGAGGGTGAGAAGCGACGATACCTGTCAAAATATGACGACTCCCGTTCAACTACAGATGTCTCTATTGTCGTCGCACTAATCTAATAATTCAGTGTTGTCGACCGTGAAAGTGTACGGCGTTCGATTAACACATTTTCGTAACGAATTATTGGAAGGCTGTCAGTTTTGCGTAAGCCGTGACAGGAGAGTGGCAGGCTGGGGTGCGTCAGGGCAGCAGGTTAGGGCCTGTCCTGCAAAAGCTTTCAACCATGCATTGCGCAGATTTTGTCATCACGATATACAGCAACAATCGGTCCCTTGAAAGCATATAGTAACATGCAATAAGCAATCAAGTACATCGTCGATACAAGAAGCCCTAGTTGATTCATCTGATGTTTCCTTTTGACTAGTTCAGATTTTAATTTTGTTTATTATTGAAAATACCATCAGCTATCTGTTAGGATGAATATAAGAACTGTTTTTTCTGTTGTATTTATACTCGTAATATATAAAAAATAATAGTCAAACTTAGAGTCTAATTTTACAGTTCTAAAGTTAATTTACTACTTATTTTTAATTATTTCTGAAATCTTATTTGACGACAGTAGACATTAATTTGACAATACTTAATTACTTTATCGCGATAACAAAGCTTATCTTAATTAAAAGGAATAAACCTTAAATATTAGACAAGTAAATTTATAGTTGGCTAGATCTACTCATAACGGATTATAATTTGCCCAATAAATATAATTTTATAAGCTCAGCTAACTAAGATTTGTTAGATTGTATTTATATGCAAATGAAACAATTAAAGTATTATAAGGTAATTACGCAAATGAATAATTTTTAAACGTTTGTGTGAATTAGAATCATTGTGGAGAGACCTTGGCTCGTGTGGAGTTTTTTCAAAGATCCTTGTTTGAACGCAGAAGCAATGTCTATCTTCTAGCTAGTAGGTACATTGCTGTCTAGGTTGCTTTAGTTCCTTTTCTGAGTGTATTCTATAGCATAGTTTACATGGCCTATTCTAACAATACATTTTCATTAATATCTAATTCTATCTGGAATTATATACGAGGTATATCACATATATCTACGCTTTATGAACAGAACAGATAAGTCCTAGTCCAGTATGTTAGGTTATTTATATGTATATTAATATTTCGATTTTTTATTATTAAATCATTGACAGCGATAGCATGAAATGACTGTATCACAGTCCCCCGACATAAAATCCAGTTACGTATTATATACATAACCTATTTATCTAGGAATTGAAATCTATAATATTGCCGGAAATAATTTATCTAATGTTAGTAATAATTAATATAAAATACAAAATTATTTAAGTAAACAAATATATTATTATGCATAGACAAACAAAGTAACTCCGTTATTCAATTACTCCTATTACTTATACTAGATACCTATAAATAAAACCAACGCCGCACAAAAACAGCAATCGCTTTCCTATTTATAATTCACAAAGCATTAAATCTCGAAGTCAACAAATTCGGTTTAAAATCTGCGCACGAAACACATCGAATTCCCCACATTTGTTAAGATACGACTACTTAGTAAAATTAGAGGGTAGGGGAGATGTGTCACAAATGTTATTTAGATGTTTACGTGTGCATTGTTGCATTAAATAAGCAACGAATCGCTGGGGGGTCGACCGAGTGGGACAATGCGATCGACACCCGGCGAACTAACGCGATTAGCTTTTATATCGGCACTCATCGGCAGTGACGTTGAAAAATTGGTTAAAATAACACTCGTGCGCTTTTCGATGCTAGCTCCTGTTCGAGCGTGTAGCGTTGACGCCGAATCGTTGATGGTCACTTTCGCCGTTCGTCTCTCCTCTGCTAGAAAATCATACTAAGTAATTGCGGTAGTTATTTTATCTGGAACTAGATGGGAACTAGTGTATGTTTCAGCCTTCATTGTTGTGAAGAGAGATCGTGGCAGAGTTTGCTATGTGGTCTACTGCGGCTACCCCATTAAATTTGGTCAGCTTGCATCTATAGCTGTGATATGTCTATAAGTAATGAGCGTATTGAGCATTCATAAATAAATTTATTAGCTGGTATCGTTGATGTCCAGAATATAATACTTAGCATAAGATTTCTCTGTAACTTTCTTATATTTCTTAGAATACAAGTCTGCTATCATCAGTTGTGATGCGAGGGTCTCTTAATAATTAGAAAATAGATCCGTTATCAGTAGTAAGCCAGTGATAGGCCGTGATGATAGTTTCAAATTCATTGTGATATTTTTGTGTTTATTCTGATATTAAAAAAAATCGTATCTTCTACATATACTAAGCTAGTCTTATTAAAATATTGAAGTAAGTGGAACTGCATGTCAATTTCTATTTACGAATTCTAGGGGTGAAACACGGCACTGTTATATCCCCACAACCCTGTAGGTAGGTTCAGTTTGCAAAGCCCGACTCCGAGATCTGCTTAATGCCGAGATAATGTTCAGACACACTAGTTAATTGCAAACAGTGCACCGCATTCGAACCCCGGCTTGGGGACCTTTTACGTCCCCAAGAGACCCCAGCCCCCTCGCTCTCATACACCCATCTTACCGACACCGACCTCTTCGTTCACTCCTAATGGAAACCCATCTGATATGTATCGCATCTCGCTAAAATACGCATGAAATTTAAATGACCCACTCAAGAAAGAAACCAGTATAAAAATTGTCGCCCCAGAAATGTATGGCGAAATGTTTGTGTGATGAACAATAGCGAAGCCACCAACGCAGAATATCGGATTCCCGCAGAGCAATTTATGAATAGAATAATGCAGGGCTACACAAAACCCGTGCGAGAGTCGTCATCAATCAATGTACTTCGAAATGTTTCATTAGTAAACATTAAGATGTTTGCTTACATGTCCGAATGTTGTCCGATGCGATATGGCAGGATTCCTTGAAATGGACGTCCGCGTCCGGATTTGATATATTGTTGGTGAGAAACGCATGGCCAACAATGGTCGAGGGTAAATAAATCGCACAGGCTGGGACTGCCTGCGACGCGGTAGGTGTCTCGGCCACTGCGAGGTGAGAATACATCATTACAAAACAGTTCAACTGTGCTGTCTCACTAGATGCTTTATTGATGTCAAATGCATTGTCCAAAATAAATGTCTGGTCAGAAAGTTGCAGAAAAACTGAGATATCAATTAAAATCTGGAACATTTTAAACTATTTGAGATAGAATCTCAGTTTCTCGTACCGTTTTTGTTATGTTACGTTGTCAACCTATAGTTTAGTAATGGTAACACAATTGCCAAAAGTAGAATATATGATGATGACGATGTAATTTCTGGGTCATTTTATTCATGTCATGTGACGACAAAACGTTGGTTGCAATGCTGTTCACCGTTAGCAGTAGAATAACTTTTAATCAGCAAACTGCTGTGAGCTGTGTTATTTTAAAATTTCAGTAAACAAACACATTTACAAACTTACAAGGAGTTCTTGTACAGTCATTTGTTTGGAATTGGAAGGAAAAATGGTATTCCAAAATTATTCTTTTATATTGTGATTAAGCTTAATGGTCGGTCCTTTAATTAATACATTTTAGTTATCTATATTATTTAGAAACAACATTGTATTTACAACAGAAGTTTGTAAGTTTATATCATTGTATTTAAAAATGATAATTATGACCTAAGTTTATACTCGTAATGTACTTATTTATCCGTCAAGAGCTAGAAGACAATCCAGTTCTTTTTCCATGGTCTTCGGATCCTCCTAAGGTGTCCTATGTCTTACTACCTACTGCTTATCATGCTACGTATACTTATATGCTCGTAATTTGGACCGAAAGTGAGTGACAAAACGCACAACGTGTCTTTACAACTAGCGGTGAGTGGAGACCCTTACGGTGGTTGTTCCACAAGCAATTTCTTTGAATGCGTTACATCTGGTCATGTCAATCATTATTTTATCCTTTGTAATTTGTTTTGGAACACCACCTCTAACTCTTCATATTCGGTATTAAGAGGCTGCATTATGTATCTACTTAAATGCTCTAAACAAAAATTGGGTAGGTATGGAAGTACTAGTAATATCTACTTTGTTTCAGTGAATTTACCTTAGAATTTAAGGACAATAGAATCAGCGGGCTCAATAATTAACGTTATTTGTGTTATTACGCCTTTCAATAGTTCCATGTCTGTACTCATTAAATTAGTAATACACTTAGAAACGCCATTGAAAAGCTAATTTTTCATCCAACCGAATTGATAAAGGATGCAAGTAGGTAAGTGGTGTGTTGATAAGCAAAAGTCGTAGTTGGAGTTTAGCATTTAACGCGACAACAAAGCAGTATGTAACTTCTTGTAATATACTCGTACCTATTACCATAGACCACCTGCCCACCTGGCCTATGGAATATTTCCTTTTTAAGGTCCATTTTATGCGGCGACAGGCCAGTGGCTATCGATCTCGCCTCTCATTCGAGCGGTCCGGGTTCAAACCCAAGCGACATCAATGCCTTTTGTAAGTTATTTGCGATTTAAGAAATTAACTGTCACATGCTATAACGTGAAGGCACATCGTGAGGAAACCTGCATGCTTGAGAGTTCATCTTAATGTTCTCGAAGGCATGTGAAGTCTGCCAATCCGCGCTTGCCCAGCGTGACCAGCGTGATGGACTAAGGCCTAACCCTCCTATTCTGAGAGGAAACCTGTGCCGTGGTTGTGATGAGCGCACCACTATTGGAAGGTAGCCAAACAAAAAAAAAAACCATATCCATATCCATCTGGTGGTCGTAAGCGCGACTGCTAAGCTAGAGGTCCCGGGTTCGATCCCCGGGTCGGTCAAAATATTATTGGGTTTTTCTAACATTATATTCCCAATTGTAATATGAAATTCTTGAGTAGAACCTTTAGTAAGTAATACAGTCCGTGGTAGAACGAAGTCTGTATTTTTCCTGGTGAATGGCAATATGGCAATGGAACAAAACTGGTGATAGGTAATAATTATGGTGATAGTAATTATGGTCATAGAAAATATACATTGCTTTATTTTTATTTCTTTAACGATGCAACAAGAAGAGTCTACACACCTCTGCCCACCCTTTAGGGAAATACAGGCGTGATGTTATGAATCAGCTTCGTGGGATGGTTGGTTGTAATCAGAGACGTGGATGGATGAAAAACCTCCGTCACAGTAGGTACCTAGGTATCCTATTTTATCTGGTATCTGTTTTCCAAAGTAGGAAAAAAAAAGGTACCATATTGGTATTAGGTACCGTATTACCGTGAGACTAAGAGTACCTACCAACCCATGATTCAGGCCTCTTCCTTTGTGATGAGATCATTCTGCTTTTCAACAGTCTTCTAATTAGTTGTAACACATTAACACTAGAACAAAATGAAGATGAAGAAGAGAAGAGAAATTCCAAATGCCAAGGACACCGGTCGGTCACACACACAGAGAACTTTCCATAATCTGTGGTCACACACATCTTGGTGAACAAGCAATGGGTTATCGGCTCGACGGGAGTAGGGAGTACCTACTTGCCTAGGCAAACGTGGTAACACTTCCTGCGTTCCTGCTAGGTGTCGAAGATTTGTGCAAGGCTGCGGAAAGTGAGCGGAAAGATCAGAAGAACTAAAGATCCTGCGTTTATTCACTAACATGTAAATGGAATTTGCTTTAAGCACTGAATTCTGTTCGAATAATTCAAAGCTCATACAGCGCACCCACCTTAATTCCAGCCGTAGCCCTATAAATAGGTAATAAATAATGTTTATTTGCATAACAAGGTCAGTTTAAGATTTTGTTAAATACAGTGTTATTTGAAACACAATTCTGTAAACATTTTATAAAACGCAATAACATATAAATCAGTTTTAAAGGTTATTTTAAGTTATTTTAAGGTATGTTTGGAAAGGTAAGTAGGCTCACTACCTACATTTCATACGGTTCGTTTCGGATCGCAAATACTTTAACTTACCTCGGCTTTTGAGAGAATAAGCTTCGCTTTGTGCTTGTTTATGACATCTATAATGACTTTTAGAAATAAAAATATTAAATAGGTAGTATTAATCAATAAAACTATAATAACGAACACGGTACTAATTCAAAATATTAAGAAATTGTGAAATCAGTAGGTATTTAGGTTTAATTAGTTATAGCCTTTAATTTAGTAAAAAGTGTACGAAAAATGTTTTTTAAAGCTGTTTCATTTAGTTCCATATACCTACTGTGTATATCCTCGGATTCTGTTTCCTTAGACCTCAATCATCCATAATTAGACCTCAAGGATAATAATGCATCTGTGATCGAGTTGGCAGATAAGATTTTACTATGAAAACCTTTTTAAATCAGGTCGGTAGTAGGTATGCAAAGCAGAATTTTAAACCAAATGATTTCATAGGTAGTGAGCTTGGGACTATCTTGGGGCCGACATTTGAGTTCTTCTTTTTGGAAATTCCGTCCCCGTTCTCAAACAAGTCGTTCTTAATACCTAAGTATCAGTTCAAAATCTGTCCTTTGTTCCATGAAAATGCAACAAATAGGCACAAGTTACAATAATTCAAAAAGATTTATTTAATTAGTTGAGGATATAAGGTTTAATTTACCTATTAATTTACTTCAAATGTTGTAAAGTGCCTGGAACGAGCACGCTATCGTTAGCAACCTAATGTTGTTGCGCAGTGAACCTGCGCAGGCGCTGAATTCGATATAATCGTAGATCAAATTTTACGTGAAAGCTATAATGCACTACTTATTTGTTAATAAAATTAAATAATGTTGGTTGAATGTATCCTTCCGTACTTATTACTACTGTCTCTTTATTATTGGGTAAGTTAACTAATTCACAAATATAAGTAGGTACTAAAGATAAATTCCTTTAGTCGAATAATGTCACCTTAACATCTTCTTTATTACATCATCACTATTATCTGTTTTATGCATCAGTTGCATTAGTACCTAGGTAAAAAAGAAGTTCATTCGGTGACTGCTTCATAAAACACGTTAACGTTAGTTAAATTAGACAAAGTAACTAAGTAAGAAACCAATCTGGTCTAAACCAACGGCCGTTGACACTACGAGCTACGTCGATAATTCTTGTTTGTCAACGAATTTCATTGTTACGCGCAAAGCGAAAGACCGTGCAATGTTGTAGAAGAGTGTTTCCATCGCTGCGACCCATAGACGTTCCACTGTTGGGCACGGGTCTCCCCCACAGACGCAGCAGCGGGAGGTCTAGAGAACACACCACCACGTTGCTCCAATGCGGTTTGGTGGAGGGGTTAGTGGCCAACCCAGTGTCGAATGTTCTCAAGCCACCCGAAGGTCTTCAACAAGGCTTACAACTGTTTCTACCATTGAAAACAACCGGGACCGACGGCTTTTACGTGCCCGGTAGCGTCCACGAAATTTTGCCACTAGCGGTCGCCCATCCACAAATCGACCGCGCCCATCTGTGCTTAACTCTTTCGATCACATTGAATCGACATGAGCCATTGGGCTATGGACGCTACAGTGTTTTCGAGTGTTTCCATACTAGCATATAACAAATAATGGTAACACACTTTTAGAATACTTTTGACTTCAGTTCCGCCACTGCCAATGGCACTGACATACCTACTCATAGTTTCGTTGTTGAGACACCTACCTACGTGTACCACGATAATATGGAGCTTACTGTTTTACTAGTGTAGTGGTCGAACCGACTGCTCGGCTGGAATTCCTGGGTATTGAACCCCGGGTCAGGTAGAGGCTTTTAATTTCCACCTTATACTGAATAAGCAATTTATTAAAACACGAAATTCAAACTGTACCGTTATTTTGTTTACAATACCATGTTACGCTTTGATTGCATGTTATCAAAAATGGCTTCATTCAGCCCAAACTTTACCTACCGCTTAATTAAATCTAACATCAATAACAGTCTTTCACCGAAGATAACAAGAGGCATTTTATTTGGAAATATTAAAATAAGCACATCCTTTTGGGTTGTAATTATAGCTTGATGCCAAATCTTTAGGTACATCCTGACCGAGAGGCGACTACGGCGAGTGAAGCGATTTTTAGAAGTGAACAAGCGAAGCCTCTCTAAATATTATAACGTTGAAAAGCCTAGCGAGAGAATTCTTTACAGCGTAGGTAGCTACTACAGTTTAGGGACGTTAAGTGGCTATATTTGAAAAAGATTTTTTTGATGGGTTATTTTAACAATTCTATTTTGATAAAAAGTTATAAGGTAAGGTAACTAGCTAACCTACTTGTGCTAATCAGACTTCTTAATAAATTCTTACGAGAGAAGTGTGCAACTATGCAATATGACATGTCAGTTTATTTTTAACCATAGATCAGAATGTGCCATATTTTGTAGTATTTAAACTCTTGTATTACAATATATTAGTTTTATGATAAAGTTTAATAATATTTCATAGAATTATATGTCTGGTAAAATAATCACTTCTCTAGTGCAATCAAGAAAAAAGTTATGTTGTGCCAGACAAGTTTCAAATCGCTTTCCTGAACATATTGCATAAATACTCTGCATAATATTAGCCTAGTTGACTTTTCTATTGTTTGAAAGTTTATTTTTTAAATTATCTCTTATCGTTCATCGCTTTTTGATGTGTCCGGTAGCATCGAGTTTGATGTTCTTAACATAACCCGACTCTTAAATAATACGCATGAGAATAACTGCTTTGCATAACGAAGCTCGTAAATTCGCGAATGTTTTAATAAACCATCATCCATTAGTAGATTTTATTGCAAGGATAATAAATGTTTTATTAAATTTGCTGGTTTTATTACAACACGATTCATCTCAACGTGGTCATTGAGTACGACTTGAAAACTTATGATAACGTTTATAATTGTAATATTCATGCAAGCAGTTAACATGTTGTAACCGGATTTTTGATTATACAAAACTTGTGCTTTTTTAGTCATAGTTTATTCTCTCTTGCTTCGGCCCACATTCTCCCAAGGCACGCCACTAAGCCCAATCTTCAGCTCTCCTCATCCACATGCCATAAACTCCACAAATCTATATATATAAAAAGGAGAAGGTGACTGACTGACTGACTGACTGACTGACTGACTGACATATCAACGCAGGGCCTAAACTATAAGAGTTAGAAACTTGAAATTTTGCACAGGGGTTCCTTTTATAGCGTAGGGGAGCACTAAGAAAGGATTTTTGAAAATTCACCCCCTAAGGGGGTAAAACGGGGGTGCAAAGTTAGTATGAAACTTTGCCGTTTTTGAAGTCAAGTTGGCAACCCGAACGCGGGAAGACGTCGTTAATGGGTCTAATTCTACGCGAGCGAAGCTGCGGGCGTCCACTAGTCTCAACATAATGTAACGCTTATTTATTAATTTCATAAAGTATTAATTCATTGAATTGAATATTTGAAAAGAGTCCATACAACGGCATGACATTGTACTACATACCTACGTTCATTCATTTATCAATCCATCAATTTATTAACACAAATAATAACGTACTGTAGGCACAAAAAGTAACTATGTAGGTATTTGTTTTAAATAAAATCATTATATCAGTATCAGTCATATATTTACGACTATGCAGCACCACTCATCCGCTGCAGCCCATGACAACTATGACTGACTTTGAACAAGACTCAAATAGGGACTGGGATAATATAATATAGTAATTATAATTGTATAATTTTAATTGTATATGCTTGACGATCGCGTAGCTTTGCCAAATTGCCTTCCTTTAGCATTCCGCACAGCCGGGCACTAGTCATACTTGAGTCTTATTAAAGTGTTGTCAATGCCGATCAGTGTGGGAAGTAGCTCCACCTAACTCTCAAACAAACGAATGGATAACATTTATTAAATCTACACTGCTCTCTCGAATGTTTTCCGCCCTCCTTCGCCTCACTTAATCATCTGGCAACCAATAAAAAGGGTATACTTACAACTCTTACATGCATTCCTTAAATTCAAAACTCCACAGAAATAACTTATAATAATTATAACGCACTTATACTCATTCATCTCCTAGTGACCCTAGTGTATTATGCTCGTAATTTATAACGAACGGACACACAACGAACACTAATAAATGGCCTATTGAATACTATTGACATTACACAAAAAATATTGGTCAAGCGAGAGCAGTCTCCTTCGAGGGTTCTGTCTGAATATCCTGCGGATATTTTATCAATATGAAAACTAAACAAGATTGCCTTACTTTCTGTAAAGAATGGATTAAGCTCTAATCCAAGCTACTTAAAGCATTTCTCGGCTGCTCTTAAACACTGGATAAATATGTAAAAAAAAACATTACCTATTCATGACATTGTAATATCCAGGCTGAAGGAGTTGATGATGTCGAACTTAATCAAATTAAAACATCAATACCTACCAAGATAAATATTTATGTTACCTATCTGTGTATAAAAAACAAATGTTAAACTACTTAACTTTTATATGACACGGCACCCAAAAATCGAAAAAGGGTCCATTGATATAAATAAATACAAACTTCATCACTAAAATGATAGAGGCGATAGCAAACAAACAAACAGAGTTGGGAGAAGCGCGTGCCTCGGATTAGGTGCATTTTCATATCAAAGGCTCGGCTCAGTTAAGTAATTCATAATACTTGCGTTGGGACCGACGTCGCCTTTCTTATTTAACAGGGGAGTTGCGTGGGAGAATTTAATTTGTTGCACTTTTAGTTTGACGTTGTGTCTCACTATCAGCTTACGCGATGATGGGCGTTTCATTTGTAGTTTTGTATTTATGATTTTATGATCATGCGACGTTATTGTCTTATTGCATAAGTATGGTCAGTAAAATAAGTACGCTTAGTAAATTTATGTCGTTTTTGAATGTTATATACCTAGTATTGTAGTATTACAATGTATGATTTTTTTTTCTTCTTTTCTTAATTAATTCTTTTGTCGAATATTTTTATTGCAATAATTTTTATTGCTGCAAGTTATTAATAAATAATTAGGGCAGCTTGTGGCGAGCTGTTGGGGAGTAGCGACCCCACGGACCCGAGTTCCCCGGAGACTCGATCAGGCTCCCCATCTCCGGCTTGCCTTTGCTGGCTGGTCGGAGTGGACCCCAGAAGGGGCCGCAGGAGTCTCGCCTCTGGCTTGCCTTAACCGGCCGTCCAGAGTGGGGCGTTAGAGCTATATGCTCGCAGGGTGGAAGTGAAACTTGCGTAAGTCGCGAGTTGGTAGAGTGGGTAAAACCACCTCATTTAAAGCGCGGTACACCTCTCGACACCCTGAGCCACTCACGAACATGTTGCCGCCTTTGCCGTCCAGCGTGTCGGCATGTTGCCCATACAGTGAGTGGCGAGTCATCACCTGCCGCTTTTTAGGTTTGTAACGATCTGAATGGCAGGTGTCATAGTTCTCCATAGCCCATGTATCAGTCCCTCTAAATCCACCACAATAGACCCAATATAGTTTCCATTCCTTTGCAATAGTTCCTGTACATCTGGCGGGGCCCACCTTCGGGTGTACCAATTGATGGTGCAGTCGATCGAGGGTGGTATCCGCCACGTGTGCCACATCACAACTCATTAAAATGTCTCGAAGGGGCCTCTACGTGTTGGACCTGTGTCCCCACGCAAGCCTTCCAAATTACCGGGTCCACATCTGGACCCGTGAAATTTAAAGGGATACAAAATAATAATAAGTGTTCTACTTAATTGATATAAAAAATATGCACATAATGTTTTACCATTATTGTTGGTTGTATAGTGTAGATTGTGGAGTTACATTGTGATATGTGTATATCTCTTAACATAAATGTTTGCGGTAACTTGTTTAATTTTATAAAATATGGTTTGCGTAAGAATTGACGGTTGCAATGGGGTTGGCGTTAACGTAAGGATATAAAAAGATGTTTCTCATCTAAGAGTGAAATAATATTTATTTTTCATTAATTATAAAGTATATCAAATTAAAGACTGCAAACGTTGTTCCTCATATTTTCAGGTTGTCTCTTTTGCAAAAAAAAAACGGGCAGTTTATGGTTTTTCTCTACTTCATTGAATATTACAAGAAAGAGGTTTTATTAATTGGACGTTCTATTAGCATGTTATTTAAAGCATGTTTCTTTCGTTTACATATATAGACCTCGGACGGATTGCGTCTTATCAAAGAGCAATGTAATCGCTACTCGCCACCACTTCGGCGCATGCCTTAATCGCATTAGCTCAAATTCATATCTTTATTCGCTCGTGTCATTCGTATCGTCAGTTTGCATTGCAAGGACTAACTAATTTATAGCGGGCGTTGTGCCGTCTAATCGTGATTTGTTTTGTGTGCAGGCTTATGAATTTTTAAATTGATTTGTCTTTATTAGGTGCTCTGATAAGAATGTTTAATGATTTGTCCAACGAAGGGCATTACATGTAAAATTGGTACTTTGAAACTTTAAGACTTTAGCCTAATCTGTTCAAACATGCGTTGCTACTACTAAGCATTTCGTTTCTCTTACTTATTGTAGGGTTAGCAAAAGATTAATAATTGAATTACAAAACACTGTAAAATTTAATAATTTAAATTAAACTGTAGCAAATTCGACCGGACCACCGTGCGTCCCGAGATTTGTAGCATTTCCATGAATTTTGTTTATTCAACATTGGTTCTCCGCTTTTTTTACATGTTTTTTTAACGTGTGTACACTTGATTTATCCCCGCCCATTAGGTCATGGTGAGTAATGCTGCGAGCCGAGCCCTGGCCTCGCTCCGGGGCGTCCGATATATTCGCGTAGATAGCAAATACACGTGTTGTCAACTTGTACGTTTTCATCCAAATACCGTATTTGATAAATTCAACGTTTCTATATTAGTATGTATTTTATCGTCGTAATGACACGTTTTTTAGTCGGAGGTGTCGATTATTGAAGTCGTTTTCGGGCGCGCGGAACGGTGTCTCTGATTGATTAGTTTTGTGTTATGCGATGTTGTTTACTATTGCTTTGCTGTTGAATTATTTATTGTCGTTTTTTTTTAATTTGAGAGCTATGCAATTATTGCTAACTAACTAACTAACACACTAAAACATGAGGTGTATTCAGTCAAATATATTTTGAGGTATGATTTTAAATATGGATGATAATGTTGATTTACCTTTATTTATATTTGTAAGTGACGTGACATAGTAGTTATTAACTCAACTTATTTAAATATAAAGCAAATATGGTTGATTAATAAGGTACTTATACAATAAAAGGTATAAATAAATAAATATTTGTATCCTGGCAGTAACTCGAGCGGAGCAATGCTCGACGAATACTGACGTTAAGGAATAATGACGATGTTTAGGATACAGAATCATAAATGAAATCAGCAGTGGGTGATGGAAAGCTGATGGATGGATAGGTACCTCGTTTAATACCTAAGCGTATTAAACGAGGTATCCCATCATGCATCATTTCATCATTCATGGTATGAACAATGATTGAAAAAAAATAAATTAAATACGTAGAGAAGATATCAATACTAATCGAAGCATAACACGTCTTAAAACAAACAAATGGCACGTCAGTTGACGCGTCACTCGCGCTCGAGAGCCTGAAAGGGCGCAGTCACCAAGTGTTAGAAACATTCATAAACAACTTAAACAAATCAACGTATATCATAAACAAAGGCCACTTGTCACCCGACGTAAGCGTTTTTGTTCGTCTTGCATTATTATAACAACAGTTTTTGTGGCCAAGCGATGTAGGAAGGAAGCCGCCGCGGGCGGTCCGTGCCCCCCGGGGTATGCGTACACAAAACATTTCGTGATCTACAAAGACAAAAGGAAAATTAAAATCTGTTAAACTCGGCACGGACTGTACTCGTACTTGGATTCGAATCGAATACACAATATATTGTCTCAAATGCATTTTGAAAGTACCGTTTCGAATGTTCCGAATTGGTCAGCGAAATACCTCTGACAACCTGAGCGTACTCGTATACACCTAATGCGAAGATAAATGCACTACTTAATCCTCGATAATTCACGCCAGAGAATGATAAATTGGTGCTTAATTTACGACATCCAGATGATATATGACTAACCAAAATACTTAGGTCTTATTAGCTTGCAAGGAAACATTAGATAGTGTTGTGACGAAGCAACGATGTGGAAAATGTAAAGTATGTTGCCTATTTATAAAAAAATATATTGCTAGAAGTCTAACAAACCGCACTTATGTTAAACATTCATTAGGTGCATACAGCAAAAATATACGGCTGCACTTAGCTCCACTTACCTACGTATGATAGCGTATTTACATATTATTTATTATTCATGGAAACAAATGTCCTTTGAATGGTTTTGGATTTGTTGACTTAATACAAACTGCTTTTACGAGAGGTGGACGTCGTCGTCCTGGTATAATGGATGGGCCGGCGTTCACATTTTGCACAAATGTTTCTCTTATTTAGAGGATTGTGGAATTTATTATCATCGTGAGTCAATTGTATTGTCTTTATGGAATTATTAGTTTTCTGCGCGACGAACATTGCTATCATTGTAAAATGTTGTAGTTGTTAGCGAAAATAAACAAATTTCATTTCATTTCATTTCATTTCATTTCATTTTGTTTTTTTCTTCGTCTCGTTTTATGAGTTGAATTAGGTACAGGATTATTATGGTTGTCTTTGTCCGTTTCACGTGCGTTTTTACCTACCATATTCATAATGTTACAAAGTTAGTATGTTTTTGTTATGACTTAAATTTCAAATTAAATTTTGAATTGAAATTTCAATTACAATTTAAACGAGAATAAATCCATAAATAAAGTTAAATTATAATGTTTTCGAGAATAACATAACTAATAAACAAATTACATATATTATTATTGTGACAAACTGCTCGCCTTAACAAACAAACGCGAACAGCGCAACAAGAGCATTCTCACGGTTAATTTCATCAGAATCACTTTTGGCCGAGCATATCGAGGTTACTTGGTCTTTTTTTACAAGCACACTTTGAGCAAGTGCGATCGTCTCCGGAAATCAATGGTGTAATAAAGAGCTAAGGTAGAAAGCGGCCACTCGCTGCGTGATAGATGCGCACTGGCAAGCGACAAACAAAAAAAATCAAAATCGACTTAGCAAGCATGTTAAATAAAATGAATGAGTCCCTCGTATATCTTCACTTGCTTAGTATGACATAAATTATAATAACATTATGTTGTACACGTTCAAGAAGTCCCAACAAATTCTCATTCAGTAGAAAAATAAGACGTTTCACAAAAAATATTGTCCGAGTTATTAAGATGAGGCCAAATAGAATAAAAGTAGGAAATTCTAATGTCATCCCGCTGGTGCTGTTGCCTTGGTCTCCCTTTGTGCTTGTTAACATGACTAATGTCACATGAATTTGGATTAGAAACAGAATAACATGTTAATATATCAGTGTCCAATCGGCGGTCAGTAAAGTTCGAATTTCTCAATATTTTGTACCTAATTCCTCTGTATTTTTATTTTTACACTTCACTTCGGGCGAGGGCGCCCCCTCTATTATACCTACTTGCTAGTTTTACCCTTTTTAATTTTACTGTTAAGGTTCATGCCAAACTGGACGGATAGAAAAAGAAATATAAATCCATCGATTCATTATGCTTAAGGTAAATCTATTACCGCGGTGTACATTAACATAAACACTTAAAATATGTCACATAAAACTCTTAAATGTATAGGCAATTAATTTAATGTAACAGAGAGAGCTTGTTACGTTACGTATATATGAATCAGCTCTTCAGCCTTTTGATCTTAGTCTATATAATGTTTTTAAACATAACTATTAGTATTACTGACCACATGAATAATACCTGTACACGTAGAGTTGCTTAGCTCCTGCATTAAAAGTTGAATTTAACTGTAGAATAGCTATTGCCATTATAAGAGATTTATGTTATCGCTAACATCTAGTGTAGCCACGTAAAGCATTCGTTCCACTGATATATTAGCTCGTGTTCCTTCTTTACTTTGCTTCGATACCAGTTATAGTTCACAGGAAAATATCACGTGCAAGGACTTTCATATTTATACCAAAATGGACTGTATGGACCGTCGATCTCAACCAACAATCGGTGACAAAGCAAAAAATGATGTAGGTATACGGGTAACTACTGATATTGCAATATTAGAACCACGACCTACTAAAATTGGTATAAAATAAGTCGGTGTGTCCAACCCTGATGTCGGATAGCATGGAACGTACAATTTATGCGATGGGCAAACGCGCGAACGCTACCTTATCGTCGGCCATTGGCAATAGTAATTATGTTTTGTGTGTAATTGCAAGGCAAGAATGTTTTCTTTTTTCTATTTTGTTTCTAAAATATTTTCCAATTAAATCATTAAACCAATCATACACACATATTCTACCAAATTACTTAAGTCATCTTTATCTATATTTAATTATAATAGTGTGTATCAGTGATCAGAAGTGTCGGACGTGTGCCGATGAGTGGAACGCAAAGTCGGTGATAAAATTGCAACAAATTATCGGTCCGATAATCGAACCCATGTAAAATCTGACGTGAAGTTTTCCATTGTGTTTTCCGTAGTCTTTATCAGTCTGAGGTTAAAACCAGTATCGAACACGACGTGGAGGTTAACCACATGCCTCTGCGGGAAGGCTCTAAACAATATTCGTCGCTATCTAATTAGGAGAGTCGTAAAAATCGATTAGCGAGTTCGACTTTATGTAACCGCACGCCTCTGCTCCTTTTATTATCAATTAGGTGGGTTTATGTGTCGAGTAGGTGAGGATTAGGTGGTCCGGGAGCGTGCGTGTCTACGCTAGTATACGGGGGCTTAGTCCCGAGGGATGGTCACCCTTCAACACTCAAGCATGACAGCTGCCTTCCTCGTGTCCGATGAGGAATTTTATAGCACGGAATTGACAACCCTGTTACACCGTGGACACAAAATTATTGGCAAAATTTGTGGTTGCATATTGTTTCGTGTTTGTAAAGAATCCGTAATATTTCATTCAAAGAAACAGTCCTAAATCTAATCTAATCTTGCACTTAATTAGGGATTTAATCCAAAGATTCTATTAAGTGATATAGTATACTACGACGGAAAGTATAGGTATGTACCTATCTTAAATGAACATCAGCCTATATTCTTAAAACCTTTTTTTTTTAATCTACTATTTAAATGCAGAGATGATGCCGCGATGAATTATACTCGCAATGACCTCGAAGAGAGATGCGCGAATCTCGGCGGGGTCCTATAGGTATATACTTTAGTCTTGTCCGTTTTTGTTAATGTGAAAATTAAATCAGACTTGTTTCGCGGGATGAACCAGGGCGCCGCGCCGTTATTGCTTGTAACCGCTAACACGTAATATGTGTTTCATGGTTATGAATAAGTAATTCAAATCTTTTTATTCGTTCAATGCAAAGCATCGACATTATTTATAGTGATAGTTCTTTTGTTTGAACAATGTGAGGACGCGTTTGTTTTTTGTTGTATTTGTTATAATATTATAATTGTGTTATTATCTTATTATTTTTTTCCCTAATAAAAATTAAACCTTAATAATATTACCTTCATGCGATGTAAAACAATATTTTAATTGAAAAAGCTGTTTTACATCACATAATATGGTTTGAAATTGCGAGCAAATTTCAGCCGACCATCCATAATCTACTACTTTAAAGATAAAATAACAAGTTTTTTTTAGTCAAAATGAATATATTGAAGCTTCTGAATGTACTTAAACATTTAATTTATTCGTTTATTTAAACGGAATCGCACCGGCATCGCACATTTCGATGCCGGTATCATCAATGCCTATAAAAGTCTGATAACAGAAAGCAATCACGGCACGGGAATTCATTTAGACCTTAAACTTCGTATTTCTGAGCCCTCTCCGTGTAGGAATTCTCATTGATTTCTGGGCCCGTCGTCTGAAGCGTGAAAGTATGCCCAAGTTCGATATTTGATTCCAATAGAAATATTAATGAGACAAATCTTGGTACTCGTTTCCGTAAGTCCTCCCGCGTACTGAATAACGTATGCCGAACGAAACGATGTGGGTAGACGACTTAAGTATTGACAGACATTTTGAACCTTACAAACTATTGAATAGAAGCTATTTTAGATTGAAAGAGTGCGCTATTACGGGAGTAGTTGAGCCCGTACCCAGTCAAAGTTTTTGTTGTTGAAACAGTTGAAATTTGTTTTGACGGATTGATATCGCTCGGGGATTCGCTCTATTTTCACAGTCGAATTGGATTTTGCTTTCCTTTGACCAACGATTATGTTTTTATCAGTTGTCAATATTTTTGCACAGTGAAAAGGGTTTTTTATAGGGCTAAACCTTTTTTTACGACTGATGAATGTAATCTAGATCACAGAGTACATTTTATATAACTGAAAATCTAGATGTCAGCTGAGAATCTTTATCTCTACTAATGTCAAGCTTACATAAATGTTTTTTTTTAAATTGAGCTCAAAACTACTAACTTGATAAAAATAATCGATCGATATACATAATTGTAGCCATTTTAAATTTAATGACATTTTGCCTGTAATTTATCCATCACTAAACCTCATTAGAAAAGTACCGGTGTTTATTGTACTCACATAAAATTATACTTTTTGTTTGTTGATTTAAGTATACAAGATACAAAAAAGAGTTCTTGACAGAAAAGATCTTTCAGCATTCTTACTCTCTACTATTATGCCTCTACATTCTTATGTCGACTACGTTTATGTCAAATAACTAGTCTGTGGACGGAAGACAAATAGTGTGTTTCATCTCTTAAAAATGTCACGATAACAAATCTATTATTTGTATAATAATCTATAGTTTCTCGATAAATGAAGTAGCTGAGCGTAGACGAATTGCCACAGATAAATTATTGTAAGTAATATCGCTTACCCATAACTAAACTGTGGGATGGAATGCGAGATCACATCTTGGACGATCGGTGCACGATATAAGCTGACTACAAAGTATTAAGTATTATGTTTGATGGTAAACAATTTTGTTCCGGTAAAATATTGTGACTACTTCGACTTTGTATGTAGAGCCGAGAGCATGCTTAGAGTATTTGTATCATTTTGGTTATTAGTTTGGAGCTGCGAACTGCAGCGTAGTTTATTTTTGTCACTGAGGTTGATAAATAGCTAGACTGGAAACTTGATGGGTGGTCACTGAATGCACTTCAAAAATCTTCGGCACACTTAATAGGTACTCGTTCTATATAACAATAGAGCCAGCCATAGCTAACAAAATGTATTCTCCCTTGTTACAGTTATTACTAGATACATCAAGGTAACAAAAAAGTGTAGTTTGGCGCTCTCGTGAAATTAATTAGATTACATAGTTAAATTGGGATAAGTTTTTGTATGATAACCATTACACTTAAATATCTTCAAAGCTCTTTTTTGTGAATATAAATTGTAAACTTATGAAAAGTATACTTGAATCTAGAGTATGATAGATTACAAAGTAAAAAATATTCTGCCGCACTCAGCACAGCGGTTAGAGCATGCCCAGTACCTACTGATGGGCAGGTCGTCGATTCAAATTCCTCTGGTGAAGATTTTTTTTCAAAGTGCATTATTATGTAACCTATTAGGTACTTACTTATATTGAACTAATATTCCATGTATAGGTAAATATGTATACGAATATTACTAACCCTGTAAAACGATGAGAATTAGAAAATAAGGCTTATCTCGAAGATCTTTTTATTCAAAAATTCGCAGATTATTTATGCAATCGGTCGGCGACTCGTATATAAAATATCGTGTATAATCTGTTTAGTGTGGTAATAAATAAGAAAGCTTGGGTTCCATGCATACAGGGGCCGCATTACGTAATAGTTTGATTTATTAGGTTCGGCAAGGTGCACCCGAACGCCGGTGCCCCTCTCAATTCGTGTTAGAATTTCGCATCGCCAACCCTTCCGTAAGCCGATTTCTACTAAAATACTATCCGTTTGTTTGTTTCAGTTTAACACAGTTCTCTTATTTTTGAAATAAGTAGCATACTAATATTATTTATTTTTATATATATATATATCTACTAGCTGACCCCGCAAACGTTGTTCTGCCATATGAAATGTCAAAGTGACGCAACACTTCATGTAAATGAATTCACGTTAATGAACGACGGATATAATATTTGGATATTTTTCATACAAAAAAAACTAAAATCCAGGACCAGTGGACCAAATTGTGAATCTAAACCATGCTCGAATCCCCTTGAATACACAACAAATTTTATCAACATCCAGCAGTTTAGGAGGAGCTATAATATCATTGTATATTAAGACATTATTAGGTACGTACAGTTACTGCTGTGCGTATTTCAATAACAAAATTAAAAAATATTTCTAACGGCTATCCAGTTTATAAATTTAAATAATTATATGTATTAAAATTAAACAGAACAAGAGACGCGTTGTGCCAAGATAGAGGACCTAAGTCGACCCCAGATATACCAGGGTTGGGAAAATTATTATTTGGGTTTCCTTGAAAATCCAATTATCTATTTATTCAATGTTTCGTGTTAAAATAAGTAGAAATCTGTGGTAGAAATAAAAGTCTTGCATTCCCCTTTGTCCATTAAATTTACCAAAATAAAAGATATAAAAATACAAGATGCCAAATATCAATAGATCAATACCCAAGCGTCCCGTCTAAACTGAACCGCGTAGGGAGAGTAAGCGGATAGTGTTAGCTATTGGGAATATGTGAAAAACTGAGGAGGCCAGAAGTGATAAATGTGAGGGTATGAATAAATTTCCCTCCCAAATCTCAAGTGATTATTGGACACCTGAGGCGCAGCAGGTGGATTTGACGAAGCCGAACGGAGTGTTACTTATTAATAATGATAACAAATTACGTTTGATCGCTATTAGAGATGTGATAAGACAATGAACGTTGCAAAACGGCAGGTAATTATGAAAGCCATTAGGAGACTTTAAAGAGACCGACACGGAACTACGAGTAAGTGCAATTATTGAAAACCGTGTTATTGTAGTACGTACTTCCCTGAAGTACTTACCTTCTCGTGTAAAGTGATATAACTTATCTATTGAGTAGGTGCGTTGATTTGAGTAACGCGTTGATGTGAGTTAAATAAAAGCTTTTAAAATTATTATTTTTTTAAAAAGCTTTTTAAAACTTTCTTTTTATTTTCATGCATTGTCATCGGAACCAAATATGTGTGCCAAATATCAGCTCGATAACTTCAGTGGAAGTGGGTGAAATATTGATTGCAAGATTCCAGAACATGTATACATACGAGTGAAGTTAACTAGAAGCTTTTAATAAAATATTACCACATCTCTCAATTTCGCCGTCAACTGAAATGGCTTACCATTCGACAGAGACGTTACTCTAGATCTCCTCCTACTACATATATCTATCCTTAACGATTCTAATTCACCGCAATATCTGAAATATAAGTTTCAGTATCGCCACTCCGTTTCAAGATAAAATACCTCGGTCGTGCAATGTGCTTAGAATTGTTTTTCTACCGCATAAAAGCAGTATGTTTCAATACCCTTTTACTTTTCAGGTAGTGCTTATCTACTATTGAACTCCTTACTCGCTCATATCAGAAAAGCGCCTTCTAAGTTTACTTTCAACAAACTTGTGAGAGAACAATTATTTTGTCTTATATTGTCAAAGAACAGTTATCTGAAAACCTCTGTAGGATATTTTCACCTGATCTAAAAACTCTAGTACGAGCATGTTTGTTCTTATTGTAACTATTAATTTTGTATTGTATGTTTATTTATATAATATGTAAAAGTGTATTTTTTTAATTTATTTAGTAATACATTAAGTGTGTAAATATTTATATGCTATGGTAATATTTGTGTAGTTATGTAATCATAAGTGATTTAATATTATTTATGGTTGATACCTAAAGTATAAAATAATTGTTTAATTATATTAGAGCAATATGTAATATTTTTAATCTGAATACTATTATGTATTTTATCAGTTATCACTTGCCTCCATTTTTCTTTAACCACCCAGGGTTAACTGGAATAAAATGTCATCAGGGATTAAGTATTGCCATTTGTACCTAACATTATATTGTAACGATGACAATTTTTTAAAAATAATTAAATAAAATAAGTAATTGACGATGTTACATTAGATTTTAAAGTTTTTATTTATACTTTATCAAAAGCTACTCCTACTACTACTAAGTCCTGGGTTCAATCCCCGGGTTGATCAAATTAATATTTAGTTTTTTTTATTTCGAACTAAATTCTACTAATTAAAACTAAATTCCAAGTAGTACCTCGGAGCCTGGATTTGTGGCCGGTCTATAGCAATAGGCTCGCCACCTATTACCTGGGTTCTAAACATAACTGCCACAGTGTAACCTGTGGCTACAGGCTTGATATTGTTATGTCAAAGATTAAAAGAACCATTCAATAAATGCATCTTAATAATTTTAGACCGTTTCCAGAAACCAGTCAAATAAATATAAATTGGTGGCGCGGGTGGTCCTCGGTGTACCACCGATTCGAAGTTAAAACCGCACACCGTAACTGGACGCGCCCTCGCGGTTAACACGAGACGAGGCAGAAATATTTAGTGGCGCGTCTAACGTAAGCGTAAGTTTCGCAAAGTGCTCTTGATGAATCGATGAAATGACACCCTCGGCGATTCGATGCGTAAGGGTTTTAGTTTTGATAAAGTAGAAACACTACCTGAAATTTCAGAATTATGATTTCGAAATGAAAAGCATTATCGAGATAACAATGCGACCTTTAACTAACGAACTCGCCTGCTCTTCCTTAAATTCCTAACAAGAATGAACACAGGAATATTCATGTGCATGTGTTGTAAAATGATTGTAACCTTGTAATTAACTATCATCGGCATGCAAGTGACATTTTTCGAACCAGGTGTGCCATCTGTCGTTGCATTGTGGAAACTTGTGCCGCGATGATAGGCTGCCTTTCTGGTGGCACTGCACTTGTCTCCACGATTAAAATCAGATGGTGTGAAAACTATAAATCAGAAGTCGAAGGAATCCGCGATGTGTCTAGATGGGGCAGCGAGTGTGTAGGTATATTTATGTATGACACAGCTGGGATTAAACATGTCTACCAAGGAAGATGATTTATAATTTTTAAAATATCGTAGATGTTTCAATGGTTAGTTAGTTAGATGTTTTACAGTATTTTTATACAAAATTGTGATTCATTAAAGATAATGAAATAAATAAATACTAAAAAGTCTTTTTTAAATTAATAAAATACTCAAGATGGCGCCTATTTTGATAAACTGACGAATTATTATGTATACCACTAGGTGTTCATATGTCTTTCTCTCTCTCAGTCTCCATGTCGTATGAGCTGATTTATTCGTAGCAAATAAGTAAACGCGTAGATACTATTTACAACGGGAACACAAGAAGTAGCAGTATATTTATTAGGTACCTATACAAAGCAGTTGATTTGCATATAAAAAATATCAAATGCTTTCATAGCGCACAGTCATCCTCGTAGTAATTTTCCAAGAGCCGAGGACACACTGAAGGACATGGAACGTTTATGTTGTTCATAAAGTAGACAAACACTCTCCTGTGGTCATGGTCACTGCTGTCTTAACATAGTACCAATGTGGTTGGCAAAGTTATTGAAAGTTGGATACAATATTATAGTTTTATTAGGACATTTTTATGCGATAAGAAAAAGTATTTAACATTTTAAATGAAGAGGTTTTTAACAAGATCGAGAGCCACAGTCGTATGAAAACTTGATTAAAGTAACAGTACAATCTAATATTATCTGAATATAGCCGAAGCTAATTTAGCAAACATTTTTATGGAAGCAATCATCCTCGCTGGTCTCTGCTCCTCCATAAAGGTAGGAAAACTATAAAATATATTGATTGGTACCATGGATTATTAGCTGCTATTTGTGTTGTCAATGTTTATGACCGTTTTATGACCATTGGCGGTTTTATTACATATTCGATTGCCGTACTTACGGATTGGATTAAATAAATCCGTGGTCGCGTTTTGTTTGTCTCCCAGCGATCCAAATTTTATTGCGTTTATTCGAGTATGAATAACCGGGTAAATGTACCAAATTCCAAGTGAACATATTAAATATTCGTTGGTGTAGTGGTCGCAAAAGCTTCATTAGCTGGTAGTCCTGGGTTCAATTCGCGGGTCGGGCAACAACTTTTTTTTTATGGATACAAGATAGCAAACGAGCTTGCAGCACCACCCATATTGTCTTTTTTGAGATTTGTGGGCTCACCAAGAATTACATGATACCTAAACATACCTGGTGAAAAATGGGCGCACAACACACCTCTGCCTACACCTTTGAAGAAATACAGGCGTGACGTTATGTTTATTCACTTCCATAAGTTTTTCCAGGAGGACAGCTCACGTTTTTGTAACCTATTTATAATTGTGTACATGTCATTGTGTACTCTAAGCACATGAAATCTCACAAGTTCTGCATTATATTTAGGCTTTGGAGCTGGCTAGCACCCCGAAGCTATGAATGAACCCGATGAATTTTATATTATAGAACATTAATAACTGAATAATGGACGCAATAGCAGATCTGAGCTGCCAGTACGTTGCGTAGCATTGCTATACGACGAAATTCTGCCACCATCTTCGGTAGGTACAAACACGGGAACGGTTAGGTAATTGTAATTTTTAGATTATACCTACATAGTTTTGTTTTCTTTAAGAACATGAGAATATTATTTATTTGTTGCTGTTTACTCAAGGAATTAAATTAATAATTAAGTAGGTACATATTAATATATCATAAAAAGTTGAGGTTGAAATCAAAATATAATTTTTTTAATATGTTTAACTATATATTTCTTAATTGTCTTATTATATATATGTATTACGTATCGGGTTAGTAACGAATAACGTATACGTATATAATAATAAACGAATGTTATGATAGACAAGTTTACACGTCAATTTGTCAAACACAGTTCCTTTCGTAATCACCTAAACGAAGTCTTTTCGAAACAAAGATTGAGCAAACAGCTGATTTAGTCTTCAAAGTATTTCCAATAAAGCCATTAATTAAGTTCCTTTAAATTAATCTAAAATTCTAAAACCTGGGAAGCGAGTGGGTGTCTAATACCACTTTTAAAAGTGGAAAAAAGCGGTCTTTTTATTAGCCCCACAGCATTGTTTGAGAGTGAAGGGGCGGGAGCAACCCTCAGTAGCCTACGACTTTTACCGATTCATTATCGACTCTTAGAGATTTTATTTTTAAATAACCACTCTTGGGTTCTTAAAGTCTCTCATTGTTTTAATTTTATGCGAAATCGAGGATTAAAAAGTTATCCAGTTGGGCGTAGGTACCTATTTCAAACAATGGCGTTGGTTAACTCTTTTTTTTTATCTGCAACTTTTTTCCCTGCTTGTTACATTTTATTTTTATATTTATTATGTATTGGTTTTTGATTAAATATTATTATAAATTATAATTGGTTTTTGATTAACACCAATGTATTTAAAAACTGTTTAATTTAATCAAACTTTAACACACTAGTTATGCTTAGTCATCGAATGTAGCGTAGGTAGGATATTAAGGCATGACAAAGCCACCTAGCAAAGGGATATGAATTTATCAAGGGCTTATGGCCAAACTATAGAAAATTGGTTGTGTTTATTTGCATTTCAAAAGAATAAAAAATCTTTTGTCCAATATTAGGTAGGTACTACTGGGAAAGGGAAAAGGTAAAGAAAAATTAAATTTACTATGTTGAAATAAAGATTTAATTACAATCATTACATAATTATACTCATAATAATAATTAATAAGTACATAATTCTATAAATATCTATATAGAACATTTAATATTAAGCGAGTGTATTCGATTTGGTCACATTGAAATGTTCATCTAGAGTTGTTCCACTTTCCTTTGACAGTAAGCCCCGAGTCTAGATCTCTATTAAATTATAATTCGGACTTGTGACCTATTAGACTCAAACACCGGTAAAGTTTATTGCGATAAATCAGGAGTTATTGCTAGAAGACTTCTTATTGGTAATGAATAATAAATTATCCTTAAAAAACCTATCATCAATCGACGCTGTGCTCTCTAAAGAACGTGTTTAATCCAAATTATTTCATTCACAGTTGGAATTTATCAGTACTACCGGTCAGGGACCGCGGAGGCACAGGTAAAAGGGTCACACACGGCCACTTTATCTGTCGTCCGTCTGTGCAAACTGGTTTTAAATATAGACAGTAAAACATTGAGCACCTTCGTATGTTTATTCGCTAACCGTAACACACATTATGTTCAGTTTATTCACTAGTATAACTATATTGTTTACTAAACATTTCGATTATACTTTATTCGATCGTACCTACTTGCATGAATTATTTTTGTACGATTTATAGGTAATACCGGCTCTTTAGTCCGTATCTTTCGTTGCTTGTTGAAATTCTGTTACCTTAAGCATCAATTTATTCTATGAATTGAGTGAGCACGAAAACCAACATGATTGAACGATATTTCGCTAACCGGTAATACTTCTAACTTCATGTCACTCTAGATCTCAGTGTAAACCACAAAGCGTTCTCTCCGATACAGGTTGGTAATTTAATTAAAAGGTAGGTTACCTCAGATTTCAAATCTATAAGTATCAAATCAATTTCAAATGTTATATGAAAGAACACTCTGTTTACCCCTTATTAGTCATGTGACTAAAACCTGAAGGTCCTATCTTCTAATCGGACCCATCTAAGATAGTGACTGCGACCGATTTAAAATATAAAATATTATTCAGAATATATTTATGTACATGTATTCTAATAATACTTTTAAACAATATTTATAATGTTCATATCGAAGTGTCGCGAACAACATCGAATGTGGATAAACGATACTAAATACTTTGTACACTTCTTGTGAAACTAAAAATATAAAATCTACAAAACTTTATTTTATATACAAGGACAACAACAATAATCAAATCGTAGACCGGCCATCACTTTTCCATCTACTTTTCTTCAACAAAATAAACAATTATCGGTATATCGAAGCATACCAAGTTTCACTCACTGGTGTATCTAATTATTTTGCTATTTATGCAATGTACCTTACTCTAGTGTATCAACTCATACGGACGAATATTGCTCGAAAGGAATTATCATAACAAATTATTTGGAAGCTCATAAACAAAGTGTTCTATAACACGCTCCTTAGAGCATGCCAAAGCATATTAATTTACAAATAATTCACTTAAACCAATAAATGGCCAATATATTTTTATACATAATTGCGCTTGCCGTGTATCTATAAATAATTTGAATAACATTATTTCCATGATTTTCTTAATTCTATAAAAATACTGAGCAACGTTGATTAATTCTTACATTGATTTAAGTACTAAAGACAATCAACGATATCTAAATCACATGAAACTAAATTTTAAGTACAAATTCTCGCATCACTTTATACATCGTTACAATTATGTGCTTTTAAAATTAAATATATGTATAATTTTATGCGTTGTCCAATGTGAATATTAGACGCACAAAAGATAGGTATAATAATAAATAGGGCCTGTTAAGTTTTGTTTGCATCGTTGATGTGATCAAAGGCCCAAAACACTGCCACTGTGAATATTTAATAGTTCCTAGCGGTCGTTGGGTTGCGCAGCGACCCGGCTACACTTGCTTTACCTGGAACAATAATGATTTAGTTTAATTCAGTTTCATAAATTGAATATCGCGAGCAGCCGCGTCCCGCGTCCCATTGTGGAACGGTGCATATATTTTGTGTCAATAAAGGTATTCTAAAAAGAATAGCAGTATTTAAATTATCAAAAAACAACGTTCATCCCGATAGCCGTTTCGATTCTATCGGTGCGTCGCCGGTGAACCCTCCGCCACGTTCACACATAACGGCCGAAAAAAGAAAAAGTCAAAACCAATCGAGACGAGGTGACGAAACGTTCAGTCTCATTATCTGAGAATTTATTAACGAATCGCCCGGACCGGAAAACCGAAATGTGAAAGAAATAAAAATTCGACCTCGCCCGCGGTCATCTAAGCTTTGTACGGCGTCAATGAAAAAAGAAGTCGAGCAGGTTGGCCGAGCTCGCGACTGAATGAAACAGAGAAGGACCCGAGGATCAAAAGATAAGAGGAAAGATTAGAGCGTCGAGGAAAAAAATAAAGCGGCTTTAATGCGAAGGTAGTGTTGTGAATGAAGAGGGCCCATTGAGGTATCGCCCACGCGCGCTGCGTTATCTCCGGCCCTCAGTTCCAGAGGCAGCCGCTGGGCGCTGGCCCGCCATGCGCCAGCCCGCCGCGAACAATACTCATTGTACATTCATAAATTAACGTTTTTTTGTCTTTAGAACAATTCCTCCTTTGTATTATTCAAATGAGTTGTACCGGATTGAATTAGAGCTAGGTGTGTCCAGATTACAACTGCATTGATGGTTTACCAACCACTTTTTGATAGTTGATGAATAAAACATTACATGGATGCCGAGCCTTCACTTGTAAGAGCAATGGCGGCGTTCCAAATTTAAATTTCTTAGGTGGTCTTGTACTTGACGTTTCGCTTTTGCATTTTGCAAGTGCGTGTTTTATGCGACTAGATTTTTATGTGCACGATAAAACATTACGACAATATTGCAGTGCAGGATTTAAAATACTTTCATGCTTTAATTATATTTAATCGATGTATACGAATGAGGTACCATGCTATTTTATTGAACGTTATCATGAGCTGTATTAAAATACGTAGAAGTTCTAAAAATCCTAAAGTATCAAACAAGATCCATTTGGTAGCAATATTAGTTAACTAAATAAAAACGACACCGGTATGTTATTTAAGTCGAAAATAAGAACTGCCGATTTCGGTCCATTCTTTTAGGGGCTTCTTTAAAGGAATGCCGCGATAAGGAGTTATTTTCGCGTCAAGGAATTCACTGGGCAAAAAGGCGTGAAAACGAAAATAATACAAAAGTTTATAGATGTGAATTTGTGAGCGTTTGGTTAAAACAGAATTCCTCGCGAAGCCACCGTGTGCGGCGGCGTCGACGTCGCGATTTATTGTAATGAGACGAGGATGCCTCCGAACGTTCTTAGAAATTCCTTGACGGCTCTTAGAAATATGCGAAAACAGCTTAGGCGAATAGGTTTCACCTTAACGTGACCGACATTCAAGCGGTTTGGAACATCAGCAGCACATTGCCATTAGCTGATTGTGCATGCAACGCGAACGCCGATATGGTAACTGTTACGGTTATGGTTACCGAGAAGCTTTTAGTCAAAGATTCATGGAAACGACCCAGGGGATTGAATTAGGGACTGACGATATTGAAAATTTAATGGCCATGGGCATTATGACCAATCGGTGGTCGTTCTCAATAGGTTAGGTACTACGTACTGACCAATTTCGAACTTGGAAGATAACTTTTGTGAATGTTGGTTTGTAAAAAACGGATAAGGGGATTGTAGCGACGTGCGCACGAGAGGGATCTAATTTGGGCAGGTCAGCGGTTCGGCACGAAGGTGTTTCAGCGCGGTGACACTGACAAATGACACAAGATTGCAATCTCGCCGCCCTCGGCCGGCGCCCTTCCGCTTCGACGAGCCTCCATTGTTTTCAATTACCGACATGACACCTCGGCGCGACTCGCTCGCTACTAAACCGCATCTCTGTTTATGGCTCTCTCGATGTCTTCACTGCGTCCCCAATTTACAATCGTCCCCCATTTACATGCCGTCGAGTAGCTAGGTAGAGGGCCCGTAAATGTGAATCATTCGGCAACTCACTGCATGTAAGGTTCGGTTTGGTAACATGGAAGTTAGAATGAAAAATATTCATAATTTTCATATACGAGTGAGTTCGTAACTTATTGATAGCGCCTTCATGTTTTAATTTTACGTTGGATGCCCGTGAAGACCTGAACAAGCATGCAATGAATATATTAAAAAAAGTATGTAGGTAATATTAACCTTTTATAGAAGGGTTTGAATGCGGCCGATCCTTCGTTATGATGTGGCTGGTTAGGTTGGTGGTTGTTGGCGTGGTGGGGGTGTTGATAGGGGTCTCGCTGCGGCGAGTGCTGGTGCCGAGGGAAGCAGTAGCCGGAGCCGCCGCCGCTGCCGAGCGGGTTGGCGACGCTCGGCACCTTCATGTTGGGTGGAGTCTGAGGTGGGGTGTCCGTCTGCACGTCGGGGAAGGCCGCCGGGTGCACACAGGGGTGTTGTCCGCCGTACTGGCCGCCGGGGAAGCCGCCGTAGCGGCCGTACGCGCCGCTGGCCGGACTCGCCGCGGCCGTCGCCGGCAGCGCGAACCCGTTGGAGCTGTCGGCCGAGGCGCGCTCGGGGCCCGGCCCGTAGCCGTGCTGCGGCCACGGCTGCGCGGCCGGCGGGGGCGTCTTGCACGCTGCCGTGTCCGCCAACGACCATATCTTTGGCTTCGACGCCGGGATTGGCACGCCGCAGTCGCCGACTCGCTTCGACTCCTCCTTTATCCCGTAGCCCAGCAGCTGGTTGTGCATCCCCTGCAACAGCTCGTCTCCTTTCCTCTCCTCATCTGTAAAGATAATCGTATCCACCGATCATACTTCACGTCTGACACGCTCGAACTTACATAATCTCAATCAGATTAGTCGCAATGGCCCTCGCTGTAACTAACACGACAGCAATAAAGAGAGCTTAAAGTATTTATACCGAGTATCGATATACAATGGATGGCGTGACCGTTACGCGGGAGACGTAAGTTTTAGCTCGTAAGAAGCGAAATCTAAGAGTCCCTTCGGAAAAGTCGTGTGAAAATACGTTTGGCATGCAGTGACCCATTCGTTAAGTGGTTATCCGATTAGCGAAGTGAAAATACCACTTTGGGGTGCCACCCCTGCCGCGGGCGTCGCTCGATCCCTTTTGTGTTTAAGCCGAGCATTTATTTCGCATTTCCCGGCGCGGCCGCGTCATCGCTTTCTTCTCCGAGGAATGTGAACTGCGACCCATACAATTAACGGTCAACCTCACATCTCGTCCTTTCCATGTTGCGATTCGCCGCAAGTTTCTACGTTCCCACACGACTGATATCGAAAAAATACGTTTTGTAAAAAAAAAGAAAACTCTTTTAGATGCGCGTTAATTTACCTCCCGTCCGTAATGAAAATTAATCCTAAACTCGGTATAAAATTAAACCGAACGCCCGTTTAAAAAGTGGTGTTATTGTACAATTACATAGAAATGTTTATTCAGTGAAGTTTTATAAGGCTCTAAGTATTATCATAATACCATTTTCCGTTGTAAAGTGGCTTTCGCAGGCGCGGGAGGGCACGGGGTGCGTACTTAATGAAATTCAGAGCCGAGAGCGACGGGCGGGAGGCGCGACCGCTCGACTCATTGCTTTATTCCATTTAATGCTGACTGCTCCTAGCTTTTAAGACGGGTTATCCGCGTTGCCCTTCACTAGGGATAAATAGGGACGCCACTGATACTCAACGCGAAGATATTTATCCGGCAAATTGTTTTAATTTTCATTGTATTAATCTAATAAAGGCCCACAAAGGCGGGAGATAAGCAGGAATAGGACAATTTCGTAATGCTTTATTTGAGCAATACGTTCGATGTGTTCGTTAAGTTAATTTGTTTACAAATTGTTGGGGTAGTTGTCTGTGACGTTGCTCGGTGATTTGATTTCGTTTATATAATAGAGATATGTAATCGTTACTCAATTATTTTGAGGTTTCGATAGTTATAGTTCTTACACAGTTTGTAGGTAGATTAGATCACCTTTGGTGACTGATATTTTGAAACTAAAATATATCAAACCTCACACCTTTGGACGCCAGGCATGGGTCGTGGTCCACCTGATAAGCCCACCTGCTCATATATAAGCAGATATATACATACGAGTATATCAGAAATTGAAAGTGTTTGCTTTGGAGTTTAGAGAAATAATCAATTAGTGATTAAGGTGCACAAGAATCTTTTCGCGTGTTTGTGTACACAAACTGTAAGAGTTTGTGTACACAAAGCGTAGAGTGGGCGTTAATGGGTTACAGCGAGTGTCGCTCAATCTCGATACTGGACGCCGCGGGCGCCAACGCTGCTACAGAGTGGTTTTTCCCTTTACTCACAAGCCCGGGGGCCAACTGAGACATAATAAAAACGCGACTCGTGCCAGAAGTACCGCGGCGCCCCCTGCACTCAGGTCACTGCAATTTATACTCCTCGAGCGCGTCTGCAGCGAAACACTTGTATATCTTCTGTGCACGTTTTCCATTACCGCCCGCCGGATTAATATTTTGTATGCGATGCGTGCGCTTACTACGAAAATTAACATTTATTGGTGGGGTCCGAAAACGCTTTTATTCATGAGTGGCTTAGCGCGATAGTTCTGGATGTTTGCCGAGGTCGGCGTCGCGTGTGAAAGCTTTTATATCGGGTTTGTTTGCGCCGACTTAAAATGATATATTACACGTCGCGAACATTGACATGTCATTGAAAGAATGGTTATGCATGTCGAACGTGGAATGTTATGGTTTGTTTGCTTATTTCGGGGTTATTGCATGCTATGGCGGGATTCGGTGTGACCGGATTAGAGCGATGGACGCTTGCATGTCTTTTGTTTGTTAATCGTATGTAGGTAATGTGAACATTTGAACTCAATCACTAGGTTTTGTTTTATGTTATGAAAATTATTATAAAATTCTATCCGTACATTTTAAAGAGGAACTTCTGAGTTTGATAAATTTTTCTATAATTTTATGTGACTCCACGTAGTGAGTGACTTGACTTGACTGTCAAGCTGGGTCCCGGATTCGAACCCTTCATGGGCGAGTCCGACTCGCACTTGGCCGCTTTTTTGTATAGATGTATGATAACAAATCCTAAATTCTAGAGAGGCCATTAAACTACTTTGTATAGATTTAATGTGTAAATTTAAGATGTAATTAAGTGTTTGTATAGATGTACGGTTTTTATATCAGTAAGAATATAGTAAATACTGTTATTTAATTATTTAAAATTTTTATTATTGCTTATTTTTTGTAATACGGAGAGGAAATGCTGCCAGCGTCTTGAGTATATATTTTATGTACAATGTTTCAGGGGCAAAATTAATTACTTAAGTTATGTTTAGGTAAAGTTCTATATCCAATGTTTTATTTACAATGTTTTTTTAAAGAAGTCACCTACTTTGCTTTGTTATAACTTATAACGTTTGTATAAATATGTAAGAAATACATTTTTTTTTTCATCTTACCTCCTTATTCATAACAAATTGATAAACCTTGTTCTTTATTCAAACTCAATACTGAATTCGAAAGAAAGTGACGAAACACTTTATAGCTATATTAGTATTATTAGATTGTTTTCAATAAGAGGGTAGGTAAATATTAATCTGTATAGAGAAATATTTTACCTTGCTTGCTATACTATCCTGCTAGCTCTTGTGGGAAGTGACTGACAAGAACTCCGTTAATGACCTGTTTGTTAGGCTGAAATCTATAAAAAGGTTCACCTTTTTATTTCAATGTTTGTAGAGAACCCTTAAATGTGTCTAACAACACTCCACAATTGGACTCAAAACAATATATTATGTCCATCGCTGCGTTATGCGATCTCTAGTGTCTGAAGCACGGAAGTAGACGCGTGTGCACGTGAATTTAATCCCATAGAATGCATACAAGTGTGGGGAGGCAAAGGGATTTTTCATAGCAATCAAAAGGGGAAATGTCATAGAAGTGCAGTGACTGGAAACGACTTATTCAACCCAATTCATTTAATCTATAATTCATCGTGAATTCTTCTTAGACGATAATAATATAGATGTTACTGGGTAAAAAGTTAAGTACATGTAGATATATGAGATATAGGTAGTACGTTTTTGAGTTTGAAGGATAAAAATATAAATGTATTTTTTTAGCTTTAATGTATACTTAACTAATAATTACTTACGTTACGTGTTTTCTTCGAGCTATCGTAGTTACAATTGTAGATAAACGGTGGTTAAATATAATGCTAATTAAACATGAAAACACTGCTATGACTGCTAATATAATCTGGTAGGTATACTTCTTAAAACACTTGCTTCAATTCTCTGGGTATTGCAAAATTATTACCTACAATGTATTACAATTAAAAGCGCGAGACCGTCTAATAGTCTGTAGTGTACCTACACATTCTAGCATATCTTTGTCCGCAATCATCCCACGAACTGCCGCTGGCGTACGCATCTCGAATATTTCATTCATTATCGACATTTTATGACCCCACGCTGTTGGCAGCATGGCAGCGCCGTGTAGCCGACCGCCAATTGAGTACACTTCTGTCCCAACAATACTGGAGTTCATTAGGCGACGTATGCCGAGCGTTACCCGTGACGCCCTCGTCTCCATTAAATCCGTGAAGTTTGTAATGAAAACACTCGTAGCCAAACCATCTTTATTGCAACAATGCCTACTTATAATTTATGTTGTTGACAGCCGGGGCTAAAAGCTCTCCATGATTCCCGCGGCGCCCCGCGTCTGCATTTTATTATCTAACGCGCGATCCGAATCAATTTTTGTCACCGCTGCAAATCCCATTCACAAAAAAGCGGTGGAACTTCGTCACGGATATATAAAACATAAGAAGCAAACGACGACAAAGGCAGCGGCGCCGCGACGCTCGATACTCAATCGGAACACATTATAAACCCCCAAACCCGTACTTACTTACGTTTCAACGGAATATCCTCATAAAAGAAACGATCCACGAACTCGACAAATCCTTTGGCAAGAACATGAAGTAGGGCAGATCGTCAGACAAGCTGAATGCGACCTCGGAGCGGCGGCCCGTACCTATGAACGGAAGGAGCTTTATATGAAATTTGGGCCCTGGCGCCGCCCACTTTACTACGAATAGGAAATCCGGGAGCGAGGAGCGGTTACGCACAGTTACACGCCTGAGTCTTGCCCCCCCCCCCCCCCCTCGTCACACGCCCCCTCCCCCCAGCCTCCCAGGCGCGCCCTCCGGCCCTCGACCGGGTTATGCCAATTCACTCGACGATTTATACACCGACAAAATTAAAGCAATTTTAAACGTTCAGCACCACGGCCTCTGTTTCCGCATCAAACAACACGCACTCATCACAACAATATCGACCGAAGTAGCGACCTTCAATCGGCAAACGCAACTCGCACTAGCATTTAAAATTACACTATACATAGTGAATACATCATTAGTTCGCAATGCACACTCATGAATAACAAAATACTGGGAAATAAAGCATTGATAAAAGTAAATCAACATCCAACAGTCAACCCGTTTCGGATTTTGTTCGGCAGCGATAGTACACATGGAATCTATTAGCATAATAGCTTCGGAAATTGACTGGAGGATATTGGGAAAGAGATCGAGCTCAACGAACCTTTGTTAGATTTAATTTTATCGTCTGGCTCCTTGTCTTCGTCGGAGAGCATCGTGTCGTCGTCATCGTCGGTCTTATTCTTGGGCTCCCACGTCATCTTGTTTTCCTTCTTGAGGCGACGCCGCGCGTTCGCGAACCACGTCGATACTTGTGTCAGCGTCATCTTGGTGATGATGGCGAGCATGATCTTTTCTCCTTTTGTCGGATACGGGTTTTTCTTGTGTTCGTTGAGCCACGCCTTTAGCGTCGCGGTGGATTCTCGCGTCGCGTTTTTCCGCCTTGCAGCTAAATCGTATCCAGCACCGTATCTGTCGACAAACACACGTTTATACATATACCTACTAAATGGATTTATAGACGCTTCCGGCCATAAACGCTCGCATAACAATATCGGTGCAAAATGGAAGTTGAACCATTGTTCTGGGGCAAGTACTCGGAATTATATTTTATGAAATCGTTCTCTATGAAATAATAAAACGAATAGTTAGATCACGGAAGAGTAGTGACTTGTTGATGTTTGTTTTTAGTTAAATAGTTATATTTTACCCTTTTACCGGTTAGTACTGGCCAATAAAGATACTTAGTAGTACCTGGCCATTTCTTTCAGGATTTCAATTACGTATTTAAAATGATTTGAATTACAGATAATACCAAACTGAATTTCAAATTCGTAGCGTATAGGCGTTTTATTTGAGGCAATAGATCTCCCGTAACGACAACAAAAATAAAGCTATCGGGGCAGGAAGCGACATTGGGAGCAGTTTTTGGGGCCGACGATCCCATTTGCATCCGCATTCTAAACGTAATTGTGGCGAAACGTTCTTCCCTCGGCGGAGCTCGTACCTGACTTCGATTTTCTCGTCGACATGACAAAGGCGCGGTCTGAGGGGCCCAATAAATAGGTTCCGCGCGTGAAAATAGTTAAAAAATGGCCTTCACGGTGCGACGTTCACGCAAATTGGAACGTTCGGAACGACGTTTACAAGGTTTAGTATTGCAAGTGTGCACTAGAGTTTTCACACGTGAGTTGAATTTGATTTGCGATAGTCATAGAATTTGTAGTTACCTCTGTAGCGATGCTTTGATTTAGTTGGAGTTGTGCGGGTAGAATGCCGACACGATCGTAGCGTTCGCCTACACCCTCCATTATACGTGTCGTGAGTGTGAGAAATATTTTACTGTCAACGAATACACGACCGCAAAAACAATACTGAGCAATTTTTATTTTGTTGCTATTTGTTTATGAGGCTTTTTATTGGTGTACTTAATTGAAAAAACTCGGCACCGGTGGAGCTACGCGGCCGTAACTAAAACTGGGTCTTGAAAGCCTAAGCGCGCCTTATTTGCGAATAATGTGAGCACGTGTTCTTGATACGTAAGCTAAGACGATGCGTAGCGGAGCGTAGAGGGCGGGCATAAGAGGTTGCACCTCGGTGCAACGATAGGGCGTTGCAACGCAGGCGTGGGCAGCGTGGGCGTTCGTACGGTCGGATCGATTGCGACGCCATCTTGCGTGCGGACAGCACCGGTTACAAAATGCCTTCGCCGGTGTGGTGACCCTGGCGTAACTCGATTACCGCCGACTCAGTTCTGTACGTACTTAGGTACTAAGTTGATACAAACGTACGATTAAGTGTCAATTTATAAAGCTCATTAAAGTGGAATATTTATGTTGTTGGGTACATATAGTTGTAAAAATGCACGAATATATTGTCTCAGTAGATCTTGACCAAGTTATTCAGTTAGATAATGAATTGAGTTGAACATTTTTGTTTTAAAAATTCTTAGAAATTATTAGTACCTACTTAGAAAATAAGGAATGTGGTCTAATGTTTCACTGGGTAGAGTTTGTCCAGTAATGTTCATGAGGAGAATAGGTAGCAACAGTAAAGCAAGCCGCCGCAATGTTTAACTCCAGCGAGCGAAGCTGCGGGCGTCCTCTAGTAGAAAATATGTATGTTAATCGTAAAGCTAATAACTTATTCTCGTATGACATACTAGCACGAGGAACGTACCTCTCCTAATTTAAGTAAATAGGCTTTCTAGGTCTCACGGCAGGTTTTAATATTGTTAATGTATTTAGTTAGTTCCATAATATATTTATGCCTTTGAAGTAATATTTTAGTTTATCACGCTATAGCAAACAATTAATAGTTAAAAATTAAGGTTAACTACAGTCCTTTAAATAGTCTGGTTTTCATAAGATAATAAAATATGCATTTCAAAATGTTATTATAATAATATCTAATTACATTAAGTCAATTGATGAATACACACAATTTTATCTTACTACTACGATACTTTCTAGTATGTTGAAAACTTTTGCTCAGAGTAGTTGAAGCACCAAGTCGTTGAGTGTTTGGTTTCCAATTCGCTACATAACTTTTATTTCAGTGAAATTGATGAATACACACAATTATCTTACTACTACGATACTTTCTAGTATGTTGAAAACTTATGCTCAGAGTAGTTGAAGCACCAAGTTGTTGAGTGTTTGGTTTCCAATTCGCTACATAACTTTTATTTCAGTCAAATTGATGACTACACACAATTATTTTACTACTACTTACGATACTTTCTAGTATGTTGAAAACTTTTGCTCAGAGAAGTTGAAGCACCAAGTCGTTGAGTGTTTGGTTTCCAATTCGCTACATAACTTTTATTTGAGTGAAAAGTTTGAATATAATCAATTTAAAGTTAGTTAAAAAACATTCTCCCTCATTTTCATACTTGAAAGTATGTAATTTGCAGTCGATTTTAGTTTTTATAACACAAAAGAGACTTTGTCTGTAATATGGACACTTAACTTAAAACGAATTAATGCTTGCGTCAAAGGCATAATATCCACACAAAGCCTCGGAAACCAAACCACATTAGTTTTACACGAATAAGCTCTTCAGAAATCTGCGCGGTTAGCGCTGACAGCGGTGTGGGACGAAAAACATAGCGCTGAAACGTTTTATCAAATTAATGGTGGCGTGTGAGTTTTCAGCGCTGTTGCCGCTACAGGGTTGTTTGTTTCTAAGCAGGCTAATTAATTTAGACAGGGTGCTCTCTCGTCGCGTAAGTAACTGTGAAGGGTTGGTAGTGAGGTTATTTCGAGATCGGGATCGTTGTAATTCCTTAGGGCAAAGAGCCTAGGCAACCTGACATTTTGTATGACTTGGAACTATAAAAACAATTCTGTCTACCTTGATATTTGAACCCCAGACAAAAACGCAAAGTAATGTTTTTAATTTGAGACTTAAAATGCGGGAACAAATGCCTGAGTTCTAATTATATTTTGTTTCGCACCAACAAATTTTAGGATTAATTATTCTTGACATTTCCTGCCTGGATTATCAAGCGAAGGATCTGTGTATCTTTTAAAATGTATACAGTTTCAACTGAGGGGCTTATTTAAAGAACCAAATATAAATTAGAACATATTATAAAACAAAGCCGCCGTCTGTTTGTCCGTTTTTACCAATATACATAATAATTTATGAACAAGGTTTGAGTGTACGATTTTTGTAAGGTTTTGTGTAAATAGAACATGACGATATTTGTTGAAAATGTCGAAAAAAGTCATGTTATCTGGGAGCTATATACAGTGTCTGATTTAGGGATGGATTGTTAGGTTGTTTCCTCGAGTACGATAGTGAGAAGGGAGTACAGTATCCTCTGGGTTTACACTGCTTAGTTCGGATATTATTTCAACAAAACTAGAATTTTTGAAGAATTTTGGGACATTGATCTACATGTTTTACAAATAAACATTTGAAGATACGGGTAGATACCTACCACTTATTATAAAGAGGAAAGATTTGTTTGTAATATTTTCACACAAAAAGTACTGGACCGATTTAAAGAATTCTTTCTCCATTAAAAAGCTGCATTTTCCTTGAGTGACATTACTACGCGAGGTCCACTAGAATATTATAAACCTGAGAATAGAAAAAAAAAGCGGCAGCTAAGCGCTCCCGCTTAAACGTTTTGTATTATGAACAGATTAATGCTCTAGTCCAGTGTCAAATGTGCTTCGGAGGGCACGTAAATCCTAAAAATATAGTTTTTGGTTTGCGGATTAAATTCGTGATACCTAGCCAGAGGCAGTTGGGTGGCCCTTAAAACTAGCCCTTCAAACTAGCCCTGAACAAGACTCATAAGAATTTCGTGCGGTGTCGGGTAGACTAAGATGTCGTTTCTCTAAAAGTGTAAACGAACTCCATGCAACCCACTGGCCAACACTCTCAGCAGTGGGTCGCTATTGCAACTAACTTAATTAAAAGCGGGCGACCGCGTATGTGAATGTGAGTGTGAATGCGGACTCTGCAACAAGTGCTGTCAAACACTGGATTGTAGAAATGATTTGTTCGCGGTTGCAGCGACATAATGCCCGTTCAATTAACTCATCCGCGAGACCATTCGTATTGTGCATTGGTGTTGCTGGCACACGTTTTTCGTATTCATTTTCCTAATGCATAATTCCGGTTAGGAATCCCGTGAGACTGACGAATGAATGAATGTCTCATTTTTCTACATTTGGAATACAATATACCTACTTTCATACGTATTAGATATGTGCGCCGATATCGAAACGATCCACGGCGCCAGTACCAGCCTCTTGACAGTACAACCTATAGTCCGTTCAACGAAACGAGATTCCAGACGTAAACAAACCGACTGCAAGGCCATTCGCTTATGCAGGGTTTTGTAACATTTTTTACTTACTCTAATTTTTAAAATGTAAAATAAATTTATATTTTGATAATTACCTACTACATAACCACTCAAATGTCCGGGCGTATTTATACGCCTAAAAAAATAAGTGTCAAATGTC
This sequence comes from Carterocephalus palaemon, assembly GCA_944567765.1. NCBI lineage: Eukaryota > Metazoa > Arthropoda > Insecta > Lepidoptera > Hesperiidae > Carterocephalus > Carterocephalus palaemon. The sequence continues at coordinate 13,289,483 of OX155637.1, read as the reverse complement.
CAGGGCGTATTTATACGCCTTTTTTTTCATAGGAATCCTATGCAAACTCTGGGCGTATAAATACGCCCGGACATTTGGTGTTTATTTATATGGAATCTGTATTAAATTTCCTTTCTCTGGGTAGGTAAAACATATAAACCGACGAAACCAATATTTTCTATAAAATGTTTGAAGTGGGTGACGCCATCTTTTCTTAAGTGGTTGTAATCTGATCTTTTCATATGTAAACAAAAGTTTATCTATTATCCCACTGTATTAGTGTTAAATATACTATAACAACTAAAAAATAATAAATAACTACAAAATAAAAAGTCCGTCCAAATGTTTTCAAACTCATCAATAGCCTCGTTTGACCTTCAGCATTATTGCCGTGAGCCGTGCGGAAGATAGAAAACAAACAAGATAGAAAGAGATAGAATATATTTTGTTTGTTCCGTCGTCACTACGAGTCAATGCTCGGCGTTGTTTACGTCTGGAATCTCGTTTCGTTGAACGGACTATAGCCAGCGTGGGCTGAAGCGTGATGGAACGATGGCTTCCCGGGTAACATAAATACATAGTGCAGTTAATTACCTATTGAAATAGGATTTGTTTTAAATTATCACAATATTATTGTATATTTTTCCAAATTCCCCTTTAAAATACTGCCTAACAATGTCAAGCCGATGACAACGCCGCCACCTTCGACAATATCATGTAAGCAAGCCGCCGACAATAGTTTGCATACCGGCGCGCATATCTATTCTGAATCGAAATTTCCAAACGTGTGCGCTGACACAAACAATAGTATATTTCGCTACAAGTGCGGAAAGCCTGTCATTGCAAAGAGTTCCGACAAATGTCTACCCGAGCCGAAGGCGAGGGTTGACAGTCGGAACAAGTTGCAATGACGGTTCCGCACGTGTACTGAACAACTATTTTTAATACAGTTGCGAAAAAATGAAGCAATCTAATAAAATAATAAAAACACAAACTAAACTCGCAAAGAACATTTTTGGAAAAAGGCGCCAACCGTAAAAGAATACAGAGTATTGCAGAGATTTTTTTTGTTTTCTTCACCCATTCTGGTTAGGCAAAGGGTAACTATGCCCACACAGCCAAGTCTTCAGTAGAATTTTTTTATTGACATGAAATTTAATGAGATGAAATGAAATGAAACCTAACTTAGCTCATTGAATCAAATCATTAAATCTGATATTGAAACAAATTAGTAGCTTCTTTTTAGAAATATTTGCATGAATCATAAAAACTTCTATGATTTTTTTTTTAGTAAAAACTTCGTGGTTGGTTTTTTCTTTTTATTAGACATTATTTTGACAGTTGGGAAAGAGAACGCACGAGTTCGGAAAAGGTAAAGAAAAAGCACGAGTGTGTAATAGCTCACTTCCCGAACGCTAAACGTCCCTGTAATATGCCACTTTTTGAGCAACTGTATTAAAAAATACATACAAGTATATGCAAGCGCTGCGTTCTGGATGATGTCATAACGTTTATTTTTTCAGACCGAATGCATGGGATTGCATTCGAAACGTACGTACGGATTTTTTCCGTAAGAAAAAAAAACGATAATGTGTAATGTATTTAATATTAATTTAATGCATTCTAATGTGCGAATATTTTACGAGCTTATGTGGCCAGGTTTAGAACACGATTTGAATATGATTTTGTTACAATCATTTCAAACATCTCACTAATGCCATATAGGTACCTACGTGTATTTTTCATCGAAACAGAATTTAACGTAATATAATCAATGTTTGGTATTACTGTAAGTAAGTAATTGCAAAATAGAACTGTTGATATTAAAATATTTTTTTAAATTTTTTACAACCTTAAAACATCCGACGAGAGATAAAAACAAAAAAAACATGTTTTAAATTTTATAATATTTTGTTCATATAAAAAAGGAATATCCAATTCATAATGAAAACTGGAGCATTAAAACATTCAGAGGCATTGGAAAAACGGTTGTGGTTGGGCGGGCGGTGCGGCAGGCTGTAGCACTCTACATATTCGAGAGTAACGCATTCAATCCGTGGTATCGGAGGTTTACGATCTGGCCCGCTTAGGGGAATTGCGGCCTACGTGTCTGCCCTCCCCAACTCCGTACAGCCTATATACGGATATGCGTACATAAGCAATTCTCCCCTTCCTCTCGGGGGGACTCGGCTTGTAGAATTGGGATTCGAAACAGGACGAAGCCTTTTAGTACAGAGCGTTGAGATTAGGTTAGCGATTAGCGATCGAGCGTTCACTTGATTGTATGTGATTAGGTACAATGTGGTATTGGTAGGATTGGTGTCGTAGAATTGGTGGAATAGAACAAACCAACGAGTACCTATTGCCTTCTACAACACTACGAGTATCTCAGCGACACAGGAAGTGTTTGTGAAAATTGCAATGGAATGACATAATATAGAGGCTTCGGTGAGGGCGGAATCTCATATTGTTTATCCTAAAATAACTTGCTGCCTTTATCGCAATCCTACTAGAATAATATTATAAATGAGAAATGGTTTATTTTATGACGTTTTTATGTTTGGGTGTTTGGATATTCGTTGCTCAATCATGTAAAAAGTACTAAACAGATTTGGCTGGCAAATATGTTGATAAAAACCATTAAAAGAACTAGGATACATTTCATTCCGGAAATATTGGGATCCGTTGGGATATTTCGCACGTTTATTGGAAAGTCGATAACAGATGGCGCTGACACAAATTCTATAAAGCGGTGGTGATTTTATGCCATACATTAGTTAAATTAACCGGCTTTCTGCTACTGATCTGATTTAAAACCCTCCCTTAAATGAAATACTTAGATAGAATGATGTACTAAAAACTGACTAAGCTAGAGAGCTAGACTAATAATGCTTTATGTATAAATGAATAAAACACACCATTATAACTGTTACGTTTCGAGCTGGTGGACATTTTCATGAAAATAATAAAATTCCTACATAATAATGTAGGACTATTATTATTATTTAACTCATATGTAATAACTTAGGAGTTAAAAATTTGCTGTGTCAGTTAGTGCCTTGTCTATAGTTGGTCACTAACAAAAATAAATGATTAACGTTATAACAATAACAAAGAGGCAAATAGTTCTTATTTGCCCAGATTGGTTAATTGATTAAGTGAGTGTATTACATACCTATTCCTACCACTTAGAGGGATGATGATAATGTTTGATTGATATTGGGAGAGCTTTTTGCATCCCATTATGACTTGCTCAACTGTATGTAGGTAATATTTAGTTGACATTTTTCGTTCAACATTGACATATAATATATTACATAGAGTGTGACGTCACGTGCGGACGCCATGACACCTATTTACTGACGCCAATTTAGTTAATCTGGGATGCGACCCACGTTCAGAGTTGTGAGCCTGATTGACTTTTTAAATTTGAAAATAGAACAGAATATTGTATTTTGTGACGTTACCAGATGATCCGGGAAGGCAATTAAGATTGACGTATCGCTTCGCAGATTGCACGTGTAATAGACCGCATAAACGTAATTCATTATACTTCTAGTTATCATTAGTATGTAGTCTTGTGTCTTGTAATACATATCTAGGTACACATCTAAGACAAACGTTCCGCCGGTAATATATTGCATAACACTATTATGTGGTGACGTTAATTACGATAGGACAGTGGGTGGTCAGATACTGTCGTTGTAGGCACTATTAATTTCGCGAGATGGATTTATTGCGATGCTCCATTAAAAACCACTGATGTTCAGTTCATTTGGGGATATGTTAAATGTCTGCAGGTATATGTGACAAAGTATATATTTAGCCGATTTGTTCTCATGTCTTATTTTACAGCCTTTTTTATACTATAGTAATGTATGTAAAAGCAATAAGAGTATATTTTAATGTTACACATAAACAATATTAACAATTGACATAACTAATGAAAACTAAACTAAACTAAAAAAAACCTTAAAAATAAACCTAAAAAAAAAAAAATTACTAAAATATATCATTAAAAGGAGTCCCTTTAGGCAAGGTTCCGAAGATACTGGCAGCGTTCCCCCTTTGAATAGCTATACTAATTCTCTGTCCTAGGTAGCTGCCAGCTCTTCGGTCTCCTGTGATGTCGACGTAATGTATTACATTACATTCTGTTAATCTCCATATCTTTGAAAATGTATATACATACCTATGTTTATTTTGAACAATATTTACGCTTTGACAAACAATAAGACTCTTTTCAATTAGGTGATTTAATGTATGTTTATAAGACAAATGTAGCGCATTTACATTTTTAATGGTAATAATTACTTTTTACGGTAAATTTTAATATAGTAGACAATGTCTAAAGCGAGTGCGAGAGTTTTGGAATATCTGAAAACCGCTAACAAACATAGTTCAACGAGTAGGTATTCGTATACAACCGAGTTGTTTTAACATTTCAATTCTAAAAGCGTGCATATTAAAACAGTCAGCTACTGCCAGGTATCAACTACCAGGGAACATTTTTAAGATTCTGAAACTTCTTCTTTTTCAAGCGACCGTCGAATAGGATTTAATAGGATTGTACCCACCGTGGCCGAAAACGTAGCTAAGCATCATCCTAAACTATTGGCTAACGAGCTAAAATTTTTCGAAAGCATTGATCGTCAACCTTTCGCCGCCTTGCACAGTGCAACAAACCTACTCGTAATAATTATGTCTGATATTAATTATGTCTTGTCTAAATGATAGAGTGTAGATAATAATAATAAAATCACGGATGCTTCTACTATTATTGCTTGGTTTTTAATAACTCCAATATACAATAGTAAAGTTTCCCAGAGTTACAACTCATACACAACATCTACATATTCTACCATTGTTATGTAGAGTAGGACAGTAAGTCCCAAATTATAAGTATCCAGTTTCAAATAGGAATGTACCTACGTTTCAATATCGTAGTATCTATTCACACACCCAACTAAGTTTCTACAAAAAAATAAGTAATTTGTGGTGATACAACACAAGTGAGCACAACACACGCGCGCTAAGATTCCCACCAAACGATGGCAGGTATAATAGGCAACAAGCGGTATATTCAAAACGCGTCATTTAATGGCACCGTCTCGTTAGCAACCGTACCTTATTTGGTTTATTTAAAAAGTAACAGCCCAAATCGTTGGCACACAAATAATTCCCGTAGAGCAGGCGGCCCCGAGCGATATAATTTCCTGCGTATTTTGAACTCAATGGTGCGGTACAAGTGCTCCCTCGTCTCTTTTCTCTAATTTTTGTACGTTTTCTGTGCTTGAGTCTTGTGTTGTTAAAAATAGCTGAATAATTTTTCATTTCGCCGCGGAGCGGGCGTGGCAGATTACAGGCTGTTCCAAATAATACGCCAACGGTACTTAACTGAAACGCTGCCACGGCGCCGGTGAGTTCGCTACTCTTTATGTTTTCCACCATTACACATACTCGTACATTCGACTCGACTGACTTATGTAGTGTTGTTTATTATATGCTTATGAAGTTTACCGCACGAGCGTACATAAGTATGTACAGCAGTTTCCCCGCCAATGAATATTGCATCGCTGCAATTTGTTTTGCACGTCGAGTGGAAATTATGTTGGTTTTTGTCGTCGGCGCGGCTGAACTCGAGTGCCTTATTGTAAATAGATCATCCTATGTGTGGGGCGGGCTCGACAATGGTACGAGAGCGCCGGGACGCCATACATCACGGTGTATTTCCGTGCGTCTCTCGGTCTGAAGCTATCATTCCGTCTTTTTTACGCATAAAAACTAATGTCGCTCCTAATTATTTTTAGATTATAACGCACCGCCTGCTATATATTAAGTCGAGCGCAGCCGAATTGTCAGCATAACTCTGCTTTGATGTATCGTGATTTGTTTTTATTTTCAGCCACTTCCAACATGATTCATGGGCGGATAAATTTTCAAGTGAGCCGCGATGTTCGCGTTTAATTGATCGTGTCCGCGTTGCGCGCTGTTATGACAAATCGCCGATGACTGTGGCGATGGATAGCATAAAAACACTAATTATACTTTGCGTAAATAGTGGTGTTCTAAACATACATACATCCTTGACATTTATCTGCCTAATTTTGTTCACATGATTTAGATTCTTAAATTATTATGATTCAAACCAATTTTTGATAAGTTTCGTTTTGAAATAGGCTAATGTATTATTATGAATACAAATCTAACTTCTCTTAACAAGATTACTACAAGTGAACGGTCGTGTCCAAAGACAATTTTACTCTTTATTGCAAGGTTATATTTTTGATATCGACACTCGTGTCAGATGTGCTGCCTCCGAAAGTCAGCGCGGCCCATCCTTCGCGTTCCGAAAAAAGCTGTGAATTAATCAAACCCTATCGCGAAATGGATGCCGTCATTCGTCTCTGTCACACTCTGGCCGAGCGGATGAAAAACCGGGAGTGGTTACGCGGTCATTTGTCCCTAGGGGCAAACGCGCGCTGCCAAACATAGAACGTGCATATCGTGTAATGCAGCTAAGTGCTTTTTTGGAGATGTTTATAAATACCTCGGTGGTTTCAAGCGCGATGCTAAGCTAAAGGTCCCGGGTTTGATCCTAGGAGCTGGCAAAGTATTATTAGGTGTTTTCTAACTTGAATCTCAGTAGCAGCTTTGAGTCTAGATGTGTGCCATGACAATAGGCTCACCAAACTATTACTCAAAAACTCGTGAAAAGGTGATGCCTAAACACATTGTCTACGTCTTCAGAGAAACACAGCGTGAAAATATGTTATGGTTTAATAGAATTAGTAGTAAACGACTCTGAAATGTTCATAATCAGTTTATACGCTGTTAATTCTTAACAACAGATGCTTGTCAGAAATATTATGGATGCTTGTTTGCTATACTAAAATAATAATAGCGTGTACATCAGACCATACCCCAGATTGTAAGTAGTACAAGTACCAAGTACCTTCCCCAGAATGGGCGTACGAATTATGGAGCTCATGAGAACATCGGTTGGTTCGGTGGAGACCTCCCGTTTTGTACAGCGAGAAAAACTTGCCTCCAATTATCATAAGTTTATTACAGGCGTCTGTCCTACACTGAACGGATAAAAAGATGTATTGTTCTGACACTGAATTTTGTCGACACGAAAACAACTGGACTTCTGTTGGACGGGTTTTATCAAGTGTGTATTATTTCAACATTTCAATACATATTTAATAGCAATGGTTAACGAAACCCATTTTGGAATATCGGAAATTATCATTCAGTTTTCGTCTATCATCTGTTTAAATATATAGGTAATTGAATGCTAAATAATGAATGTGTTACGATCGAAGTTTAAATGTAGGTATTTAATTTTATTAAAGAATCGTTTTTGATTAAAATTATATCAAAAGGAATATCAATCATCATCACAGAGTGCTTACCCAGGGACTTATCATTACGCCTGTGAAGGCGTGTGGGTCTCTCCACCACGCTACTGCAATTAGGATTCAGATTCTGATTCATTTGTTTTTCATAACGATAAAATGGTGTGTGTATACCTACGCTTAATGAATGTCACACTATTCACAAAGTTTGTGCTATGGAGAGGAGCACGGCAAGAAACTCGAGGTTACTCTTTTCAAAATTAAATATTAATAATTTGATACTTGAAATTGAAATGAAACTAGAGATACTTTGCATCGTTGGTTTTTATCGTCCATCGGATTGGATCCAACACTCGAGTTTCGGAAGTTATAAGTGAAAACAAAGGCCGTTGTGGTATATAAGATAGATATTTGCAGAGCTATGCGCATTTGACGTGAAAAAGTCATTATTTTCTTAATTTATGTGGCGGATAAAAAATTTGGACGTATAATTCTGGACGCGGTTGGCGCTCGGCGCGCGGTCGTGTACTTTGGCTGGAAAAAGGAATACGATTACCTATTAATATTCCATTGCCGGCCAAGCCTTCTGTGCGGGTAGTAAATGGTATGTTACCTGTTTAATGTAGATTGAAGCGAATAAAATAGCGGTTTATTCTCAACTTGGCAATATTCGTGTTGTTATTGCAAGTACAAGTCCAACCATATTTTTTATCGTGATTCGCATTTACTCGTATCGACATCATCAATCAATAATCTGATACATGGTAAGGTTGAGATAGCTCGTAAAATCGGGCCTTATAATGCTCACACCATAGTATCCGTCATTAGAAATCCCTATCGGTATTCTAATCTGATAGTTAATTTATTTTCATGAATATTGACAGTAATTTTAATAATAGTTTCGTGCTTAACATACTCAAAACCGTGATTTAACTTTAAAAAACAAAATCAAATCTGATTTTAGAACCTTGCATATATTAATTGATTTAAAAAACCCAAAACGATGGCTCTATACAATTATAACAGTTGCAGAACACCTGTGTCGTGCACAAAATAGATTGAATTATTGCATGGAAATCGAATCGCCATAGAGCCATTCGCAAAGCGATACAGGTTGATGGCGCGGCGCAGCGTATCGCGGGCTGAGGAGGCCTATAAGGCCTTGAGGTTTTAAGACTTACCCGTAAGCCGCAAGCGTGGGGTCGTATGGATAGTACCCGCCAGAGGGCTGCAGTCCCGCCGAGGTCCAAGCCGACATCTCACCGCCTCCCTCCTTCAGCGCATATGGATTACTCTGAAACATCACATGGAGGAAATAAGTTGTCAATTTCAATATTGACAGTCGTGACAGCCCTAGCTATTGAACTCGCCTCTCATTCACTGGTTTGCGTGGGTTTGCGTTCAAATCCAAGGGCATGCACCGATGACTTTTCCAAGCTATGTGCAAATTATATTAGATATAAAATTTCAATAAAAAAATTAGAAATAAAATTTCACTTGCTGTACATAACGGTAAAGGACACATAGTGAAGAAACCTGCATGCCTGAGAGTTCCTCATAATGTTCTTGAAGGCATGTGAAGTCATCCGATCCGCACTTGGCCAGCGTGATGGTCTAAGGCCTAATTCTTCCCATTCTGAGAGGAGACCCGTGCCCAGCAGTGGGACAAAGAAAGGGTTGTGGTGGTGGTGCAAATTCACACAAATTGGTCACATGTAGAACGAAAACATCATGAGGAAACCTGCATGATTGAGATTTCTCAATTATGTTCTAGAAGACATGTGAAGTCACAATCTGCACTTCACCAGCGTGGTGGCTATGGCCAAACCGAACCGATTCCGTGAACAGAACCTATTCCAACAGTGATACAAAGAACGGGTGGTGCTGCTCAGTGTTATGTTAAATAAATTTTAAATTGTGTTGTTTTGTCTGTCATTTTGACATGAGTAGGAATCTATAGTTTGTACCTTGGAGAGGGCTACTTTTTATTTGCATAAATTAAAGGGGCATTTGGATCAGATGAGACTACTTGCAGGGGAAGCCCCAAGCGATATCTCCTCTAAGCATTTGCTACATACAACTGTACTGTTTTTCTATTTGTTACCGTTTGGTTTTTTATATGTATTAGCGGTGATAGTCCATTGGTTATGTTTCAAACTTTTCAGAAGTCCTAGTTTATCATCAAGTTTATTGTCATTCTATAAGAGTGTTATAAGCAGTCAAATATCAACATCAGTGAAGGAAATTTTCGTGAGAAATCCAGCATGCCTGAAATTTCTCCTTGGTGTTCTTGGTGGCGTGTTCTGTTAATCCGCACTTTGTAAAGTTTTGAAATATGAACTGACTTGTGACGATGATGACATAATATAAGGTAGATAAATAATGTTGTTTGATAAAGTTTACTTCGAAAGCCTCCAAGTATTCTATTCCAGTTAGTTTCCTATAAAATCCCAAGTATCCAGCCAGTGTTTAAATATACGCGGTTTATTTTTATCTGTATACCTCTACTCGCACATTTGTCAGCATTCCAAAATCAAACGGGCGGCGGGGTCGCGTAATTGCGTTTAGATTATAATTATATTGTATGAAAATAACATGTCCTTAATCAAAAACTTAATCCTTCCGAGATGTCATTTTGTACACACTCTCCAGCGCGTGTAGAAGCTGATAAATCACAACGCATTATGCCTTTCAGTCAATCGGCCTAACAAATACGCCGGCTTGAATTTAATTAAAGTTAACTTAATAAAAGGGAATAAACTCACGAACAACAATAAAACGTCCCAAGTGTACGAGCTGACATATCACTAGCGTATTTGCATAATGTATGGGTACAGAGGGGAAAACTATTAAGGCTACGCACCCCAGCGTCTGATAGTTGTTTAACTGTAAGCTAGTGAGGGTTAGCTACCCTCCTTACTAAGTTATTCGCATACATTAGGAGCAACTAAATTAAAAGTGTGAATGATTCCGCGCCTCGGGACCTCCCTTGTCTCGGCTCCCTCTCTGTTAATAAAATGAAAAGCATTACGATACATATGGGACACCGGTTGCCACTCGCGATAACTGAATGCAATGGCTTATTTGTCTGTAACCTTTAAGTAAGAAAAGTGACGCCCTCTATTATGTGACTCGTTTGCGCTACGAGCTTCTGATTTGATTGAAATGAGCAAGCAAACGTGAAAAGATTGCGTGGAAAAATATCATCACATTTCATTCACATTATAAAGCTTAAGATGGTGTTAATGGTGTTTAAATTGCTTTTGATTGCATTTTAAAGAGTGGAGCCTTACCTTTTGTATAACAATTCCAATTATTTAGCGGAGATAAAATAAGACAGCGGCCGGATGCGAGCGGGACGGAGATAGGGTTGCGATAAGAGTAATACAATCGACTTAAAATTAATGGCTCCGGTCGCATAGAGCGGGCGACAAGATATTGAGCGCTTTCATGTGATAAATACATATATTTTATTAACGTGTAATGTATGACAATATCGATAGTTATAAGTGGTGATAAGGTAATGTGATTACAACGAAAATTACATTAGTATTTATCAATAGGTGTGAACACTTTATTGCGTTCGACGACGGAACAACATGATTTTTAAATATCCGAGTAACTTTGTTCGCGGCTGTCGTTATCTAGCGGGACTCTTTAATTAACCATTGTCAATATGTTAAAACATAATCCTTGTAGCGATAAGACTTAATTGAAATCGAATTCAGACATAAAGTCTTTACGTTAAGATTAAAAATTGTGTGTCGGCGTAATTTTAGGGCCATGACATGACATCAGAGGTACACGCGATTACTGACAGAAAAACGAGTTACATTCCATATTAGCATGGATACAAGTGTAATGAGATAATAGCTTAATTATTGTTCCAGACAGGTATTAAAGGTTGGTAAGTCTGTGAGACAAATTGTCGGCTTCAATTAATTTTGTACTTGTTCGTAATTGCGTACGAAGTACGAACCCTAGTGCCTACCTGTTCTTGTCACGAAATACCCTGATATGGACAAATACAGCAGTGTGGCCATAAATTATTCAAACTAGTGGTCGCGGAGTGGTCTATATTCGTCCATATTCGTCCATATCTTTTAAATTTTAAGTTTCATAGTTACTAAAGTTTTAATGTCTAAGGGCCTTTTAATAAAATCCTATATTAGCTATAGAGTGTAGTCTCCTTTCTTGAAACAATTATTCTTATTTAGTGTTTTGTCACTACACTTTTGATCCATGACAATCTTATCGATTTGTATGGGGGAAAGACTAAATATAAATATCTCTCTAATCATAGACTTTTTTAAATCCAAACCGATATTCAAAGCTGTTGCTCTGTGTGACTTATAACATTACATGCCACCGTATCCAGATAACCTACTATTAAATATGTGCGTGTCAAACCAATGAGTGTGAAATGTTTACTTTTATCAAAAAAAGACTAAGAATCATTATCATCATCATCATCACTGTAACATAATATTATATACAAAAAAAAAATGGTTGTCTGTAAAGTCGGTTTACGGACGATTAATTTTACGTGATAACGTCATAAGAAACAACGCAACATTTATTTATACTCATTTTGCAAACTTTCTCACAATCTACATTAATAAATAAGAGTACATATTGTGAGAAGGCAAATTAACTTAGTATAAAAAAAAACACTAGCGCCATCTATGCACTGCCGGGTGAATCAGTTCTTCGATCGATTTTATTACTACTGATCTGATTCACTGTTAGCTCACTAGATGGCACAGCAAAATTGTATTCTAAAACACGCAATTTTAAGCGGGTCATTTTCATGTACACTAGTGCAACCGATTATTTGCTCTATGTGTTATGTAATTCATAAAAATTATAGGTACACAAATTTTAGATTTCTACACTCTTTCTCCATGTAAACTTTGAGTGTGCCCAATTTCATACACCTCTTTTGACGTAATTTTTCGAAAAAGCGGTCCAAAGTTTTTTGTTTCACGTATTAATTGCTCGTAGTTACGTTCGAAAGTAAGTCATAAAATTAAAGCTAGGGCACAAACTAAAAGGTGGATTAAAAAAAAATTACTGGAGCTCGTAACATAATAACAAAGATTCATGTTTTGCCAAACTTGTTGTATTCAACACGAGAAGGCGCCATTTAAAACAGAGTTGAAATAATCGAGAAAGTCAACAAAGCCAATTCTTCACATTGCTGATGAACATTATCAATACATATGAGAAATATTAGTTTATTTGAAACAATTTGATTAGTAAATTCTTAAGGCCCCATTATTTCTTTGATAGATAAAGTATAGTTTAACCATAGAGTAAGGGTGAGGCTACACGGGCGGTTCTCCCGCCGCGGGAAACCGCTCGACAAAGCTGCCGCAGACCATCAAACTACACGGGACGCGGTTTATCGCTGCCTTTTGTTCATTTCAACATGGATCCGCCAATGATAGCTGCGCTTGCAGCTCTCATATTAATAGAATTATTAAAAATTAAAGTAAAGCGCAATGTGTGGGTGGAACCAGTGTTAAGTAATCGTTTAACTTTGGGAATATTTCATTCAATGATCAACCACTTCCTGTCCTATTTCCATCCATAATTTCGCTTTTAGTTCGCGATTGGCGTAATCCTTCGACTGCACATCATACAAAGCAGGTCGATCTTGTATTTTTACAATAAAACGCTCCGTATCGAACATTTTGACGCGACACTAGCCACGCAAGCGCACGAACGACGAGCGAGCGCCAAGGTCCCGCGCAGAATGACGGCGGGATAGCGAGAAACCGTCCGTGTAGTTAAAAAGCGTCGGTTATCAGCGGCGGTTTGACGCTGCATGCGGCGGTCGTATTTCTCCCGCCTGTGAGCCGCGACGGGAAACCGCGCAGTGTAGTATGCAGCATACAACTTCATATTAAATTGTGTCCAGTGCGGTTCAGAAGCGGTTTTCCGCGGCGGGAGAACCGCCCGTGTAGCCTTGGCCTAAGAGTCCGTGGTTTAACCTATCAAGAATAAGTCACACCATAAAGATTATGCGGACAAACTAGTGTCGCACCCATTCGTGTACGCTTTGGTGATCGAATACGAGGAATATCTACGAGCTAGGTAGGCGTATAGTAATTACCGTATCAAGGTGCCACTTACTTTACGATGACTTACTTATGGCTTTGAATCATGATCGTGTTAGTTTTTTCTTTATTATTTTTTGTTATTATTTATTTAGAACGTATTATTGATTATTAATTTAAATTTCTGTGGTACTGACACAGTAAGTATTGTGTTTACCCATAAAGTGGATGAGATACTATTAAAGTAATGTAATGATAAGTTTCATAGAATCAGCATTCTAGACACAACAATTTGATCGATTATGATTGTTTTGTCTTTCCGAAAAATCTCAATAATTTTAAATAATTATAATATACATATATTTTTATTTTTAACTTTTATAACGTAGGGGAGCACTAAGAAAGGATTTTTGAAAATTCACTAAGGGGGTAAAACGGGGGTGCAAAGTTAGTATGTAACTGCCGTTTTTGAAGTCAAGTGGGCAGCCTGAACGTGGGCAGACGTCGTTAATGGGTCTAATTCTACGCGAGCGAAGCTGCGGGCGTCCACACATATATAATTTACTAACTCATGTCGAGCTTAGTACTGTACAATGGTTTGCTATACCTACAAATGACGACACATAAAATCACACTTGTACCTATTTCCCAGATGGATATGTAAGTTATACTAAGGTATGTAAGTATCCCATGTAATTTATCTAAAGCCATACACCGGGCCCGATTCCAGACTTCAAGCTAAATATCGAACTCAAGACCAGCTCAACAGTTTCAACCAAATAGACCGACGACTTAAAATGAGAACACTGTCTCCAACTACACCATTAATATCTATCACTGCGTAATGAAACAATACTTTTTCCCTAGCCAAATAAGCCAGTGACAAATTCGTAGCAACTCTTTGTGGGGTTGAGATAAAAATTGTGATACTTCCTGGGTGTGACACTAGCTTCCCCTCCTGCTAACTATGAGCGATGATAGTCTCGCCCCCCGCATTATCGAGGTGGCGAACCACGTGACTCGTGAAATGGACGTTGATTGCCATTACGTCCATTCACTTCGAGCTGCCTTGCAATTATTTCGTTTGATACTGATTATTGTTCATTTCAAAGCACGGTTCGCACTGTTCTTTAAATAATCAATGATTTATTACTATCACTATGCGTTTTGTAGTTTTTATAGGCTATCCCGAAATCTATAGGCGTAGTCTATAATAAGGTAATTATTGCCATAAGCAGTGGCGACAACCCAGTGGCTATCGAACTCTCACTTGAACGGTCCGGGTTCAAATTCGTGTGACTATGCACTAATAACTTTTATAAGATACCTATAGGCGATCTATGAAATTAAATGTCACCTGATTTTGGTAACGGTGGAGTAAACATCGTGAGAAAACCTGCATGCCTGAGAGTTTTCCATAATGTTCTCGAAGGCATGAGAAGTTTGCCAATCCACCTTAGCTAGTGTAGAGTACTAAGGCCTAACTCCTACAATTCTAAGAGGAGAACCCTGCCCAATAATAGGAGAATAAAAGGGCTGTGGTGCAGTAATTATTGCAGATGTGAATGTTATCAACCGTAATACATAAAATCTGTTTATTACGACTTTCTCATAGGTTCCTTAAAGTCGTGAGATCGTGAGCACCACGCATAAAATTTGGACGAGGAGAAAGCTGTTTACTCGTATTTTAGGAGCTATTAACGACAAAAACACCTCAAGAGTTACACGGACCGTCATTTTGAGTTAACTGCCCGATAAAGCACGTTTATTAACCCTTAAAAATCTTGCCCGCGCCAATTGCACCCCACTCTTCCGTAAGGCTGCATCTAACAACATTTTAATCAATTCTCCACAGAGTTAGCGAGTCGGCGCGTCAGATAGACTCATTACGACAACCCCAAATAAATATAAACAGTAGCGAAAGGGGCCGCCCCACTATTCACGTTATTCACACGCGCTGCTAGGTCCATAAATAAGGCATCGCGACCCTAGAAAGAAAAAGTTCACGTTGGAGTGATATGTGCGGTTCATAAATAAGGCTCGTTTATTTCATTACATTAAACCGGTGATAAGTTATTTGACGGTTCATAAACTCGAACCCTCGGGCTGGGCGCCGGGGCCTGCGACCGAGGCGCCTCGCAGGCCGGCCGCGGTGCCAAATCTACGCCTCTCCATCACACCACTGCCAGTTTTCTGGCTACCGAACGCAGTTAAGGCCTGATTTTACTTGGGACCATGTTGCATTCCCATTTCCTGGTTCATAAACTGCGTATAATGACGGCTTGTGCTGCGATAGCCAACTCTCTGTACCGCGCACGCGGTTGGCTCTAAGTGTAGGTATATTAGCGAGCAAACGCCACGCTCTAAAATTAAATAGTCGCTGTTATGGGCGTCGTGTTTCTAAGTTACGTATTCGGGAACTGGCAGCGGGATTATTTACCTACCTATTGATGTTGGGGAGAAGGAGGCTTCTCGCTACTACTGTTCTACTTCTAATAGCATTGCATATAAACCGATCTTGCGGAAAGTGATAAAGGTGAACTTTCACAATTTATTTTAAAAGCTTTTATTTAACTTCACTCGTACGTATCTATGTATGTATGTATGTCCTGGAATCTTGCAATCAATATTTCACCCACTGAAGCTATCGAGCTGAAATTTGGCACACACATTTGGTTCCGATGACAATGCACGAAAATAAAAAAAAGGTAATTAATAAATTGACGAGTGAGGTATTTTAAGTGAGCAGAAATGTAATTTAGTTAAAGAAATTATCTATGCGTCGCTGTATTTATAATATGTACCTACCTACTTATAAAGTAAAATGCGACTGGTATTAGTTGATACTTAATTTCATACAACAATATCAAATTTGTTACTAATGTCCGTGCTAATGATAAAATGAACTAAGTGATATATATTCAAAAAGTCTAGTCCAATTCTAAAATAAATGTAAGCTGTAGTTTATATTCGCACTATCTTATTACGATCTGGACTCCACGGGGGACTAATTGTGTAACCTTGAACAAAAAATGGCGACATGTAGATAGGGTTGCCAACCGTACTTTAATAAATGTTAATGTACTATATTTCGGGTCAGCGTACGATTTACTGTAATACTGTTAGAGAAATGTAGGTATAGTAGGTACGCAAACATACTATATTTCAATTAATAGAATAAGACATCCATTTCTAATTATGTATGGGACCTATGATTACCATTCGAATTTAAAAAGTACAAAAAAGTATAGATTTGTATAAAAATAAATAATTAACATAAATATCACAGATTTTTTTTTCATCTTCTTTCAAATATGCAGGTATATTTTTTTAGAGTAAGTATACCATAAATTTTAACAGTGAAAAATAATATATGCTGGCAACCCTACATGTAAAGATAGACGGTGTGTATAAATTGAGTTGCAAGACGGTTCATGCAAGCAACCGTTAAAAGTTATTCAGAAAGCCTATTAGTAGAGGATCCCGCTATACAACGACCTTCACCGAGATGTTTATTTAATAAAACGTATTTTATATTCAATTTAATATGTCAATAAATATAGTACATACGGGTTGGCTAACTAATTTCAGTCCAGGATATGATTAATTAATAATTAAAAAAAAAATTTTTTTAACATTTCACCGGTCTGATTATTAGACAAATTCTATACCAATCGAAAGTATGAAGCCCACAGATTATGCAAACGTTAGGTTGGCTATTCTTTTCCGGTCACAACTCTCGAGTAGCCAGGTATAAACAGGTAAATCGATCGATATCGCATTTTGCACCGGTCTGATTATTGAATTAAAATTAAATGAAATTGAAGATTATTCCATTATGAACACGGTAGTATAGGGTTGACTGCGAAAAATCAGTCCCGAATTCCAGTTGTCGAATTTTCAAAAGTGAGATATTGCTGCGAGTGAATGTGTGCGACTGAGAGGTCCCAACCAACCATCCCATGCGATAGAAGAGGACACAGCATAACAGCTGTTTAAAGTCCGCCCATAATGAAGGAAAAGTAAAACCTTTTCAGATATTTTCGAAAAATTCGACAACTGGAATTCGGGACTGATTTTTCGCAGTCAACCCTATACTATACCACCGTGTTCATAATGGAATAATCTTCAATTTCATTTAATTTTAATTCAATAATCAGACCGGTGCAAAATGCGATATCGATCGATTTACCTGTTTATACCTGGCTACTCGAGAGTTGTGACCGGAAAAGAATAGCCAACCTAACGTTTGCATAATCTGTGGGCTTCATACTTTCGATTGGTATAGAATTTGTGTAATAATCAAACCGGTGAAATGTTTAAAAAATTTTTTTTTTTAAATTATTAATTAATCATATCCTGGACTGAAATTAGTTAGCCAACCCATATGTACTATATTTATTGACATATTAAATTGAATATAAAATACGTTTTATTAAATAAACATCTCGGTGAAGGTCGTTGTATAGCGGGATCTTAGACTATATTGAAGAAAGACTAAACAGGTATACGTTAATAATTATTAACTAACATTTTTTAACACTAGCTTTACCCGCGGTTCCGCTTGTGTTAAATCGTTTTCGGTGCAGAACAAGTACCTACTACCACAAAACCAATTGAAGTAACGATGATTTCTAAATTAACATCCTCCACCCAATTTTCATCAGATACCTAAACATTCTGTAGCACTTTCCACATCACATGATTTGTGATAGTGACAAACAGAAAACTCGCGTTAATACAGACTGTTCTTCTACCATACTACAGACGGTCTGACAGGTTGCGTGGGGTAATAAATTGACTGATTGCTTCTTTAGATAATTAAACTTTGTTTCACGTAAACTTTCCAAGTTTTAATCGATTTAATAAAGGAACGTTTCAAGAGTAATTTAACTTTGACAGTAATACAGTTTGTAGGTATCGCCAGTTCTTTTGCACTCTTCAGATAAACATTACAATACATATTTTTATTTATTTAACAACTTGATAAATTAAATTGAACACAACATAATATAAAATCATACCATAAGTCTCCGAAGGGCTAGGGATAGGTAGGTGTTATGTTTAGGTTCCATGTATACCTATAATTTTCATACCACCACCACCACAACCCTTTCTTTGTCCCACTGTTGGGCACGGGTCTCCTGTCAGAATGAGAGATATTAGGCCTTATTCCACCACGCTGGCCAAGTGCGGATTGGCAGACTTCCCATGCCTTCCAGAACATTATGAAGTGCTCTCAGGCATGCAAGTTTCCTCACGATGTGTCCTTCACCGTTACAGCATGTGACATTTAATTTCTTAAATGGCATATCACCTAGAAAGTCATTGGTGAGTGCCGCTTGGGTTTGAACCCGGACCGCTCGAGTGAGAGGCGAGTTCGATAGCCTCGACTACTGGGGTGTCATTGGTTCCATTTCTATTCAGCGGGCACAAACCCACACTCAATTTCAAATTAGATAAACCTTAAAAAATAATTAGAAAGACTAGCTTGCGCGCTTACGACAACTACCAACGAGGAATAGTTGAAAAATTATATTGATAAGCTTGACATTTCGATACGAATCGCTTCGATATATGAGGGTTGACTCGTGGCTACTGGCGGCCGAACAGGGAATAGGGCCAAGAAAACTAAAAAAAGAACAATATTATTCATGCCATAAAATAATAACGATACTCAGCACGACTAGCGAAATCTGAAAGTGAATTGTAGCGAGTGGAAAAAAAGAATGAGTCTAAGTGGATAAAGAGCGAATACAAACGAAAAAGTCATTTCATGCCGCACGGTGGTGACGCAACGGCCGGAGACAAGGCGTAAAGAACCGTATGCGGTTCTTTCTAAGACCTATATTCGCGTATCGCAAGGACACCATGGCTAAGTTCAATAATGCTTTCCCCCAAATAAGCTATAAAACGAGCGACGACGGGCCCTGGCTTTCGGGTAGGTATGTTCCCATTCCAATTATTTGTTTGTGGAGGCACAATAATTTTATTTTACGTTTTATTTAACATTTATTTCGTTACGGCAATTTCACGGGTATCAAAGAATCGTTAGATTGTGATTTAAATGGTATTGCTTATTTTCCACTTCGGTCACAATAAAACGATGCAATTCAGCATCGAGTTAATATTATTTTATTACGCGTGATATTGTATTCAGAATCGGAAACGTTCATTTTACGTCTCGTTGAAGAGAACTGACTGATCACCGTGCCAATTGGCAGGGCCGGGGCGTTTAGTTTGTTTTGATGTGAGCTATGCTATACACGTTATAGCCTATTCATTTAAACGTCTCACTTAACTTCCTAAGATCTCCTTTATTTTACTTACGTTGCGATATAGTGAATAGATAATTTTATGCGTTTACTATTCAATCGTTACTGAAGCGAATATACATTAATTCATTAATTACGTAACATGGAATTCGCTTTAGTTGGCAAATACGCAAATGCATTAATCCGTGAGGGCAGACGATGGGTCGTAAATAAATAAACAATAAACCGGGATAAAACAAGTCAATTGGAGCTCGGCGCAGACAATGTGCGGTCACGTTTAACAGGCCCGGCGGACGGTAACCGATCACCGTAATTCAGTGATCGTAAACGGTCGCAATGATATCAATTAAATGAGCCCCGAGACCGATAAACCTCAGCTTTAATTAGGAGAACAAACAACAGACTGTCTTTAATGAGGCGTGCGCGTGTAGGGAGAGGTAATTAGGTCGGGGGAGGCATCGAGCGCGAGCGATTAATTATTGAGAGGCCGTGATTGATCTGGTCGCGCGGTCGCCCGTCGCGGTCGCTAGCTGCCGCAGCCGGCAACACGACCGCGCATCGCGACTAATCCGCCACCATCTTAAGGGATTACCTATCCCTTCTCCAAACCAACAAACGTTTACGGAAAAACATTCTACTGAACTAAAATACCTAAGTAGATAGATCAACAGAAAATTTAAAGCACTATCACAAATGTTATAAGATTTTTTAGGTACATCTAGTTCTAGACGAATTAACGGAGAGGTTTTTAATTTTTTACGAACCAAATAGCCAAGGAATACCCGTCACTCCAGGCGAACGCGAGCGGACCTCGATACAGCGTTCCGCTCCGCTAGCCGTTATAAATTATACATCGCGTAATCGGTCGGTGAACACGCGTGGCCACAGTCACTAAATTATAATCAATCGAAAACTCAACCATTCGTATTAATATCTCGACGCCCTACACGGAAAAGGCGCATAAGAGTTTCCGGAGCCGACCGCTTATCAAGTTTATCTGATGTCTCGCTAATAGCTAATAGCCATCATCGAAGGGTAAAACGCAGCTGTAGCACCTCTCAGTCATAAAATAAGCACATTAAAAACCATTTAGAGCAATAACTATTGTGGAGCCAAATATAGTCATAAATAAATTGAATAAATTATTGTATTATTTTGATAGTAGAGTGTTAGGTGTCTGCGTTAATGGTTGGCCCGGGAATGGGGGAAGCGATAATGCTCCCCCGGAGCGCTTTTGTTGCCGCGGATTCCCTGCCCGTGACATCTGTCCGAATTGCAACAATAACTCGCAAAAAACTTACTTCAAATTTACCAAATGTAAAGCGGATCTGAAGGTTATTTTTCGCTGAATTTACAATATATTAAAACGTGGCATTCGTTCGCAGACGTCTTCATTGACACCATTGTTGGACGGGACGTATCATTTATTCTATTCTGAATTAGGCCCCTCAATACCCCGGTGGTCCTTGTCACAAAATGGCCAAATAACCTTTTGTAAGGATACTGCAGTGTCACAACATTATAAATGGTTGTTAGTTTTGCCATTTTCATGTAATTAGTATTGGGCTAAATAAGTAAGAATTCTGATGAGAAGAGTAGGTATTGGAATATTATAATGCATTATTGTTCCATTTCATATAATTGACAGGCGAAGACCGATCTGTTAACATGAACCTATATGAATAGCTATGGTTGCGTATGCTCTTGAAATATTTTTTAACACGCTTTTATGTATGTATGTATGTACAAAGGTGTGTATTGTAATGGAACCATTGATCGTGGTTTTCGCCCAATTCAAAATGTCGGATTATTTGAAACATTTGACCGATTTCAATGCAATTATTAAAAAGAAAAGTTTATTTTATTTCGATTATCTACAAAAGCGTAGAGTACGATGTTGTTATTTTAATTTTATGTATGTTGAAAAAACAGTTATTATGTAGTTAAACATAGTTCTACCTTATTTCATTCCAAAGTTATTGCAGACTGCACACAGATCATTTCACAAAGTAAAGTACAGATAATGAAATAAACGTAAATCAACAGTTTAAAAATAAATAACGGCAAATGAAAAATACTGGCGGCCGAATGGATACATTTTTGTTAAAATTATTAAGCTAAGAGCGTGTCGGGCTAGCGTATTTTGGGGTTCGGAATATGTCTATCACTATAATAATATTATATGGACTTAGAAAGAGGATTTTTGGGAAAATTTTATGAAACCTTAATTTTCTCCAGGTACATCTACTAAGTTGGTTGATTATATTTAAACCTACCAAGCTGTGATAGATTTTCTCTTAATTTTACCGTATAATTATATTTATGTAGATCAGTGTGTAGCGTTATTTTTTTTAAAGTCATATAAGGAGGGTGGCCTCTTCCAGCTCCAAAACAATTGCTTCAAAATTTAGCACCTAAACTACAAATTAATCAATAAAAACGATCTTGAAAGAGTTACTTAGCGAACCAACAGATAGATAATATAAAGGTTCCTTGCTTACGTCGGTACCCAAAAATGTGAGACATCTCAGACTCGCAGATTAAACCGAAGGCGAAGAGCTACATACGAAGCGGAAATATTAAATACAATTCTTAAAATTATGCTTAACGCCGCCAATTAACTACACGAATCGTAAATTACTGGTCTCAGTAAAACCTAATAACTGCTTTTAAAACATCCATTGTGACACGAGCATGCCAGACATACTCGTACACAGGTATCTACAGTAGGTTAGTTTGGTTTAGGTTTTTTTACATACTTAGGTATTCTTTTACAATTATGGTCGAATTTCCACCAATCGGCGACATCTTATTATCTAATTTAATATTAACTAGATGTCGCCGATTGGTGGAAATTCGACCATAATTCCATTTTTTAATTATTTGAACTTGAGAGTTACTAAAGTACGATAGGGTATGATAGGTCGTGGGTTCAAATCTTACCTGCGGTGATGTTTTTCGAGGTAAAAATTTAAATTATTAGTACATTTTATAAATATATTACTAACTATAGATATACAATTGCATGTACCTAATTACATTATATTGTATATACTCGTATATTTCACCCCTTTGTTACAAATAACACAACCGATTCTAAATAAATAAGTTATAATTACAATCTTAAGTGCAAAAAATAATAAAATTCATTGTCGTAATTTTACATCATTCAAATAAACTTATTTCACACATGCCTATGCCTATTAACCGACGACGGTTACTTAAACATTGAATCGCTAAATTATGAAGTGATATATATATATATGCACAATGAACAAGGAATAATAAAACAAACTCAAATTAAATAATAACGTAGTTAGTTATCTTTAGTTTAATCGACACCTCGTTTTTTACCCAGCTAATGCCCAGCGCCTCTGCCGACTAAAATTAC
This sequence comes from Carterocephalus palaemon, assembly GCA_944567765.1. NCBI lineage: Eukaryota > Metazoa > Arthropoda > Insecta > Lepidoptera > Hesperiidae > Carterocephalus > Carterocephalus palaemon. The sequence continues at coordinate 13,266,415 of OX155637.1, read as the reverse complement.
GCTCGGATCAGGTTTTTTAACTTCCGCCCGAGATAACGGTCAGTGTAAGCACCTTTATGTTATTAATGGTCTCAGATCGCTTAGAATACCGCCAATAAAATTGTTTATTTTACAAACACACGTCCCCTGACCCTTGGAACTTTCAATTAACGCGCATTAGACCATTTCCTTCCTAGCTGGCCATTCCTCGCGATTAATCGCGAACGTTCCAAAGCGTAACGGCCACTATATCCTTGATCCGGATCAAATGGAAGGAAAGCGAGACTTCCTGCGAAACCGCTGACTGGACGACGCAACGCTATGCGTCACCCCAACTGCGGTCGTGATAGCGGTGTACGAAGTGTGTCCAAACAATAGTAAATGCATTTAGTCCGGCCATTGTTTGATTTATAGTAAAACCGTGTTGGTAATTTATAAGAGAAAGGCGGGAGAGGGCTCCGTCCGCAGTGGGACGTCGGGAAATCGGGGAAAATCCGAAGATTTATTAGTTGGCGGCCGCTGGACGGGCTGACCGCGCGACCGCTCGTTCTGTTTGCCCAGTCATTAAAGTCAGCAAGTAAACGCTTAGTGCGAAGATGAGTATATTTGCGGAGCAATTAAAGCTTTGGAGGTGAGACGAGGGTTGCGGAGTTGCGGGTCTGGCGATCATTGTTTGCGATGGCCGGCGCAGCGGCCGCGGAGACACGCGCGCCCCTAGCGCCCGTGCACACAGGCCGATGACTATCGCGGCGCTATCGCCATGCTTATGTGTCGCCGGTAGATAACGATACAGAAGTGTACTCGGATATCGCTGTACACACAAGCTGAGTGTCAATCACGGCTAGGCGGTGCCTTACAACATTTTATCGGATGTCACATAATCTAAGTTAAACGCATTTATGTCAAATCGTCAATGTACCCGATAAGCCCACCCACGTTTCACTGGTCCTATTGCATCATATTAAAGCGATGGCGGCTGATACTATATATAAATAGCCTAGCACTCAGCCGACACGTTGTCATTATAAAAACTGACATATGTTACTTATAAAATTATCGGCGTTGCGTATGTGTGATGATGTACGAGGACATCAGTTTTTTTAAGGGAAAATATCGGTCAAACTCAAGACGAAAGCGCCAAGAGATCTCAATCATGGCAAAATACATTTGGCTTGTCTTGACATGTTAAAATACAGCTTAAATGTTACATTGCGTAGTTGCTTGTCGTTGTAAATTATCTGTTGATTATAAGCAATGCTTTTAAACCAAAAAGTTGCATACGTAAAAAAAACTTGTTAACCATCTTTCAACTGAAATTTTAATATATTTTCCTACGATATGACATAACAGCTAAAATCTGTGGCATCTTAATCACTCATTCGACGTCTATTATATTTATAAAAGCTTTTATTTAACTTCACTCGTATGTATCTATGTCCTGGAATCTTGCAATCAATATTTCACTCACTTCCACTGAAGCTATCGAGCTGAAATTTTGCACACATATTTGGTTTCGATGACAATGCACAAAAATAAAAAAAATGTTATAAAAAGCTGTTTTTTATAAAAAATTAATATTTATTAAAAGCTTTTATTTAACTTCACTCATATGTATCTTGTAAGTAAGTATGTATGTATGTCCTGGAAACTTGCGATCAATATTTCACCCACTTCCACTGAAGTTATCGAGCTGAAATTTGGCACACATATTTGGTTCCGATGACAATGCATGAAAATAAAAAAAATGTTTTAAAAAGCTTTTAAAAAAAAAAGAATTTTTAACGGTATAATTATTTTTTAATAAGTTTGTTGTATGCACAAACATTACTTAGATGATAGAATAACAGTTTTATGTTTTTAAACATATCTACTATCTACATACTCTACGTTTTAGAAGGTAATAGAGTCGTTTCTAGGATAGATGCTGAAAAATAGTACCTTGTAAAAATGTAGAATAGGCCCAAATAAATATTTCCTTATAACTAAAACGCCAAAACTTACTTAAGGATTACTTGTTATTGTTTTTATATGGATAGCAATCGAGCAAGATCATCCATCTCCTATGGTCCTACAACTATGACCATAAACTCAATGCCTCGTTCAATGTCGGTCACAGATGCGTTGCTTTCCTTCAGGATGATGATGAAATTGATCGAAACTAGTTGGCCTATTTCTGATTTAAATCACACGCGAGTAAGGCGGCCACTTAAACTATGAATATAAACACGCACGAATCGTTCAGTAATAAAATACTATTTCCTTCCTATCGAGAGGTATGTATAACATATTTAATATTACACCTTACACTACTTGGGCTTCAATATGTTAACATATTTTTCAAATGGACATGGTCATACCACATCGAGCATATTTTTTCAGCAGACTGCAACTTGCCAAGCTAGTAATGTAATTAGCAATAAATGAGTCGGTCCGAGCAAGTGGCAATAATGCATTGCACGTTCAATTTTAATTGGTGGATTATAAACGGATCAACAAGTATCCATTCACATACTAACGTACATGTTGCGACACAGTTCACGACAAGTCTAGAACATTCTAATATTCACCGGACAACCATTTAACTAAAATTATATTTAATTAGTGTTAAAATTAAAACTTATTGTCGACGGCACAGCGTGTACAGAAAAACTCATGATAGTTTATGCGACACCTTTTATGTTTAAATTTACCTGTATGTATAACTATTTATTGGTCGTCAATCACACATTTTATTTTTATTCATACACAACTTTGATAGTAGACAAGGATTAAATAAATTGATTTTATGCTTGTAAAGTAATATATAAATATATATAATAGCTGAATCATCACAATCAAGAGTAATAATGCATAACTTGCTCCTCAGGTTTTGTGGGTTTACTTACATAAGGCTTTTCTTGGGTGCATTGTTTGTACAAGCAGTGACAGCCCAGTGGCTATCGAACTCGCCCCTCACTCGGGCGGTCCGGGTTCAAACCCCAGCGGCAAGCACCAATGACTTTTCTAAGTTATGTGCGATTTAATAAATTAAATGTCACTTGCTGTAACGGTGAAGGACACATCGTGAGGAAACCAGAATGCCTGAGAGTTCTTTTAAATGTTCTCGAAGGCATGTGAAGTCTGCCAATCCGCACTTGGCCAGCGTGGTGGACTAAGGCCTAATCCCTCCTCTCAGAGGAGACCCGTGCCCAACAGTGGGACAAAGAAAGGGTTGTGATGATGATGATGATGATGATGATTGTGTGTACATATTTGTAACTCACATTACACTTGCTTCATTATGATTTAGCTATGTTAATATATACATCATCTTAATTAGGTACACTACATTTTCGCTTCAAAGTGAAAAATATATGTGTACAATCAATATTTTCCGAAGCAAAGTACCAAGAAATTCCATACACAAAGAGTTAATTATACTTCCTTAGAAGTTTTGCGATTTTGAACTTTACTGTTTCAATTTTAGAAGCGACTACCCCCGCTGTTTATAACTTTATTTTCCTCTCTCCTGTCGCCCATTTGAGCTAATTAGTGAGGAAATAAAATAAAACTTGGCCATTACTCAGAAAGCAAGGTCGCCTGTGACTAATTAATTGGCGAAAGAATGATGGAAGGTAGAAACAGATGGGCCTTTAACGATATATTGTGTGGTGGTTTGCTAATACATATAGCATTTGAAATTGCGATGTAGGTATTTTTGTTCAGTAAGAATAAACAGGTTAGTTGTAACATAATAATTTACACTTATACTAAACCTTTACCGCACTCCCTTTCGCAGTTCCCCATTATTCATAACAATATGAACAAATTAATAACATATACCTACTTATTAATTTGATATGAATAAAGGTGAGCTTACTGAGTTTGGTGATATGTAAGTAAGTATACCCTGTATATCAATCGATATTTCTTAAATCTTTAAATTAACTGTTAAATACAATTAACTTTTATAAAAGCTTGCTCTTTGAACTTGGCTGACCCACGGCCTTTGGTCTCGATCAAACGGACTAAACCTGATTTCAAACTACACTAGTTTTTCTTATTGTCTTTAATATTTATACTCTTTAGTTTATACAACAAAAAAAATAGTCGTAGACCTGCAGGTAGCTTAAGAACATTCGACATTATTAGGTTGGCCACTAACCCCTCCATCAATCCGCAATGGAGCAACGTGGTGGAGTATGCTCTAGACCCTAGCTTTGGTTATGGGGCAGACCAAACAGTGGTACGTCTATGGGTTTCAGTACAGAAAAAGCCTCGCACTGCGAGGTTTCGTCGCCTAATAATATGTCCTGAATTCCCTGTATCGCATAGGATAAACCTACTTCTACTACGAATAATTAGGCCTGAAAATTTTCGGGAGTCGGGTATGGCCGATATCATATACAAAAAAATAATCAATCATAATAATGGACACAAAAATGAGGTACTATTAAATCTTACCTTTTTATTATGTATTTTGTTTCATTACTGTCAATTTAGTATCTTCTTAATTATGCTTCGAAATAAAATATAATTAAAATCACTATAATACAATAGTAATCATAAATACTATTTGATACGGCTAAATTGGACACTATACACAGAAGAAATAAAAGCGCCCAAATTCAACAACACACATTCATTCTTTCTACGTTACTTGAAGTTTATGATACTACCTACTCATTCATAATTTATTCAGCAAAATACATCTATTGACGATCGATCGACGACCGATATAAATTTGATAATTAGGTCGGAACTTAATCTGCCGTGATTAATGAACAAAACGAGCACTACAGACGGACCACCCACTGGGAGGAGACGGCTTAATAAGACCCTCATTAACACCTTAATGGCTATTTCGCTGATTTCGCTTCACTTTTATTTATTTTTTCGTCCCTCTCACACACAAAGCACCGTATCGCTCCTCTCTTTTCATCGCCCTACTTTAATTGAATCTCTGGTGGCTTTTTCTAAACTTATTCTCTTTGACTTAAGATTAGTGATGTATTTAAATTGGCGTTTTGTTACGTTTTTATAGTCGGCCGAAGGTTCTACTCTCCAGTTTTTTCTTCTGCCTTCTCCTTATCGAACTTTTAATTTAGTTGCGATAATAAACAAGTGTAGGACTTTTGTGCGTGACTATGAATGAGACATTGTTAAGAGTATTTCCGTTGCTCATTTCCTTGGCTTCTGTGTCGTTATTTTGAGCGCCTTAATTTATGCATTACGGATTTTTGGATTAGATAGATATATTATAATCGAGTTTATACTTTCTTCTATTCAATCACTATATCAACGGTTCAATTAGATGCACAGAAGAATGTGTTTGTGTAGGTTTAATCTATATTTTGGTCAATGAAATCTCATTTTCATGTGGTTAGGTATTGTTCATTTGGAAACAAAACGAGGTTGTACAATTGGACCTAATAATTATCAAAAGTATCAAGTAAACAGTGTAAGAGTCAAAAGGACTTTCTGACTATATTTAAAGCATTAAGGGCGGATTCGACCAAACATAGATTAACAGGCGCGTAACTATACCACGGATAATTTTATTCCATGATTTTAAACTCTAGTAATTGAAAGTCGTTTTTCGACGCAATCTGAAGTTTAACTATACTTTCGGCTATTCCCGTTTTGTTATTCAAACGGGAATAGCCGAATAAATTATTATTGATAAATTATCCGGCAAATCAATGTTGCAATAAAACGGTAAGCTGTGAAGGCTTAAATCCTGAAAACTGAACATTTTCGTATTATAGCGTGGAATAGTGAAAGCAGCGAGCTGAAAGCTGCCAATCAATGTGTTAATTTTGCTTTGACATGACAGCTTCTACTTATGTATGACAGAACCTAAAAATCGCGTAGGCGATCATATTATGACGAGCGGGCGCCATTAAAATATACCTACTTGGATTAGCTGTTATTCCACGCATTAGGGTGGATATCTATACTAATATTATAAAGAGGAAAGATTTGATTGTTTGTTTGTTTGTTTGTTTGTTTGTTTGTTTGCATCGAATAGGCTTCAAAACTACTGAACCGATTTGAAAAATTCTTTCACTGTTGGAAAGCTACACTATCCCCGGGTGACATAGGCTAAATTTTATTTTGGAAAAAAATAGGGTTCCGTAAGATATTTGGGTTTTTCGGACACAAGGTGTAAAAAATCAACCAGAAAAGTTACTTATTTTGCGTACGCTGCCTAAACTATAAAAGATAGAACCATAAAATGTTCTAATTAATTGTAGATCTTTTAAATATCTATAAAAAAGTCCCCGACACACTATACCTATCTATGTCGAGTGAGGCACAACAACATTTTTTTTATCTTGAATTTTTTTGGACTACATTTACAGTTTATGTAGATAATATTTGGTCTTTGAATGATTAAAATTGGACGTTTGGTTTATGGTTTAAGATCTTTATTATTTCTCATAAAGAATTAACAATAATTCACTTACTGAGAAATCAATAACAGTAACAAACTTATATAATAGCAAGCGTACAGAAAATAAATACTAATTATTGTATAAAAAACAGCCTATCAGCCTAACAGTTTTGAAGTATCTGTCTGTCTGTCTTTCTGTCTGTCTGTTTCACTTTCACGCCAAAACTACTGAACCGTTTTAAATGAAATTTGGTACACAGTCTAGAGCCTGACAAAGGACATAGACACTTTTTAATTGGAAAAAAGTGTTGTAATGGGTTTAAAAGGGAGATGAATTTGTATTGTATTGTATGAAAGGTTGTATGAAAGTATTGTCATTTTCAGAACTTCATCATCATCATCACAACCCTTTCTTTGTCCCACTATTGGGCACGGGTCTCCTCTCAGAACGGGAGGGATTAGGCCTTAGTCTACCACGCTGGCCAGGTGCGGATTGGCAGACTTCACATACCTTCGAGAACATTAGAATTCTCAGGCATGCAGGTTTCGTCACGATGTGTCCTTCATCGTTACAGCAAGTGACATTTAATTAATAAATCGCACATAACTCAGAAAAGTCATTGGTGCGTGCCGCTGGGGTTTGAACCCGGACCGCTCGAGTGAGAGGCGAGTTCGATAGCCACTGGGCTGTCACCGCTATTATATTTTCAGAACTAGAAGCATAAAACTTAAATTTTAGGCTGTTGATAAGGTATAATCCTTACTAATCCTATCCTACTAATATTATAAAGGGGAAAGTTTGTAAGTATGTATGTAGGTATGGATGGATGTGTGTTACTTTTTCACGTAAAAAGTACTGAATGGATTTTAATGAAACTTTACAATAATATAGCTTATACATCAGAATAACACAGGCTAAAATTTATAAAGATATTGTGTGAATTGTCCAAAATATGACGATAAGTGTAGGTAAGTAGGTAAGTAGGAAAAAATCTACCATCTGCGAGCTATTCTGGCGTGCGCGGCCAAAACTACTGGACCGATTTCAAAAATTCTTTCACCATTAGAAAGCTGCATCTTCACTGAGTGACATAGGCTATATAATATTACTAGACGTAAACGAAACTATTGTTATAATCTATATGTAAAATAAAGTCGTGTTAAATTTTTATTTTTTTAGTAACATGACGCAAATAGGGTTTATGTGTGTGTATTATAATTTTGATTTTTATGTAAAATACCCGTGCGAAGCCGGGGCGGACCACTAGTCTACTATATAAAAATAAGTCGGGTTTTCCTTCCTGACGCTATAACTCCAGAACGCACGAACCGATTTCCACGGTTTTGCATTCGTTGGAAAGGTCTCGGGCTCCGTGAGGTTTATAGCAAAGAAAATTCAGGAAAAACTTCAAAAGAAAAGCGGGAAAATATTTTTTCACATACAGCGCATTTTACACATTTTAATAATTTCCTACTTTTATTGAACGCTTGCGATTATAAGTAATGGTAATGGTAGTGGTAGTGGTAATGGTAGTGGTAGTGATAGGGGTAGTGGTAGTAGTAGTGGTAATGGTAGGGGTAGTGGTAGTGATAGGGGTAGTGGTAGTGGTAGTAGTAGTGGTAGTGATAGTTGTAGTGGTAGTGGTAGTAGTAGTGGTAGTGGTAGTGGTAGTAGTAGTAGTAATCCACACACTTACATTAAGTTCTCCCAAAATATTCACTAAAAATTATCTATATGGCAAAACAACGTTTGCTGGGTCAGCTAGTCTACTATATAAAAATAAGTCGGGTTTTCCTTCCTGACGCTATAACTCCAGAACGCACGAACCGATTTCCACGGTTTTGCATTCGTTGGAAAGGTCTCGGGCTCCGTGAGGTTTATAGCAAAGAAAATTCAGGAAAAATTCAACAGAAAAGCGGGAAAATCTTTTTTTCACATACAGCGCCAGCCATCTCTGATACATAGCATGTACTACAAAACAAACCAATATTTTAAGTAGATGGCGCCGGTGCGTGATAGGGATTGGTAGTGGTAATGGTAGTGGTAGGGGTAGGGGTAGTAGTAGTGGTAGTGGTAGGGGTAGTGTTAGTGGTAGGGGTAGTGGTAGTCCACACACTTACATGAAGTTCTCCCAAAATATTCAGTAAAAATTATTTATATGGCAAAACAACGTTTGCCGGGTCAGCTAGTCTACTATATAAAAATAAGTCGGGTTTTCCTTCCTGACGCTATAACTCCAGAACGCACGAACCGATTTCCACGGTTTTGCATTCGTTGGAAAGGTCTCGGGCTCCGTGAGGTTTATAGCAAAGAAAATTCAGGAAAAATTCAACAGAAAAGCGGGAAAATCTTTTTTTCACATACAGCGCCAGCCATCTCTGATACATAGCATGTACTACAAAACAAACCAATATTTTAAGTAGATGGCGCCGGTGCGTGATAGGGATTGGTAGTGGTAATGGTAGTGGTAGGGGTAGGGGTAGTAGTAGTGGTAGTGGTAGGGGTAGTGTTAGTGGTAGGGGTAGTGGTAGTCCACACACTTACAGGCCCTATATTCCGGCGTTCGAGCCGATTTGAGGGGGTGAGGTGCGGGGCAATCCGCGGGGAGCTGTCAATGTGTTACACGCCAAAAGTTCGGCAGGCGGCCGTAGCACTGATGTCACAGTACAGTGATATCAATATGACTACAGTATTCTAACAGAAGGAAAGATAATACAAATGCAAAAATATTTATTTGTAAAAAAAAGGTATTTACTTCAAATGGTACAATTTTATAATATCTAATATTCTTAATCTTAATATTCTATACCTTTATTTTATTATATTGTATGTTTGACGGCCGACACCCAAGGAAGGGTTCCCGGGTTCGAATCCCGCCTTGGACAAGACATTTGTTTCTGTAATATAAAATTTCTTACATTTATTTCCGTTATCTGATACCCGTATTACAAGTTCTTACGAGCTTACCACGGGACTAGGTTAACGTGGTGGGATTGTTCATAAATATTTATTTATTTACTAGCTGACCCAGCAAACGTTGTTTTGCCATATAGATAATTTTTAGTGAATATGTTTTTTTCCTGAATTTTCTTTGCTATAAACCTCACGGAGCCCGAGACCTTTCCAACGAATGCAAAACCGTGGAAATCGGTTCGTGCGTTCTGGAGTTATAGCGTCAGGAAGGAAAACCCGACTTATTTTTATATAGTAGATGTACGTGGAACACAAAGAAAGTTTAGAGAAACTAAAAAACTAACTTCTATGGATAAAATATTTTAATTAAATATTTTCAAAGAACCCTCCACCATCCTCTTTACAAAGTTTCATGGGTCTGAACCAATTTTCGAAACATTTTTTCCAGTCGCCGCAGACACCCCTTCCACTGCCTTCTCGAACGCTGTTAGCGCGTCTTCCAGCGATAAAAACTGTATCCCTTTCAGCAGATTTTTATTTTAGAGAAATATAATATAGGATAGGATTAAATAGGAAATTTATTATACGAAACAAAATAAGTCATACGGTGCCAGATCAGGACTCTTTCTCTTGAAAACAACATCAATTATTGTCCAACATCAATGTGATTCCAATCACATCTTGAGTGTTATTTGGTTTCATACTCTTGAATACATTTGCGTTTGAAATTAGAATTGACGTTACATTGTCCAATAATTGCGTCGTAACAAGGTATCTTGCTAAGCAGAATGCCATTTCTCACCTTCTTTTAATAGAGTTTACTTCTTGGGCACATTGTGGAAACTTAATCCACTGTGATTGAGAACTTGTTGAGCCATACTACAACAAGCGCTCTTCAAGAACAATTTGTTGTTCTTCTTCAGTCCTTTGATTCGCAATGTTTCGAATCCTATTTGCATTGCGTATTTGTCAGTAAAGATTTGACCGTCTTGGTCGCAGTATGGTATTGTTAATGATAATATCGGCTCAATTATTAGCCTACAGAAACTCGAAACAAACACACCTGTCGACTTCAAAAATTCAAATTGTCAAATTTTCAACTGACATAAAAAAAATCAAACGGAACGTGATAAAAAGTATCCTGGTTCTAAGCTACCTCCCCACAAATTTTCAGCCAAATCGGTTCAGCCGTTTTCAGTTATAAATAGTGTAACTAACACGACTTTCTTTTATATATGTATAGATTTAAATATGTTTAGTTTGATTTGGATTTTTAGTATAATACAATTAATTTATTCTAGAATTCCTGGAGATGTTGTTAGGTTTCATAAACATTAATATTTTTAAAGAAATCCATCAACATTCTCTAGAGTAACCAGCCATATTTAACCACAGAGTAAGTTTTCTGAAAGCTGTGATTGAAAAATATGAATACGTGAGAATGCACTATATTGGAAAGAAGAAAGATAAAAAAAAGAAATCAAAACGTCAACTATATAATAAATTAAGAATTGAAGTAATAAAGTGTAAAAAATTTAGCTATAGTCAACATTGTCAAAAAATGGTTTGACAGTGTACACTTTCAATTGTCAAAGTCTGCGGGCTCATTCCGGGGATTTTTTGTGATATTTAAATAAACTTTATTTAACTAGATAGTTAATGCGTTATAATAAAACTTTCAATGTATTAAATACCTTTTAGGTATAGCCTAGTTTCCACCTCGAAAATTATTTATTTTCAGTTGTTCTTCTTGTGACAACGTCAATGTCATGGTGATTGAAATAAGACATCGACAGTGCAGGTTGTTCTTGCAAAGGTTATACAAGGAAGTATAAATTCTAACGTGTGTACATAAGTACACACAAATTTTTTTTGATGGATACAGGATAGCAAACGAGCTTGCAGCACCACCCTTCCACTGCCGCCCATGACAACTGTGACTGTACCCTTGAGGACTAAGATGGTCGCCTCTAAAGAAGTGTAACCGGAAACCACACCTTTCCAACCGGACCATAATTGCTTTAAAAACAATTATTACACGGCAGAAATGGTACTAGGTACCGTGGCGGGCGGTGGTACTGCCCCGGGCGAACTCTATATGGAACCAATTAGTTTTCATATAAAACCTATTTGGTTCCCTATAGGCTCTACCACCTACCAACTACTGTTTTACTTTTACTGTGGCATTTTATTGACATGAGCTATGAGCTGCATTTGACGGATTAAATATATGATTGCGCGGAAAAAACTGACACAGGTCCACCGTCTAAGAGCGCCGACGCGCGACTGAAGTATGACTCGCGATTGGGCTGCTTGGATTTCTCGCGCATTTGATAGATATTTCAACATAGTAATTATTTTAATCATTTTATCTAGATAAAATCTACGACTAGATCTAGACAATCTTACTATCTTTTCATTCATATAAAAATAAAAATTAAACGTTTGTTTTGTAGCTGATAAGATAGATTAAACATTAGAAAAAGGGGTAACTTTGGGATTTTTTTATATCGAGTAAAGTTAATCTAATTGTGTTACTGAACCCGACTGGATGTTCGACAGATTCTTAAATAAGACATATATTATTTTTAGAATTTTAAATCACTGTTTTTTATGTTTCCCATGGATTCAAAAAACTAGCAAACGCGGTCTCGGCGGGTCTACAGCGTCTTCAGTAAAAATTATTTATATGGCAAAACAACGTTTGCCGGGTCAGCTAGTAAGGTATAAGTATTACTCCCGAATAAGCGCGCAGACTAGTACCTAGATGGTAAAACGCAAAATGGATTTACTCTGGGATAACTAGCGATTTATTCTGAGGACAAAATTTATTAGTTATTTACAATGATAGATAACGATGAAGATCGCTGGTTAAAATGATAGGGTTAAAATGATAGAGTTAAAATATTTACGGTTTATATTATATAAAATATTTGTGTTGGAATATAGCTTACTTTATAATATTAGCGAGGAAAATAACCATGACCAGATGATTGAAGTTTTACGTTTTCACGTTCATAAACCTTTAAATGCATGTTCAATAAAAAAAGCTACACCTACATAACAGTTTTATGGAACTACTATATATGTTCATGCAGAATTGCAGTTATTAAACAATTATTGTGTTGCCCTATAGATGATTACTTTCCTTTATTGACTTGCAAAAGTTTATTGGTTGTTGGCAGAACCTGTAGACCGTTCTGAGGCTACTTTGCAGCCAGAAATATCGTGTAGGTAGGACAATGAAGGGGAGTGATGGTGATACATGGAAATACCTTCTGCGTAGGATTATACATGCATATAGAAATACAAATATACCGGTCGAAGTGGCGTCGGTTAGGGGAGATCTATATCCAGTAGAGACCTCTAACGGCTGATGATGATTATGATCAATATGGAAATATAGACTCTTAATTTTATTTAAGCAAAGCTTAAGCTGATTCCAATAAAATAGTAATATTAAGTAAGTAATAAAAAGTATAGGAAAATAAAATTGAAAAAAAAATTACGTTCATTGAATAATGGCTTAAGGATTTTTTCAGGAACAATGTTCAAAAATAAAAACATAAGTAATTTGTTTAACTTTATTTGAAGTACCAAAATTTAATTTTTCAATTTCTATTGCTGGTGCAACAGTAGGTATGATTGAGCACAGCCGTAGACGTATTTATATCTGTCAAACGTCTGGTAACTGAGCACTGCAAAACAAAGTTTAGTCGTAATTAAGTTCGGATGTCGTTATCGTATGTCTATCAATGGGCTATAACACACTGTAGGGTTCGGGGCGATATCCGTTCGCAATAACGACTGAGAAATGTATTGCACACGTGTTCCCACCGCTGATGAAGGATTTTATAACCCCAAACCGATTTGTCACAAGAATAAGCGCTTTGAAATATGTCGGAGTCGTTTCGAAGAAATTTGTGATAAACCAATTAAATATGAAAGCAATTGAAGTGCTCATGGTCTGGATCCCACGCAACGATAGTGTTAAACCGCACCAGTTTTGGTCAGCAGTTGGGTGGACCGCTAGTGGCAAACTTTATGAGTGCTTCCGTGCTTCAGAGGAGACGCTAAGCCGTAAGCGGTTGTTACAGCAAATAGTCGAGTGACGGGCGGCCTAAAAAATATGGACAATCCGGTTGGTCACTTACCTACGCCCAATTGGCACAAGAGCAGCGTGGTAGAGTGCAATATAATCCTTCTCAGTATTGAGAAAGTTCGTGCCCCGAAGTGGGTCTCTGGGCGCATGCAGCATGTGGGTTTTAAATTTACTATGTCAGGAATAATTACAACATTGTTTATAAAAACTAAAATACACGCTATTGTAGCCTTGATAAATTTGTAAAGTTTCAAATTAATCCCTCGTTTGAAGGGGGTGAAAATCGCGTTCATAGATTCCGTTACATATATAATTCCGTTACATTCATACATACAACATAAATACATATATACAGACCTACCAAGTTATTAAAAGCGTCTTAAAATAGTTAAAAGCTCGTACTTCAAGGTCAGCAAAGTCAAATACACGTTTTCATGGGCGGCAGTGACCACCTAATTAACATCATGGCCCACACTTATGTAGATATTTGGTCTATCTGTATTTTTTAACACATTACCAGGAATCTTACAAAGGTAATTCAAATAAGTAACCAAACTAATATCTGCGTAAGGTCATGATTCTTACAAAACATTAATGTTCAGTAAGATATAAAAACACAATATTGAGTATTCACAATTAAAGATTAAAAACTGCCTCGTTGGTCTAGTGGTCGTCCACTCCATTTTTTCAGATTTGACCTATTAGTAACTATTAGTAAACGACCTTACAGCGTCATTTTATTGAAATTTGATTTTAAAAAGTAGACAAGTTAACAGAAAACTAAAAAGGATTACAGAATACGTAGCAATTTAATAGTTAGTGGGATGCTAAAATTTATGTCTGCTATTAATTATTTTTGAAAGATTTTATTTAACTTGACTCGTATGTAAGTATGTCCTGGAATCTTGCAATCAATATTTCACCCACTTCCACTGAACGATAGCTTCAGCTGAAATTTGGCACACATATTTGGTTCCGATGACAATGCACGATTCAATAATTAACAACTAACATTTCGTTAAAACTTAGTTTCAAGATTGTTTACCAAATGAGACAAGTCAAGAATAACGGAATAGGTAGGTGTATGCCTAGTAGGTATGCGCGATATTTGCTTGTTTTCTGTTTAGTATTTCTTTGACTATTATCATCTAATTGAACCTTGTTAAAAAAAGGTAACTGCCAAAATCGTGCCACTTTTGTGTACAAAATAATACCAAACACATTTCAAGCCAATTAAATTTAACTAGGAAATAACTTATAAGAATATTTAGGTAACTAATTAACTAATAACTATAACGTTCTGGTCAATCAACTAGCCGATAAAAACTGTAAAGCCCGATACGTTTAAATAAAGAATGCGAACAACACTAATGATTCTATTTGAACGTCTACGCTAATTTCACAGCTGATGAATCACAATGAAACGTGTTGATTCAATCGAGAGACCACCGCAAAAAGCGATACCATTTTATTGATTATCAAAAGCTAACAATAGATAAAAGATGGCGCTGCGTATTGTTGCAAAGTCAACCTGCGACAGACGGCGCCACCGGCGTCGTTCGTGTACTAAAATGGCAGTTGAATATTTTTACCCGCAATGGCTTTACGTGCAACCACTTCAAAGTAAATCTTATATGCAGTTCAAAAAGACTCAGTGTCGCATGGCACGCTATGAAGACTTACGAAGCCAGACACAGAGTATGTTTTGTGGTGGAGCGTCGTCATTGTTCGCTAAATTGTCGCTTGCACGGAACCGGCCCGGCCTGTCGTGAGTTAGGTATGAGCACACGACGGCACACAATGACATTCAAACACCTGTTATTAAACATGCACAGGGTCACAGAGCGTAGCCTACTGCAGACCTCGTTAAATACAATGACAGATAGAGATCTCGTTGCCGGCGATTTGGGATGCATCCACAATTATTACAGCGGGCTCCATGATATTGTAATTATATGACGGGTTCAACAACCTAATTTTAACGCGTATTTTCTGTAATAATTTGCACCGTAGGCAGCACATATCGCCGCTGCCATCTACAAAGTCGAAAAGTAAATTCAACATCGCATGCGGACCGCCGCCGTACACAACAAAGAAAAGACCAAACACTAAATCATAAAGGCGGTGCGAATCTCGCCTCCAAAACTTCCGTCATGAACGTTCAACACTCTTAAGATTAACGCGAGAAACTTCCTCTTAACACTTGACAAAAAGCGGATCATCTTTCGTTCGATAGGATTTTCTGGGCTTAGCGGATTTCACATGTGCCCCGTGTCTGAAGTTTAAATCGCATGAAACGTATAAAATTGAATCGGCGCTACAATAAGTGCAGTCTTGTTGGGCTGCTACTGGCTTTTTATTTAGGTAAGCTTACGCTGGGTTTCTATAAGAAGGACTGTAGGTAGATGCTTGGGTTCTTTGAGAGCATGTTCCCTTATAAGGATTAAGGATCCCGCATACGACGACCGCTCATTTGTCCCCCTTTCCGCCAGACAAGGTGCTACACCGTCGTGCTACCCGTTCCGTTCACAACCGCAAATTGTATTTATGAAGTTATCTACTCCTCGAAAGCGCTTCCGAAAAAAAGGCACAACAAAGTATTGCGCCATAACAAATAACTTGAACGCATCCTTCGGGTTAAGGAGGAAGATAAGAATATGAAGGTAACTGGTATAATAATGGCAATTGCTGCCCGAATTTATTTTTAAGCTTAAATATTAATGTTTCATGATAGGGCGTAGGCGCGGGTTGAGCGGTGTCGGTGGTTTTCTGGCCCAGCGCTCACGGACCGGTTCGGAGCTTGCTCGCACGCTATGCCAGAAGAGCCAAACACGTACCTATCTTGAGCGATAAACCTTGCATCGAATACGGACAAACGGCAAACCACCTATTGGTACCAATTTGCAGCCGCATTTGTTCTGCTTTAGGGGGAAACTGAACTGGATGTTGTCGAGACCTCAAATAGGCTTGGAGTACACTGTATCAAACTATATGTTTCAGTGAAAATTCTTAGCTTGGCATAATTTGGTGACTATGACCACATTTATATTTTCCTTTATGATATGAATTATCATGTTTAGGTATACTACTTTTTATGGATCAAAAACCCATCACGATCTACCATGACCTTAGAACGAACATTTGTCTGCCAACACGCTATAAGAGTAGAATAATAATCTTCTCGTTTCTACATACCAGTGGCGAGTAGAACGCCGAGCTGTCCACGCCGATGCTGGGATAAGGGTTCTGATCGGTGGAGGGGTACGGCGCTCCGTAGACCCCGACGGTCGCGCTGGACAGGCGAGGATACGAGCTGAGCGCGAGCCGCGCGCCGTCGTACTGGCAGGAGCACACCGTCTGGCCGGAGACAGGGTCGGTGATGATGGGGCGCGGAGTGTCGCAACAGGAGGCGGCGGGCGTGCTCGCGTGGCTACCGGCGCCCGGGGACAGGGCTCCGCCTGCCACCCCGGAGCCCCCGGGCGACAGCGGCGGCGCCGAGCTCGAGCCACCGTCCGGCGACGTCGCCGCGCCCCCGTTGCCCGCCCCACTGCTGCCCACCAGCAACTGGAATCGGAAAGCGGATGTCATTATGACTACAATATAGCAGCAACTGGAATCTGAAAGCGGTTGCAGTTATGACCTTGGACTCCCCATCGCTACGTACTTTGTGTTGACTCAGTCACCTTTAGGTACAAGTGTCGAAACGAAAGAGTAGCTCTAAATTAAATTTGGAGGGGATATGCGCATGAGGTATCAGGTCGGGCAATCAGCGCTTGCGATTGACTCTAAGGTAGGCAGGTAAAAATAGTCCGCTGTTATGCACATTTTTGTAAAGCTCGCCCCGCGCATGACAAATTTCAACTTCTTCGCTTGAATGGTCACAATTACACTTTCGAGCCATCACTTGTATCTATATGTTTGCTTGCAAAGGTATTCTAGCAACTATAAATATGGTTATTCAAAGACGGCTTGGATTGGCTTCGAGCGTAAATTATAAATCAACAATTAATATTTATAATGCACATCTGTCTTTGAGAGTAGTTATAACATTATTTTTACCTTGAAAACAATCAGAGCATGTTAATACTGTAGTTTTGTAATATGCACCTATAATTATTTACAACAATACAATATAATTTGACAGCCGTTGAAACTTGGCTGCATACATGGTAACGGGGATTAAAATGTTTGCTGTATTGAATTGGTTTGTTTATTAACCTGTCTCTCTATAACTACATCTCCAGTAGTTGATAGCCGTATACCACTTATATAACTAAATAAATTATAAATCTGAAGGGAAATAACATCAATTGAATATAAAATAATGGCTTCATGTTCACATTGCGTATTCATTACTAGCAGGTAACAACAGGGCGGATGGTGGCGAAACTTAAAAGCCAATAAACTGGTATAACGTTTTTGTATTGTGACTTTTATGAATTTTCATGGCAAACATTAAATTGATAAGGGAAAAGGTGAATTATTATGTCAATAAAACCAGTCGGCGGGTAGCGTCACGCGACCAGCTAACTGTAGATAGGTATGCCGTAGGTACTGTGGGGCATCTATTCGATTCACGCAACCTTCGGCTACGTGTAATCCTATTGATCGGGGTGAGCGAGTGTCGTTTTATGTAAAAAGAGTTGAGGACTTGTTAAACAAACGCCTAGGTACCGTACTTTATAGCGTTGAAATATCATCATGATGTTACCGTACCTACAGTGTCACGAATAAAAATTTCACAGAAGGTATTTCGAGATAAATTTACCAATTTTAGTTAGCTACAACTATCTTTAGATGCCTCACTATTGATTGTTGGTCTCCTCTACAGACACAACAACTTGAGTAACCTTTACAAAATAAATATAATTTATTTTAGTTGCATATCGTTATAATATATATTGTAATTAATACCTTTGTTTACTTATTTTATTCTTGGTTTTGTCAGGGTTCCATAGTATGAAACCATAACGGTAAAATACTATCCGCGAAATTCCAGTTTACTGATTAAACAGTTAACAGAAGAACTTAGTAATATTTTTTTAAATAAAACAAAATAATCGAAAAGTTTCACAACATTCTGAAATTTACGATACAACATTCGAATTCCCAAAGAGGTGTAAAGTATATTAACAGTCAGTTTACGAAAATAAAAGTGTTAAATTAAACTATCCCAATGATTGATCAAAGCTTATCAGCGGGAAGATGTCTTGTTTGGATTGTATAAAATGGATGCTCGAATCGTAATTGTCCCACTAACACCCACTTCACTACGCAAAGTCGTGTTGACGTTATTATATTTCTTAAATATCATTGAATATAGCATGATACACACAAATAGTTGATAAATTACATTAAAACGTTCATGATGACGCTCAGATTTTCGTGATGTGATCATCACACGAATTTCACACCGCCTTTTTATATAACGAAGAATAAAAGAGTAGACTTAGATCTTTATCAAGGCTGCAGCTATTGACACACGAATCACTTTTCGTCACTTAGAAAGCTCGTTAGTTGGAGCTAAATCAGACATTTGATTGGTTTAGACTCCCGGAATTTTATCAAGTTTATATTTTCGTTCCAGATAGATCGTGATCGAGTGGTTTTATTTAGCTTGCACTGTTTGTTTATTTGTTATAAATAATGTTTCAACCCTAAGCTTGAAATTAGCGAGAGTTTCCATTTTAAATTTATTTGACAATTTTTTCCATGGTGACGAAACTAAACTAAATATTACAGTTGATATAATGAAAGCGAAAAAAAAATGTGCAGATAGACAGACTTCACACTTTGAGGCTTCAATGCGAGTATAAAATGACGCGAATGAACTTTAATACGATTTAACTGATACAATAACCTGAGTCAAGAGCCTACATTTGCAACATGTGTATTTTAAAACAAATAGAAAACACAAGCACCAGATGAAAATTTTCCCTATTTGACCGAAACTAGTGCAGCTAAACCCGATGGTGAGTTAAGCCGCCTCCAGAGTGAGGTCTACCAATCCGCAACTGGCCAGCGTGGTTAACTAAAGCTTAATCCAACAGTGGGACAAAGAATGGATTGTGGCTGTGGTGTAGCCACCCCCTAATCGTTAATCAATATACGTATAAACATTTACTAGTGAAGCACTATTTATTTATACGAGATGTTCTCGATCTAAGTTTGGGCGGCAAAAGATTAAAAGGACTGAGAACGGTCCGTCAAAAGATTTGATCAAATATTGGCGCAAGGTTGACTTAGAAATAATAGCATGAGTTACTGTGCACACAGGCGACCCCACTTACTGATGCTCCGTTTGAGCGCACGAAGTTGTTTTCTTTAAACAAAACGAATGGTCTTCAAAGGGACGAACGCGAACGAGCGACATTTTAATGCCTTGCCACAGATTAAACACGGGCCGCAAGTACCCCGAGCGAAGGGCGTGGCTTAATAGCTTCGATGAACTAGTTGCTGCCCGCGGCTCCGCTCACCACTCACGGTAATAGTTGCTTGTGATTATGTTAATTTGCCTACTGGATTCAACACAGTGTGGAACAGCATTGCTAAGAAGTACACTTATACATTAAATTTATATTTTAGGAATAGTGAGTTGTTGTTGTAGATTAGGTAGAAGAGTTGTATATAAGTGAAAATAGTTATTTTTGTTGAGAGAATGCACTAAAATAGTTTTAGAGTACGTTTGTTTTTCTATTATATTTACTTCTACTAAGTACCTACTAATAGTATGGGTCATAATTGTCTGGAATAAATAATTATTAATAACATTAATTTGTTTTCTTACGCCTTTGCAAATCAAACATTATACTCATTAAAACTGAAAGGAAAACTCTTTAATGTGCAGTGAAAATCAATTTGGTTTGTGTGCACATTTCTTGAAAAATATATATTTTTGATTAGACATGAGTCATTAAGTCTAATTACAACTAATTAGGTGAATAATTATGAATGGCTAAAATATTGATAAGAATATAATAAGCTTATTGTATATTTTATTTTGTATTAACTACGTATTACTGTTACTTTACCTACCCATCCGAGGTGTGAAATACAGTATGTACCTACTCTAACACTGAGAGATTTAAATAGGTGATAGCCAAAAACAAACAAAACCCATCAAACCCGGTACTAATGATGCTTAATACTATCGATCGGTTGAACTGACTCAAACCTGTGATATAAATAACAACTAATAACTGGACTAACTACAGACTTGACCATGACACCGCTGGCACCAAGACCAAAGATAATGAGTTCCGGACAGTCCCATGTAGGTCCATGCTTTAGGTGGTAAAGCCTATGGGGAACCAAATTGGTTTTATATGAACCCTAATTGGTCCCATATAGAGTTCGCCCGGGGCAGTACCACCGCCCGCCACGGTACCTAGTACCATTTCTGCCGTGTAATAATTGTTTTTAAAGCAATTATGGTCCGGTTGGAAAGGTGTGGTTGCCGGTTACACTTCTTTAGAGGCGACCATCTTAGTCCTAAAGGGTAGCAACACATCTGTGACTGACTTAGAACGAGACTCCTACTAACAAGTTCTAACTGGACTATTCCTAACAGCAACTAACAGGACTAACTATCACTAACAGTCCCCAGTCCTCATACCTACTCACGAACTGACCAACTAATGTTCTAATTAACTCTCTAACTAATTGAACTAACCATCCCAGTCCCTAATTGAGTCTTGTAAAAGTCAGTCACAGTTGTCATGGGCGGCAGCGGATGGGTGGTGCTGCAACTCGTTTGCTATCTTGTATCCACAAAAAAAAAAGTAGACTCATGCTCTACATCTGTTCCTGCTTCAACGTCAGTCGTTATTTTTGCTTTCACGGATCGTGGCTTCAAATCCCACTCAGGTTAAAAATTCGTGTGAAGAACTGTATCTTGATGTAAATATATAAATAAAATAAAATGAATCGCAAAATGTGTTGGTAAGCGCATAACTCAACAACGCCTGGACCAATTTGGCCAATTCTTTTTTTTAAATGTTCGTTGAAGTTCAAGGATGGTTTTTACGGCGAGAAAAATTTGAAAATTCATCCCCTAAGGGGTAAAACGGGGGTGTAAAGTTAGTATGAAGCTTTGCCGTTTTTGAAGTTAGTGAATGTGTAACGCGAGCGAAGCTGCGGGCGTCCACTAGTATATAAATAATTATGTTTTTAAAAATAATATTATACGCTTATCTGCTTTGTAAATTCCGGGTGAACAAAGTGTGAGTTTGTAACATTAGGCGCGATGTAATTCGAGCTCGGTGCTTGGTGGTCATTCTTAGGGCTTGAATTACAAAGCAGACCGACATTGAGCGGCTTGAGCGCATTGATAGTAACCCTGAATGATAAGTGTACGTGGTAGAGCCTATATGAAACGTTCTGTTTAGAGTTCGCCCACAGCAGGTAAGTACCTATGCACCTCCTAGTAGCAGTAGCAGGTAACCTACCTACCTAGTAGTATTTCTGCCAATAATTGAGTCACTAATTATACTGTAGCCAACAATTGAGACCCTGAATGATAAGTGTACGTGGTAGAGCCTATATGGAACGTTCTGTTTAGAGTTCGCCCACAGCAGGTAAGTACCTATGCACCTCCTAGTAGCAGTAGCAGGTAACCTACCTACCTAGTAGTATTTCTGCCAATAATTGAGTCACTGATTATACTGTAGCCAACAATTGAGACCCTGAATGATAAGTGTACGTGGTAGAGCCTATATGGAACGTTCTGTTTAGAGTTCGCCCACAGCAGGTAAGTACCTATGCACCTCCTAGTAGCAGTAGCAGGTAACCTACCTACCTAGCAGTATTTCTGCCAATAATTGAGACACTAATTATTCTGTAGCCAACAATTGAGACCCTGAATGATAAGTGTACGTGGTAGACCCTATATAAAAACGTTCTGTGTAGAGTTTGCCCACAGCAGGTAATACCTATGTACCTCCTAGTGGCAGTAGCAGGTAACCTACCTACCTAGTAGTATTTCTGCCAATAATTGAGTCACTAATTATACTGTAGCCAGTAGGTACTATTACTAACAACAACTAATAGGTCTAACTATTACTCTATGCCATGGAACTGACAAACTAATGTTAATATTATCGCCCTATAGAATATCAAAACACATAAACTTTCATATTTATAACATTAGTAGGACTATAAGTAGGTAAGTAGTTGTTTTACTTCAAAACTGAAGTAAAATATAGTATTAAAAAAATCAAAAATACTTATTGTTGGCTCGCCTGTTACCAAAGTATAAAATATATTTAAGTTGAAAAACAAAAAAAAAAGTGGACTTTTCATTTCATTCATATAAACAACGGAAGCGGTCACACCGCTTCATCCTATTTGACATAAAATGTATAAAAGCAGGAAGTAGATCTACTCAATCAAAATACACCCTTAAATAATGCACACAGAGGCATTGTGCACGTGCACCCAACCCCTACATTCATGACATTTATGCAGATAAAAAATAATATATGTACAAACTACTAATACTACTAACCAATGTAGGCAAGGACTGACACCAAGACTGATGAATAAAAATAATAAGTTCCCAGCTGTCAGTTTGTAGCGTCTTGCTGAGATTTGTATAAATATACTAGTGGACGCCCGCAGCTTCGCTCGCGTAGAATTAAACCCATTAACGACGTCTGCCCGCGTTCGGGTTGCCCACTTGACTTCAATAACGGCAAAGTTTCATACTAACTTTGCACCCCCGTTTTACACCCTTAGGGGTCTATCTTTCTTAGTGCTATCCCCTGTGCAAAATTTCAAGTTTCTAACCCTTAAAGTTCAGGCCCTGCGTTGATATGTCAGTCAGTCAGTCAGCTTCTCCTTTCATATATGTTTAAACCTATTTTATTACATTTGCGTGCCCGTTTGCTTTAGCGACTTAAAAGACCAATAAACACGTAACGACAGCATTACACATTTCGAAACCTCGTAAAAGCTGAAAACATCAATAAGTATTTGCAATGCTACTATCTGTTGCGTGCGTACCTGTAATTAGTTATGTTCACCGATAGTTGATAGGCATTTATTATGCACGATATAACTACATTTAGGTATCTCTCACTCTGTTGTCAATTGCTGTGATAACACACCCATCACTCTTATAACGGCCCTACATGACACTCACACATCATAATTTTGATTTGCGTGTTTTTGTGTATACATGTATGTGACAAAAAGTAGCCGTACTCAGTTATATGAAAATAGTAGTGGTAGGGTTGAACACAGTGTTATGCGACAATAAACCTTTGTCGCTTGTGATTTGGTACATTTTTGTAAATTGACACTGAATATTTGTTTTACCTGTGTTTGCTTAATGATACACTGTCGCGTGATAGGTGATTCGTAAATTTAACTATGTATGTGTTAAAAGTGAGACAGAACATTCGTGTACAATACATAGCTCAATTTTTTAAAAGCTTTTATTTAAATTCACTCTTATGTATGTATGTATGTATGTATCTAGTATGTATGTATGTCCTGGAATCTTGCAAACAATATTCCACCCACTTCCACTGAAGCTATCTAGCTGAAATTTGGCACACATATTAAGTTCCGATGACAATGCATAAAAATAAAAAAATAAAAATTATAAATTAAAAGCTTTTTTTTTTAAATTTTTAATTGTATTACTAATTATTTTTACGTTTAATGATATTAAAAAAGTTGTAGCAGTTGAATGACACACAATATGATGTAAGATCATTGCAAATGATTCAACCGCCCAAGGATAGGTGGTGTGTTAACAACCCCCAATTGCACAACAGTTAAGTTTGTACCCGGTAACAGGTAATTTCTTGTATTCTTGACCAGTTCCAGTTAATTTGTAAACTAGTTCTATGGATCCATTTAGTACATGAAGGCAATCACCATTCGCCTGTTAGATAAGTGCGTTTTGAATACACTACTTTTTAATGAGTTAAAATAGTGCCGAACAAATTAAGGTAAGTTTTGTAATATAATAGTGTATTATGAAATTTAAAAGACAGAATATAATCATGTTGATGTTAATTCAGACACTTTCGGGCATGTCTACATGTCAAATCAAATTGTAAATGCAAATGTTGTCAGTACGAAGAAAAGATTGACAGCTCAGGAGGTAGTCAGTTAACATAACATAATATATCTTACACGTATACAAGCTTGGTAAATCGTTCTCTAGGGTAAATTTATAATGGTAAAATTAACACAAAAAGTTTTATCAGGATTCTGTTTAAAAACAGTTTCTGCAGATAGAATCTTGGAATGTTCTTTTGTTCTTTGTTCACTTTGTAAATCTGAATTAATTATCAGACTTTAATAAAGACTCGATAAACCCACACCGAAATGCCGATTTCAAAGCGCTGAACGCTGAGCTAACTTTTATTATTATCTACTGTTATAGTCGATTTCAGTTTTTCATTTATATTTCATTTCAGTATTTATTAACGGCATTATATGTGTTATCTCCGCGCCGGTTCACAAAGTTGAAGCTACCGAGAAGAACATGCCAAGAAACTCGATAGGTACTCTTTTCAATTACTTCCTATTAAATAAATAAAACCGAGTGAGCAGACCTTGTGCCTGAAACACTATCTTTAAATAATAGTAAGTTATCTTGTTTCTGATTTTCTTGTATTCTTTTAAATACACCTTGTACATTCGGATTAATTTTAGCGACGTTGTCTACTAGAAAAAATTTAAATTTCATCCTGAAACGGTTGCAAAAATATATAATATTCAGCATTTTTATAAATATTAGGATCACGTTATAGAAAGATACAATACCGAGGGAGAAATAATTCAAATATAAGCAATATATTGTCGTTGTGTACAGAGAGGGCGAGTAGAGGAGCGCGCTTGACTGCTTGAGTCAACAGAAGTTCCAATAAAAACTACTCAGAATGAGACGATAGTAGGACGACTGCAAACACTCGTTAACGTCACTCCTGCAATCTCTATTACCCTTAAATTAAATAAGAAGGTTTCTAGTAATTTAGACCAATCTGTCAAATGGAGAGTGCTCAGCAAAGAGAGGGGACCGGATTAGTGTTCGATCAGGACTTTTGAGATATACAAGTGACTCCACTCGCCCTCCTAAGTGAATTTAAATAACAGCTTTTTGTAATAACAGCGATTACCTACTTGGGATTATTAATTTAGAAAATAAAAAGATCGAGTGTGGAGTATTGCTAAGTCTAATTTTCTTTGCATTTTTTAATTAGGTATGTTAAGCTGTTTTAACTCAGAAATTAGACAAGACTCACTCGAGAAGACATGTTTTCCTATAGTACCAAAACTTTATTACAATAAAACATGTCAAAATAAATTTTCCCCAAACGGGTTTTTGTATCACTTTAATATAATTTTATCACGAATTCAAACGTTTCAACATTAGTCATTCAAAGTTAGTATGCTTAATATTTTTTTTTAGGTAAAGATAAATAAGATCTTGTATTTTCTTATCTACGTTTATCAGATAGCTAAACCAGAAATTTACACCTAAATCCATTAAAGGAAAAGGTCAGATTAAATAATAGTAAGACTATTAATAAAATATGCATAATTCATAAGGTTTCCTGAATTTATGAGTGAACCTATGATATGAATTATATTCGTAAAAATTTATTAATGGTTTAAAATTATTATATGTGTTTAATTGATCCTCAACTTTAGCTAATATAAGTAAGAATCAAAGATAAGAAAGTTCGAGGCACGGCCATTACTATTAGACTACCATTTTGTTAGTCAAAAATTAGGACCATTTATTTTAGTCCTACGAATACAAAAAAAAAGAAGGTTGGTGCTGCCTTATTGCAACGAAATTATGCTTACTACTAGGTACCTACCTAAGTTATAATCTCAAATTGGATTCAACTTGTAATCCGTTATAACCACTCTCATTTAAATAATTGACATTTAAAAGTGTGTTTATTTGTTACTCACTTAGAAATATTTAACCATGTCGAACAACAGAGGAGAAAAATTGATTCATTAAAGTTTCTACACGAGCTGTCTGTAGCAATTAAGTAAATATTCAACGCAGCCAGCTTGATAAATGTACATTTATGTATTCCAATTCAAATCCACCTTTTACAGCGATTCTAAACCTTTTGTCCTATTAGTTCTTCGTGTGGGTTCACAAAAGCGGAGCTCGCAAACCGATCGAACTTGACATATAGGTACCCACCGGTATACCTAATTGAAACGGGGCGTGGTTCATTTGTTGTGCTGCTACTCAATTCTTTCACCAATGGTAGGTACGGTTGGGTCGAGGTAAATGTCCAAGTTCATTCGTGAACCTTTCAGTTAGTCATCAATATTTGATGAGGCGGGCTCCGTGGTCCGACTGCGACTGTCACGCGTCCGACACGTCCAATGTCCCTGGAAGCGTCAACGACTTTCAAGTTTTTTTTTTCCGACTTTATGGGAATTGTGGACATGTACGGCACGCTCAGATCCATTGGAACTTCATTCTATAGAAACTTATGAATAATTTTCTTTTCTTGTTCCATGGGATGGTGGAGAATCGATCAACCGTCAGACATTTTATAGACTTGCGAGATCCGTTTATTGGACACATAAAATATATGTTTATAGCCAATCAACGCATAAAATTACTAGCATTAGTTAAATTTTAATTTTGACTTTCTAATAGATACGCACATAAATATGACGTAGTTAAATGTTATATACGATAGGAAACAGATTATTCTCGACATCTCTCGCAGATTATATCTAGTATGAAAGGGTCGGCGGCACAACATCAAGGCTTCAAATTAGTACGTCGTAAGATCTACGAAGAAATTCAATTACAAGCCCATTAAAGGGGCATTTTAAGAGAGCATTACAGTCGTTTCTGATTAATTTAATTGAAGAATACGGGCTACCGGCCTGCGCGTTAGAATATGATGCCTTTCCACCAGGAATGCGCCTCGTAAAACGGAAATGAAGTAATGTGTTTATTTTAAAAGCTGGGTTTATAGGCATAAAGATGATCTCATAATTTCCATTACATTAGCTGAGACATTATCCCATCTCGGGATCCGCCGCCGTTCCAATTTCGCTCCGGTCAACGGGATATGTTAAAGAGGACATTATAATAATTAGATTGTTATCAGATGTTATTATATGAATTTTAGGAAATTATAAGAGCGAGCGACGGAGATAAGTCGGCGATATCGTGACGGTAGGCCCGAATAGATTAGGTACGGAATCGCCCGCGGCCAGACGCGCAATCAGTCGCTCTCAATTCTGGTCCTTTAGAAGCACGCCACAACAAATCGATAACCACTCATTATAATGATTGGTCTGTAAACGCCACTCTTGTTCTTTTTGAAGCTTGACGTACAGGAGTCGTATTTTAATTTGAACGGGTAGGTACATGCGTGATCATCCGAGTGAACCAACGCCCACTAAATAACCCATTTTTAAAAATCACTATTTCGCCAGAAAATTACTCGGTTCTATAGTAGGTATGAAAAGGAAAAGTGGTTTCAATTTCGATTTGTTCATTTCAATTCCTGTATCTACTCACGTAGTAGGTAATGGAGTATCGATGAA
Source organism: Carterocephalus palaemon (assembly GCA_944567765.1). Taxonomy (NCBI): domain Eukaryota; kingdom Metazoa; phylum Arthropoda; class Insecta; order Lepidoptera; family Hesperiidae; genus Carterocephalus; species Carterocephalus palaemon. The sequence goes on along the minus strand of OX155637.1, from coordinate 13,238,488 downwards.
CCTAGTGAATATCGCGATTGTGTCAAGTTGCGGTCTAACCTGAGTGCAATCTTACATTGTAGTAAGTACAACCGTGACGTAATACCAGCTCAGTATGTCGCACCGATATGGCTACTTTTTTTTGTAAATCTTCGCACGGAATCATATTTTTTGTCGAAACTTACTAGAGCATGACTGCTGTGGTAGATATGGAAACGAGGACGACTCATTGTTATTATGTTATTTGACATATTAAACTTGGTAGGTATGTACTGCAATTTATTTTACCGGCTGAAGTTTAAAGAACAAGCAAACTGGCTAATTGATTATAAGTGGTCACCGACGCCTATAGACTAGGTATTTCAAAGAAGTAGATAATTAGCCATTGTTTTTAGACATTTCCGATACCAGCTGTGCGTGTTTTTGTGTAGATTTAAGACTCCTTATGACGTCATAAACAGGCTTCATGCACGCACTTGCGCAGCAAAAAATTGCATGGTCATATGCCTGCGCTTATAACACAGTTGTTTCCGTCGACTGTCAATAGTGGCGTCCATTACAAAGCAAATTAACGAGCCTCCTCTTAACACATTACTACGCTGTCGTTGCAAATACTACTTAGCGCTTTTGCTGAGAGCAAATAGGTACCTTTACTCTACCGGAGATGTCAACATTCTATCGCAACTAGGGTTTTCAGAACCGGTACCATTAGGTGGAACCGGGAATTTCGGTAGCGGGAAAATCTGGTATTCTGGTATGAATAGATGAGTGGCTGTGAACAATGGTCTAAGTCTCCATCGAGACCAATCTGCGACTAAAAAGTCCAGGACTATGGGTCAGACCAATAATTTTTCACGAAAATTTTTCACGAGTTTTTTCATGAGGTCGTAAAAAAATCAGAAAACCTCTGCTTTTCAAAAACTTCAAACCCTCTTAAAAACCTATACTATTATCAAAATTCAAAAGGCCTTGATTATCCTTGTTTACAACAAAACATTGAATGTCTTCCATTAATAAATGTACAAAAAGATAAATTTAGAGCCAGTGATATGATCCACGACGCTATTACCGATTCAAATTCGCTGCGACCCATAGACGTCCCAATGCTGGGCACGGGTCTCTCTCACAGACGCAGTTGCGGAAGGTCTAGAGCATACTCCACCACGCTGCTCTTGCGGATTGGTGGAGGGATTAGTGACCAAAGCAGTGTCGAGTGTTCTCAAGCCACCCTTCATCGAGGTCGAAGATCTTAGACAAGGCTTATCGACTGTTTTCACCATTGAAAACAACCGGGACCGACGGATTTACGTGCCCTCCGAAGCACGGTAGTGACGTTATGTTAGAAATTTTGCCACTAGCGGTCACCCATCCACAAAGCGACCGCGTCCGTCGTTGCTTAACTCTTTCGATAATCGACACGAGCCATTGGGGTATGGACGCTACATTTATTTCAATTTATTATGCTGAAAATACTTATCTTATATATAAACTTATCAGGTTACCATATTATGGTAACCCGATAAGTTTACCATATCACTACATCACTAGTCAGTTTCTGATCACTAAAACAATAAAAGTCAACCAATATTGGATGATCATTTGTATATCAAAAATTTTGTTTGAAAAATATTTCATTTGCATGTAACAGCACAGCCCTACATTTCTCTGAGCCGAAGATTTTATGTTTCATACAAGCTAGTGGCAGCAATTGAGTGTTTGTTTCGATTCATTTTTGTTCCGATGCCCGATACGATTGTTTTCTATTATTACAATATAACAAGATTTCAATTACCGACTATGACTGTCATCATTAAGTTTTTCCCAAAATCTCATAATCATAATTTGACAAAACATATTATCTATGGTGGCGACCTGGAGTTAAGTTATTGTAAACACGCTTTTATTAGCTTGGTATATTATGTACGTAGGTATCTATGTATGTATGTAATCATTGAATTGATTGATTTAATGAGGTATTAATAAAAAAAAATCACACATCACATAGCAATAATTTAAAAAAATCTACAGGTTCGGTTATCTACAAATGCGGGTTTTTTTAATCGATGTTGTTATTTTTATTTAAACTAACCGATGGTGGTATTTTAAAATCGGTAATATGGATATCAGTGAAAATAGCTTCAAAAATAATATAGAACCTGACAACGAACGAAGAACTCGAGACAGTTGTCATGAGTAAACACGCCACCGAGACTTCGATCGATCGATTGTGACTGAGACTAAAGAAAGTCATGGCAAGAATTTCTTTAGTCTCAGTCAAAGAGTCTGATATATTTCTTAAGTAGATGTATTGAGATTGAATTGCAAAAATGGGAGAAGAAAAAGTACCTACATATTACAAACCAAAATTTTGAAAAGACAATATTATTAGGTATATTGTCTCGTTGGTCTAGTGGTTCAAGGTTGGTGGCAAGCACGACTGCTGCAGCAAGAGGTCCTGAGTTTGATCCCCGGTTCGGGAAAACAGCCTACCTATTACATAATGGGTTCGTCTCACTTGAAATTCCAAATAGTGCTCACTCACCACCACCTCATATTACCAAAATTTAAGTAGTGAAAAGTGCCCATTCGGGGAAATACAGGCTTGATGTTTATTATGTTATCAATATGGTAAATAATACTAAATGTCCCATAAGATTACGTGTGAAAGTTTAAACGAAATAGTTTGTTAAATAACTATTTAAAGGTCACAGAACGGCGTCGCGTCGACGGCGACGGTACTAGTGCGTGACATGTCCCCGTCATCGTGAGGCGCCTCACAATAACGTATTATTACTCGTATTTACACGTCACATTGTAGGATATATATAGTATCTTCAGCTATTATTTGATCAGTTTATATAACATTAACTACCCATTAACTACCCTATTAGCTACTTTTTAGAATCCATGGTATGATAATGTACTTTAATAAATACTTCAAGATCACTTAAGTCACATCAATGATTATTTAAGCGTAGTAGTTAAAAGATTTGAAATCGTTCTCAGCACACAACTGGAGCTTCAAGAGAGTTATTAGGTCTTAAAAGATCCTGGTATCAAGATAGAAGAGAGACGAGTAATATTGTATTGATATGGTATCTACTTCGATAGATAATGAACCAAAAAGTTGACAACTATACACATTAGAAGAATGGGATCTAAGTACATACAATATGTTCCTGTAAGAAGAGCGGCTGCGCTGTGTATCCAAGTCGCATACCCAAAGCATCAACACTACTTGTATCCCATATACGTCCCACTGCTGGGCACGGGTCTCCCCCATAGACACTGCTCCGGGAGGTCTAGAAAATACTCCACCACGCTGCTCCAATGCGGATTGGTGGAGGGGTAAGTGGCCAACCCAGTGTCGCATTTTCTCAAGCCACCCGAAGGTCTTCGACAAGGCTTAACAGCACGCCCTCCGAAGCACGGTAGCGTACATGAAATTTTTGCCACTAGCGATCACCCATCGACAAACCGACCGCGCCCGCTCTTTCGATCATATTGAATCGACGCGAGCCATTAGGCTATGGACGCTACTTTATACTATTGTATAAATATATGTCCGAAACGGGCATTACTTCGGAGCATGAATCGGATGGCTTGATGCTTGATAAATATCAATTGTGGCCGAAACAATAATTAATGGTTATTTAACGCAATTCGATTCAATCGTCGCCAGCGGATTGCCTCGATAATACCGTAGGCCGAATTCCCAGTGGTTAATAGCTACACCAGTAGGTACCTACTTCATTTATAGCTCTTGCGATTCCCTCGCCAGGCCTGCCACATGCTCAGTGCTTGCCCATTCAACATTAATTCTGCAACGTTCACATTCAACCAACCGTAAAAGTATGTTAACGCGCTATTGCTACTCGTATAGGCGAACCATAAAATAACGGGTGAAAAAGTGTCGCTTTTAACTGCTCACCTGATCGATCCGTGTAATCACCTGAATGAACCTTGGCGAAGGAATGTTTCGGAAATATTTTCATTGGAAACTGCAATACCAATGTAGGAACGGCGGAACAAAGCTTGCACCGTTCAAAAATTGCATTAAAAAAACAGTAGGTACTCACGCGAATATGAAACCTCGGGCGTCCTTCCGTCGCGTACATAGCGGGTAAATTAAATGAAAAGGCGTCAAGTAATCGATGGCGACGAACACAATTTAAGCGTGCGCGAAAACGCAATCGGGCGCAACGCTGCAATTTGAGATCCATGTTCCATCTTAAATTATCGACAAGTTTAATAACAAGCATAAAAGCAATAGCCTTAATCGCTGCGATTTAATTATTGTACCTACTAGCTGAGGAGGTAGATGAGAAAAACAAAGAAGAAAATGAACCAAAGCTGCCGATTAGTTTCACGATTAGGTGTCAGCAACTTATTTATTTTTACATTTAAAAATACAAATGTAAGCAGAGATGAGATATTTGGTGCAAAATTAATTTAAATTTTTCAAGCTTATAGCTCAGCCAGCAAGATGACTTAGTATTAACATTTACATCTGGTCTACAGATTAAAACTATATTATCGTAACTACTATTCGTTAAGCTTTGTACCGACAAACACACACCCATACTCACGGTTTAGGTTAGGTTAGTAAAATGAATTATAAGAACCTCCGCCAAAAAACTACGTGTCAAAATAGCCACATCAAAAATTTGTTTTGGCTGAAACTAGGTTACTTCCAAAATGAAGGATGGGCCGGCAAAAATACCGACACGTTAAACCTCGTAACATAAACCTCACCCCTGTGAGGTGGTCTAAAATGTATACAACGAACGGAGGTGCGGAGTTTGACTTATAAATAACATTTAGCGGGTGGGTCCAGCCTCGGATTATGAGGTCGGAGGACTCAATTAAACTGTGCTACCGGACCCGGCTTTTAATGTGGACTCGCCGTGACCTCCCATCGGATTTCCAGATAAATGGGCCCACATTACGTTCGCGCAATATTCCGCGAATAATGGTTACGTTTCGACCGCAGAGGGGCGTGACGTCGTCATTGCGATGCCGTACGTCTATTTGTTGCACTTGTTAATTTATTGATTTTGAATTTATATTTTATTAATTACGTCGAACTAGCTTTCCCCGCGGCTCCTCTCACAGTTTTACGTGCATAATTATCTATACCATGCAGGGATGACTTAAAATATAATAAGTATAGCCTTTTTATCATCAAAGATTAGAACTAATCTAAATTTAGCTCTACCCGCAGCCCATCTGATCATAATCTGAGATAGATCATAAATAATGATGAGATGATAATAGAGAATTATCATTCGATTAAAAACTATATTATTAAAAATATTGATTTGATTGTTTCAGCGTTTTATCAATTTCACAGGGACCGTGCAATTTTCCGGTAAAAAAATAACCAATGTTACTTTTTGTAGTGTAGGGCGTCCAGGCCCTACACTTAGCGTTACTATCCATCCTTCAACAAACACACATTCCCATTTCTATATTACTAGAGATATTTACTACTTTACTATCCACAATCTTGTAGCGCGGATGCGTATTACCATGACTACAAAATAATTTCAACTGGTCAATAGAAAATATCATAATTTATGTGTGTAGTTTGAAGGTATTATAATAATATAATAAAGAGCATCTCGAATCTAATAAATATATTGTTTGGTTTTACCTAATATAGTATTGATATATTACATAAATTGTAAAATAATAAAACATAGTGTAATATCGGGCACGATAAATGAAGTAGGTAAGTAAGTGTGTTTTAGCTGAACTCGGGGTTAGGGTAGCATGGTTCCAACACGTCCAACTAATGTTCAATAGATGTAGGTTTGGCATACCTAATAACAATACACGGACAACTGTGAAGCCACAGGTTAGAGCTGTGCCAGAGCAATATTCGCGATTCAGGTCATCTACTCCTAGTTACTTTTCACACTAAACTTTTCGATAATTATGAGACATAAATGATTGTCTGATACATCAGACTCCATGCGAGTGTTTGTAGTTGAGTCCAAAAAAAAATTGATATTTTTTAATATTATTTTTGATGTATTAACGTCAAGTATTTGACCTAGTTGGTTAGTTCAAGTAAATGTTTTATAACAGTTGGTAACTCGGAACGGAAAAACTGTGTTAGTAAAATTATACTTAGGTAAGGGTAAATTTTTATAAACAGCATACAATTAAATCGTTGCAAACAATAGACGTCCCACTACTTGCTTGGGTCTCCCCCACAAACAGCTGCGGGAGGTCGGGGTAGGGAGGAGAGGGAGAGCATACTTCACCACGCTGCTCCAATGCGGATTGTAAAGAAATAATATAATAAACTGATAGGTATTACTCACGTTCAGTTAATTTAATTTCTTGTCTAATATTTGACTTTAAATATTTTAAGGTATTAAAATTACGATTAAGTTTTAATATTAATATCAATTTCATGCTATAAATTTATTCTTGAAATACACTAACATACAATAAACATAGTCATCTGGGTATAAATTTCATTTTATTTGACTGTACATGTCTAGGGTACAATGCAGCAATAGTACAGTGAAGTTATATGCGTAACTTCTAGCAACACAGCCATATCATAATAAGCTATTAAGTATTAACTGCGTTTGCAAAGCTGAATGCTCGATTGAATGCGTTCAATTAGACGTAAAATCGATGTGGGATTGCACACATTTGTACCTAAACGTTTAATGTTTTGCTGTGCCTACACTGCCTACCTTCCGAAGGTACTTGCTTCACTGTTCTTACTCTCATTCAGGGTATATTAAGACAAAGTCATCGTTTAAATTATTGATTAAAATCCAAGTTTTATAACAATAAAGTATGTTTTATCTTTGTGTCGTAATATTGTGTCAAATGAATTGCTTTAAATTTTCAAATAAATAATTATACTCTAAAAAAAATTTTTTTTAAAAAGCTTTTATAACGTTTTTTTTATTTTCATGCATTGTCATCGGAACCTAATATGTGTGCCAAATTTCAGCTCGATAGCTTTAGTGGAAGTGGGAGAAATATTGATTGCAAGATTCCAGGACATACATACATGAATGAATACATACGAGTGAAGTTAAATAAAAGCTTTTAAAATCATTAGCAAACATCTTCAATAATTTGAATGATGTCAGCATTTAACACAAAAACTTTGAAAAAACAAAAAAACTTTAATACTGTGACACAACTTGGTTAGTATTGACTGAAAGATGGTCGTGATAACAAGAACAGCTAAAGAGCACTATCGATCACGGAAGAAGAAGATAAAAGATGATAACATCTTCAAACTTCGGAAATATTCTTAAGTAGATAGAACATTCCGATTTATAAAATCTACCAACTTTTTCCGCGGCTTTGCCCGCGTCAAATATTTTTCCGGGCAGAATTATCTCTACTACCAAGAGAATGTTTTCAAGTTTTTATCAACAGCAAGCTAACACCAATGATAATCACTAATAAAAATCTAGCTTCACCCGCAGTATGACCAATCTTACTCCAAGATAGTTCTCAATCGAATTAATATTAATCGATAGTTAACTTTCAATGAAAATCGAACGATTATATTTTCAGTGTTTTGTCCATTTCGCGGGAATCATGCAATTTTACGGGATAATAACTATCTAAAAGGTTATATTAGCTGCATTATAATTAGCTGCCCTACAATTTCAAATTCATGGGGCTGGTTTGAAAACCGTGACATTTATGAGATAATTGCTAGTTTTAAATGAAGTACGGAGGGCCATAACACTATAGGAACATACAAAAACGATTATCGATCAAGTTTTCGTACTTATATACAAACATGAATAATTTACAACTTCAATAAGCATAATCATAAAATTGAAAAGCTCTTTTTGCGGAGTGGATTTCAGGTAGTAAATGTAATAAGAAAGAAGTCTCATTTACAAGCATCTACTAAACATTCAAAATTTAATTATTTAATTTAATTTTATTATTTAATGTTTAATGTAATCAAATAATAATTTAATTAATCAGTTGGATTGTAAGACATTATATGATAGATACAACATTTTATTCAACTTAAAATGAATAACATTAACTTACTACGTAATAATAATGAATAAATACGAATAAATGTTTCAAATAAAAACATAAATACTTCATAGAAATAAATATTAAAGCTTTAAGATCCCTTTTTTAACGTTTAATACGTGCAAAAAAAACCTACGTGCAGAATAGTTAAACACTTCGAATTTGAATTGAATGCACAAAAGTAAGTTAAGTCGAAGGTAGGTACCTACTGGTTGATAGCTTCTTGATAGTAAACACTTAAATTATGTGATTGTATCTAAATACATTCAGTAGGCATAGTAAATAAAAATTAAATAAATTAAAACGCAATCTATATAAAAAAAATTGTAAAATTAATATGCAATCCAAGATCTCGTCATGTGGCATAGAATTCAGAACACCGGAAGCTTTGTCTCGCTGTACAGCTTATCTAATGTATTGAGCCAAAAAACTATAGCGATATGTCCTTCAACTATAGTTTATATTATCATTTTGAGGGGTAATTAGCCATAGTAATTGCGCTTGGCTAGTGTGGGTTGATGTCTGCTGCAATCAAAGAGCACATGAACGAGCAGAGTGGCGTCGATTGAGAGAGGGCTATGACCAGCCGTGGACACAAAAAGGATGATAGAGTGTTGAAACGAGTTTTGCAAAAAATGTTTTTAAGTTAATCAGCAATCTTCCGAGCTTCGTAGGGCACAATACGCCGTTGGTTCCGGTTGTAATCACAAGAAAACAGTCGTTAAGCCCTATCAGATGCCTTCATTCAATGATTCAATTATTCCGAGGCCTTCCTTCATTTGTGAGAAGAGGCCTGAGCACAGAAGGATCCACTAATACATTTAAACCTACTCGTGGACTTGGGTCAGTTAGACATGACATCAAACCGAAAAGAGTTGATATCATGTCATGTGCCGTTGAGATTAATAAAGGTAGGGTTTTAGATAAATATTTTTTAAAAAGCTTTTATAACTTTTTCTTTATTTTCGTGCATTGTCATCGGAACCAAATATGTGTGCCGAATTTCAGCTCGATAGCTTCAGTGGAAATGGGTGAAATATTGATTGCAAGATTCCAGGACATACATACGAGTGAAGTTAAATAAAAGCTTTTAAAAATAAGGTGTATTTAATTTATTGATATCTCTACGCCTTATTATTTAATTATTTACTAATTTAGAAAGTAGGTTTAGGATGAAATAATCATGTGCAAATGTTTAAAAAGAAGTAATATAATTTAGTACCTACCTACATAATAGTTTTTGAAAGAAATTACTGTCAAATAATTATCCTCCTTAAATATTGTTATATTTTATCTATTAGCATAGACATTCCTGAAAACAATCGGTTACACGCAATTGGTGCAAATACTACCATAATTGATGTATGATCATATTATCTTCTAATAAAGAGTAGGTGGAAAGAGTATCCATTCCATCCGATAAAAGCCGCGTTGTTAGGCAGGTGAGTCAAATGTCAGGAGACACAGGCATAATCTATTCTAGACTTGACTATAATACAGTTTCATTGCGGCTACATTTCAGGGTAGTTACAAACTCCTTATAAAGTTCATTGCAAGATCCATAATTGAAAGATGACGGGTTGTCGAGAGATGCCATAACTTGTATTTACATTGGCAGCGAAAAATATGTTATGGTCACAGCTAATTGTTGTGGCGACTGCGCAAAAAAATAATACACCGTTAACTACCAGCCATTTATTGGCTACTATTTTTGTTGTGCAAATAATTTCGTTGGATCCCAATTCAGCTAACCTACCGCACAGCTTGTAGTTTCTAAGTAACGTGTAACGAGTGTACTCGTAATCAGGCGATTGTAATCGCTTTCTAGGTAATGGGTGTTGAGCAAAACAAAAATGTTGAGATATCTATTATATTGTAAAGGTCGATGAGTAAGAATCATAGCTAGCAATTCAGTTCACTACGTCTGAACCTTCTTCTCCTATTATTTCAATGCGGAGGGCACACAGATCTCTCTGTATGCCAGATATCCTTTTAGATTGAAATCCTTTTAGAATGCCATAATCCTATCCTGAGGATTATGGCAATATGGCTGAGTGCGGTCCTATTTCGCTTTGTAATAAGTATAAGTAAGATACAAACGTATCTAGTTTTAAAATTGTAATAATTAATTGCATTTACAAAGTAAAATAAAAACATATTCTATTCTATTCTATTCTATGATTCACTAATCGCACCCTGAACAGGTGACATTAAATTCTTTAAAACGCATTTAGTGGCTGAAATTCTAACATAGCTATCTATCATTGCCCTTTTTTTTATTAAACATCAAAATCTTCTTAACGAATACTTCTTCTTCTTCTTCAGTTGCCATGTCCTAACAGACGTCAGCGACCATCATTGCCATTTCGCCTCTACTTTTAGCTATATTTGCCAGTGTGCGTTCTTTATATAAGTCCAAGTGTTTATAGTATTATTGTCAAGCCAGGTGATCCTCCTTCCTCATCCCCTTATTCCATTTATTTTGTCCTCTAATATATGCTTTAAAAAAATTATAATTGTCATTTCTATATAATAAATACGATATTTTCCGTCTTTTTACTGATAATAAAACTTCTAAATTCTTCTTCATTCTATTTACACGAACATAATCAATTGAAGTAGCACATACGTAGGCCCAGATGAATGTCGTTACACATCTTAAATCAAGCACGATCTGAAACCGACACCGAGAGCATATGAAACAGGCATTCGATATCTGGCCCTGAGCATGTATTATGTTGTAGAATCTATATTCAATCGCCCGGGATTATACCAGTGCCAACGCCCATTTCTGCAATGTACCTATTATATATTATATATGTAATAAAATTAAATAATTGTATTATTTTTTTTAATTTCGTTCCGGTCTGTGAAACATTGACCGCTAGTGGAATAGGCCTTTCAGTGTACGTTAAACCGTCGGTCCCGGTGGTTTTCAAATGTGAAACAATCTTTAGAATATTCAACACTGGGTTGGCTACTAACTCCTCCACTAATCCGCATTGAGCATTAGAAAGTGGAGTATGTTTTAGACCTCCATCAGATATGGTCGCGGGAAGAGACCCGTGCCCAACACTCCGTATGGATTGTATGTGGTTTTGTTACAGCTGAGTTAATTTAATGTTTAGTTAGATACACTTATACCGACGTATACTTGACGAGACTACAATACATGGATCTTGTCTTGAATCTCAGACTGTATTTATTATAGGGTTATTATGTTATTTATTAAAGGGTTACAGGTGTACACTCCACCTGGATTGTACCTAATATAAAAAAAATATTTCAGCTTATAATTATATTTATCAGCGAGCTATAATACAATATTGGAAGCAATTAAATGGTGTAAAGCTTTCTATTTGTAAATGTTAACTTGATATGTAACTGTATGCTTTCCAAATAAAATAAAATAAAATAAAATATCAAGTGGGATATCGTTGAATAGTTATTTAAAAATCATTTAAAGGTTCCTTTTATCATTTTTCCTAGTTCATTGGCCGACTAGTTTCGATCTATAACGATGATCATTTTCAGGAGTAATTTTTTTAACTTACATTATGTTTTGCTGTCGGGTTTATATATTTTTTTATCATGTAACTTGTTTATTATTAGATTGATGATTGAATTTGTCTATAGTCGGATTTTGGATCCACACGAAACAGCTAAACCGCCAATTTCGAATAGGTATGTGCCTACACTGCAGACTACCTAGCTAAACGCTTTGTAGAAAGATTTGCATTAAATATTATCTCCATACTTAAAGCATGTTATGTCGCATATTGAATGAGTACCTACCTAAATAATGTGTTACTTGTCCAAAAAACGAAACAAAAAGTTCGATCGATATATATAATTGATCCTATTTGAAAAAGTCCCTAAATAATAATTATAATTATTCGACATAAAAATTCAATTGATCTTGTGATGGAAATAACTAATTGTAAATGAGTAAAACAAAAATTTTTGGCTGGTACATTAATGAAACTGCTCATTCAAATGTTAGGTAATTAATTAGGTATTACAAATGTAATCTTTTATACTCATTTACAAGGTAAGTAGGTATCAATCACCTTCTACATTAACGTGTCATGGGTGATTTTTCACACGGTCATTTGAGGTCTTCGACACCTAGGCCAGCTGGGCCTTTTCATGTATTTTGATATGTAATATTACACTTTATTACAGCTAGGCCTTTTGTATTTTAAAATTTGATATTACACTGTATAACAGCTAAGCCTTAATAGATATTTTAATGTTATATTAGGTACACTGTGTTACGGCTAGGCCTTTATAGATATTTTATAATGTGATATTACCGTTAACCATTATAATTAAAAGAAATAAATTGTAATAAACTGTTTGAATTTATGTTTAAAGCCTTGTATTAAGAAAGGTTTTAAGTAAATATTCCAATTACCTACCTATATCCCAAAGCCTATTTTAGCAGCACCTTTCTGTTAAGCGACGGGTTCTCACATTATTATATTTGTATATACATCTAGTTGGGGTATATACCTATTCGTTATGATAAACATAAAAATACATTGCAAGCAGAATCAGATGGCGAAGTTTTTATAAGTAAAGTAATTTAAAACAAAGTTAACTGTACTACTATTTAATGTGTATAAGTTTGAACATGTTAAACAAGTTAAGAATGGCGCTATTGACAAACCTGTAGAACAGGTTAAGTAGAGTCACTTTATTAGTTTTAATTTTTTTCTGGATCACTCATTAAGTATCGTATCTTTAATATTTATTCATTTGAATTATTAAAAAATAGGTTTGAAGTACTTACCTACAAGTATTTATTGAACTGAAGATAATAAGTTGTAAGTCGCTATCAAGAATCTCTAGTTATTGGTTGATATTTACACTTAATTTCTTACTTAACTTCTTCTTAACTTAACTTATAACACAAATACTGTATAATTCTTACATGAAAAGCAATGTACATAAAATACCTACTTACCATACAGAGTGGAAAAATACTTAATAACAATCTTTACATACATTTTTATACGTCTATCTATGTAGTATTATAATATTAGGTTTAAAGTTATTACGGATAACCGTAAACATTTGAAATACAATTTTAATTTGTTTAATAAACTCATTTAATCTTGCCTATAGCTAAAACGTTAAGTTACATCATTGTGATATGCCAAACCTTGGCTCTTCAGTGTAAATGTAGCTTTAACCTAAAGACAAAGAAAGATACACGGTACCAATGTTCAATCTTAATACTTACTTATATATGTCTTGTGTACGTGTGTATGACAGTGAACTCCTAAGCGGCTGGATAGATGTTGATGAAATTTTTTGTGTGTGTACAAGGGGATTCGAGAATGGTTTAGATTCACAATTTGGTCCACTGGAAAAGGTTTTTTAAAGACTATTTGAGTAGTTTTATTTTTAACCGTCGTTCATTGAAATCATTTATATGAAGTGTCGCGTCATTTCATATGGCAGAACAACGTTTGCGGGGTCAGCTAGTATACAGTAATAGTCTACTTTGAGCGAATGTTATTTACAAGTGTATTTTGGTTGGTCATAGTTGTTTTCGTTAGCAATATTGTCGGAATAACTGACCTGTGAGGCGGGCGGGTACGTGTAGCCGAATTGTGCGTACGCTGCCATGGGGACGATCATAAGGGCGGCTTCACACAACACACTGTCTCTCGAAGTCTATAACGGACGGGTTGTTGAACGTAACAAAATTAAGTAAACGTATCACAGGTTGTTTACGTGCGCGTCGGGTGCGCGGCGCGCCATCCCCGCGGGCAAGGGAGCCGGGCGCGCACTCCCATGCCTGCCGACGCTACTCCTTCGCGCGACTTCTCGACACTGACTAGCGCGCGATGCACGACTACGCCCCACCACCGAGGGACTAACAATTTTCACTCCGCCCCGAGGAGGGCTCTACAAAAACCGGCCAATAACACGCCGAGTTTTCTGTCCCTCTCGGTACTCCGACAGAAAACTCGGCACCCCATTCGCACGGAAAACCCCCACCATAAGTACAACTCCGCCTCTCCACCCCGCCCAGTTAGAGAGGGGCGCGAAAAAAGCGGCAGTCGAGACTTGATCATGTTTATGGGTTTTCGGCGAGACACTCGCTAGGTGTACCGCGGACGAGCAAATCTCTGGCGGCAAAAAATGACTCGGCTCGCACAAGTTGTTTCACCTCGTCAGATTAACGTGCCGCCGCGCAGAGTTAAGAACCGACTTTATCGATTCTACCTTTACTTGTCTATATGTTTAGGTGTTTATGAACGCGATACGTAGATACCACTTTACGACGCTAAATAGGGGTAAAATATTGAGAGAAACACGCATTACAATTTAATTTTCTCTGCGTTAAAAACATTTTATAATGCAGGGTATGGACATTCAAGTGAAGTTTTTACCTTTTAACAATACAAAAAAAATCTCACCCAAAAAAATTATGATCGATAAGAGATTATAATATATTAGGGTTCATATTTATTCATATTTTTAATTATTAGAGAATGAAGAGTTAAGTAAAAATAAAAAGACAATCATTTGTTTATGATAAAAAAAAATCATGTGACTAATAAAATAATGCCCATCATACTTTACTTGTAGAAAATTAAATATCAAAAACATTAAGGTCTAGGTACTTATCACCGTTAAACTTATTAATCAGCTTATGCTTTTAATGTTATAAATAAATTTTATTCAAACAAATTATCTCAAAAAGCCATAAAAATTCAAAATCATTATATTAATGAGTAATTCTTTTGGAAAACCTTTCGTTGCAGCATTTAGCACTCAGGGGAGCTTCAAGCAAAATATGAAATGACAATTTTTCATGTTTTTACCTTTGTCTGCTCCATACCTACTGATTTATTACGCTTTGCAGACAAAGGTAAAAGTAGGCTAAGTACCTTCATACCAATCATATAACGAAAAAGTACAACAAAGTAAATATAAAAACAATGTTCGTTTAATCTTAATAACAATTTTCATTTTACAGGCCACAGCACTAATTAGAAGTAAATTTTGATATTTCTGATAAATTTTTGAGTTTTACAGACACGACCTCTTTCGATACAAAAATAAATGACGTTATTCTGCTATGCTATGGAGATATATAGTGGATAGGTTTAAATATAAAAAACAAACATTATATTTTTGAGCTAATGAGAAGTCTCTTTCATTAGTTAAAGTCGAATGAAACCAAGAAAATGCATGTTTTAATCATCCAATTATAACAGTTCATAGTTCATTCTAGGAGAAACAAGATATTAGCAAAGACAAAGAAGATTGAAGACAAACAAATGATTAAAATAAATTCTGCATAGTTAGTAGGTACCTATAGTGATCTAGTGGTTGCGCGGGCTGGGGTTCGACCCCTAGGTTGGGCAACAAGTATTTCTACTAATTTGAAATTCTCGGTAGCAGGTTGGAGTCTAGATTTGTGTCCGATATATGACAATAGACTCACGAACAAATACATGGAACATAAATATAACTAGTGAAAACTGGGTTTTCTACGACACACCTCTACCTGCCCCTCCGGAGAAATACAATCGTGATGTTATGTTATTATTTTTAATTGAATTAAAAACAAATCGATCATGAAGCCATCACAGTAGGTACCTCCTCCAAAATCTCCAACCAGTAGCAATTAAAACTATTATAGTAAAAACCTTAGACTATAACCAACAAAAAGTAAAAAGATAATTTAAAAATGAATTTCTAAACGACCTCAATTATTATTTATTTATCAAGTGAATTACCAACTAGTAAAATTCAAACTGCATGCCTCATTTCACGCGCGTTGAGCGACAAATCTATTTCCATTATCTCGTAAAGTGTAGATCCAATTTATATGCTAGGTACTAGTTGGACGCCCGCACTTCGCTCACATTTATTTCGATGGAGAGTGTAAAAGATAGATTTATATTTATAGAACATTGTAATAACCTTTGACGAAGCAGTAAGAAATGTAAAAGGATTTAAAGGAGCGCTTGCACTTCCGACTTTCTTATCAAATATTTAAAGCAAGCTGAGAAGTCTGACAGCCAATCCTCCTCCCATACTGAGAGGGGGCCCGTGTCCAACAGTGGGACAAAGAAAGGGTTGTGGTGGAGAAGTCTGTGAAGCCTAATTATTACTAGGTATTCCACATGAATATCTTCTACAAGATTTTTTTTTTAAATCGGACTTCACTTCCAGAGAGCATGCATAAATTAAAATACATACTTTAAAAAAAAAACAGATCTCTCTCGATTTATGATATTAGTATAGATTTGTTTATACAGTTATTATTATATTATACGATTAAAAAAATTAAATGTCACTTGGTGTAACGATGAAGGACACATCGTGAGGACACGTGCATGCATGAGAGTTCTTAATAATGTTCTCGAAGGCATGTGAAGTCTGCCAAACCGCACTTGGCCAGCGTGGTGGACTAAGGCCTACTCCCATTCTGAGAGGAGACCCGTGCCCAACAGTTAATTATCCTAACAGTTATTATCCTAGGTGTGTAGGTATAAATAAAAAAATAAAAAAATAATCGTGTATACGCGGCGCGTACAGGAGCTGTTTAAAACGCCGAAATACGTCGCAGGAATTGAGCTGATACTAAAATTAATCATTATTTTTTGCAACGTGAAAGGTATGTGCTATGTGAAGTGAAGTAAAGTTTCTCAGTCTGAAGCCATCAGTGTAAAAATGCACGGCCGAGGTTTCGCTCAAATTCGATCGTATTACTTACACGCTAGTCACCTTGCATTTAAAGGGTAACGAAAGTCGCCTTTAAGTTTTTTATAAGTAAATAAACTTGGGCAAATCAACTGGCGAGTTTTATGGGTTTTAATGGATTGAGCTTTTAATTAATCTTCATAAACAGCTGTAGTAGTTTGTATGTGGTTAAGTCATGGAAACTATGCATAGGTGGTAGAGCCTAGGTATATATAGATTTTGTATGGCGTTAGCCCGCTATGGTACCTAGTAGGTACTACTTCTAATTTTTAAACGTATTTAGAGCAATTATGTCCCGGAAAGGTGTGGTTTCCAGTTACAATCTTTGACCGACATGGAACGAGACTTTTACTAAAAACTAATAATTTGAATATTACTCATTACTACTACGAACTGCCC
This sequence comes from Carterocephalus palaemon, assembly GCA_944567765.1. Lineage (NCBI taxonomy): Eukaryota > Metazoa > Arthropoda > Insecta > Lepidoptera > Hesperiidae > Carterocephalus > Carterocephalus palaemon. The sequence goes on along the minus strand of OX155637.1, from coordinate 13,221,334 downwards.
AGCTAATGTTCTTATTTAAGCTATCGTGAAAAATCCTGAGGTGTCAGGGCCTGGGTATCTCGGTCAACAATGGGGCAACAAGAGTTGTGTTGGAAGCAAAATTCAATACTGCATAATTTAACACTACAAAAATCTGATAACCTTGACCAGATGCCGTCATCGTCATCTAGCATCGTCAGAAATCTGCGGGATACCCCGCACCAACTTTTTCTGATGCCGTTTTTAGGCTCTATGAAGTTCTCTTCTTTTAATTCATGCTTAATTAAAATTTCTTCATATTTCTTCTACGCAGGAAAATATTTCTAGGTCTTCAGGATTTTTTTCTCAAACCCTTATGAAAACCTGGTGTAGTGCTATTACTTAACAATCCCATCACTCACTTGAGAATGGCAGCAGATGCTGCAGTAGTAACAAATAAGAATCTCTAGTAGATACTAGAGATTCTTATAGTAGATACTAGAGATTCTTATTTGTTAGGTAAAACAAGAAGCTAGATGATCAATGTTGATACACCAACTATAAGTATTTAGAAGCTAGAACTGTGTTCGCTTTCACAAGTCAATTAAGCACATTTAACGTCCATGTTAACGATTAGGTTCATGTAGGAGTAACTCAATCAAGGAGAAAGTTTGTGTCTAACCTAACTTCCTTCATTTGAGTTGTGTTTGTGAAATTGTTATACATGACTTTTGCCTAGACCACCCATGATTTCATCACAGATTAGGTAACTTGTAACTCATATGAAGAGTAATCAGATTTACAGATAGGGTCATTACGCTAAATAGTGACCGATAAGCGGATTACTGAACTTTACGTCAACAGTTTAGTACAAAATATAATACAAATAAATAAGTAGGACATATTTTATGGGAAATTATTCAGGGTATTAAACATTATCAAGTTATATTTAAGAGTTGCGAATTAAGAAAAACAGATAGTAAATATACTCAATAAAAAGATATAAATAGATCAAGCCCTCTGGTGATAGCCATATTTGTAAATAGGTGTAATTACATTGGAAGTTGGTCGTGAATTTAACACAAAAAACAAAAAAAGTAGTGAAATCAAATCGTTAATTGAAAATGTATGCTCATACTTATTTTACCTACTAAGAATTCTGTTGCTAATTGATAAAAAATATTTTTAAGCAGTAACAGTTTTTGTGCAAAATATACCTATTGATTGATTGAATTTAATTACTAATTTCATGGAATCAATTACTTTCAATAAAAAAAATTAGGACAAAACCGTGGGTAATGTAAAAAAATGTAAAATATGTAAAGATCTTATAAACTATATAAACACTAATTTGTTCTATTCGGAGGTAATAATTAATACCATATTAATTCAATGGATCTATAACGCTTTTACAGCGCTAGTTGTTACTCGATTTCAAACTTTAATACCGCCATAACAAGCTATAGACTCATATTAATAAGTTCGATTGTTCACCAGGTGAAAATAAAGAGTTCTGCCCTCAGCTGTATTGCGTTGCACTTGATACCATTTTCCAATGAAGCTGGTTGATTATTGGACTGCACTATAAATTCCTTAGAACTACGAGTATTATGCAAAGAAGCCCTTAGAGTTAAATGATATCACATAATCAAAAATTAATTAAGTATGCACGTTTAATTTATACAGTACGCAATCTTACTCTAATAAGTATATTGCCTCAAAAGTGATGGGAAAAGGGCAATTTAAAAATAATAGGATATTCTTTCTAGGTTTGTGGCCCAGTAGGTAACTAAAAAAATTTGCCCATTAAAGGAATACAAATGCAAAGTAATTTCTGTAAGAATTATATAAACTACTCTCTACCATTTGGTTTTTGCCCGTTTTATTGTTTTAAAAAAATAGATTTCTAACTCAACTTAAAGACTGGTGAAAAGTTGGTGAAAGGTTGGTGAAAACACATCACTGCCTCCCCGTCAGCGATATACAGGCGTGATGTTACTCAATTTAATTATTAAAGTGCTTAATTTTTCTGAGTCAAAATGGGTTAGTTTGGTTTGACTTCATAGTAGATTAGTGAAATAATTTCAATATCATCGTCATCATCACAACTCTTTCATTGTCCCACTGTTGGGCAAGGGCCTCCACTCGGAATTCCACTCCTCCACCACGCTGGCCAAGTGCGAATTGGCAGACTTCACATGCCTTCGAGAATATTTTTATGAACTCTCAGACATGCATGATTCCTTACGATGTGTCCTTCACCATATAGCAAGTGACATTTAATTCCTTAAATCGCACATAGCTTACACAAGTCATTGGTACGAGCCGCTTGGGCTTGAACCCGCACAGGTGGAGTGAGAGGTGAGTTCGATAGCCACTGGGCTGTCACCGCTATCGCCGATATTTAAATATCAATCTGTTATAAAAATATGATTTATTATTTACATGATAACAATGAATTCTTGGTAAAACTACATAATATGTACGTATCATCAAGTACGCCATGTTTGTAAGGGTAGGTACGCATGCCGCCGTAACGAGAAATCAAACACAACAAATATACGAGTAAATGTAAAATTTGTATGCGTCGCCAATTTGGCTTAATGGAATATATTTATTTATTTATGTAACGATAAGTGCTATTAAACGTTATCTGATGTGGTACGTACCGACGTAGATTGTTAGTCAAACAATAAAAAGTGTCATTAATTTTAATTAGGAACGGAAGTAGACGGCGTTTCTCAAGGCTTCGCATTACATGTTGCAGCTAGGTTAGTTTCTTGTAGGCCAGCCACGTTATTGTTTAAAAAAAATAAAAGCACTTAAAGGTATGTAACTGAACTATGTAATTTAAAAATGAATTATTTAAATGTGTTAGGTAGGTTTAATAAATGATTTATAATGAAAATCGGTCATGACTATAAATAATGTAAGTGAAATTAATAATCAAATAATTTGATGAAGATAATTACAATTGTGAATATTGCCAAATAGATTATATAAGCATAGTAATTACTGTATTAAATTATGATTATTTATGAGATACAATATTGCAAGTGACCAAAAAGCAAGTATTGAGACTAGGTACGTTAGGTACCTGCGTACGTAAAATACCCTTTACGTGAGTAAAAAAAAAATTTTGGTATTCCATAAAATCCCGCCCCTATAATTTGAATTGCTCCTAATTATTCCTACACGCAATATTCTATAGTCCAATGCTAAACATTTGACTTACGAAAAATAATTTTGGTTTTGGTCCATATGAATATCAATAGTGTGGTGAAGATTATTATTTTGATGGGTAAGTTATAGTTGAACTAGCGACCGCCTGTGGTTTCCCTCCATGACATTAGTGTGTGCGACACACGGATGGTCCTCTATATTAACCATAGCGTATGGTTGGATGGGATGCCCATTTTCTGTTTATGTTGTTAGTACGAAATATTTGAAGATCTATCTCTAACCAAACTCTCAACACAAAACTTTCATATCTTTATATATATTTCTTGTGTAAGTGTGTAGGTATGTCATTGAACTCCTAAACGGCTGGACGGATGCTGTTGAAATTTTTGTGTGTGTTCAAGTGGATTCGAGAATGGTTATATTCACGTTTTTAGTATTTTTGTATGAACAATATCCAAATATTTTAACAGTCGTTCATTGATGTGAAGTCATTTACATGAAGTGTCACGTCACTTTGACATTTCATATGACATAACAACGTTTGCGGGGTCAGCTAGTATATGTATATATTTTTAATTTTATAAGCCTCATCATCATAATCATCACAACCCTTTCTTTGTCCCACTGTTGGGCACGGGTCTCCTCTTAGAATGGGAGGGATTAGGCCTTAGTCCACCACGCTGGCCAAGTGCGGATTGGCAGACTTCACATGCCTTCGAGAACATTATGCAGAACTCTAAGCATCAAGCAATGATATTTTTCTTTAGCTTTGGATTACGGCAATTTGTCTAAAAATATTTTCATGCCTCTATTTGTGAAAAAATATAAAACTTACATTAACAAGTTACAGACTGCTTTAATGCAGTGAACAGTAACTGAGCGAAAAACACTACTCACCAACACAGTGTAACCAAAGTTACATTAAACATATCACCATCGCTGTCGTAACAAAAGACATTAATAAAACGTCCACAGCGGACCCGCATACTACCGCAATATTAGCTAAACGGATACACCATTACGTATATAACTTTACATCTTAGTTTACTGAGAAGCGACAAAAAACTTTTTGTCACTAATTGCATATCCATAGTCTAGTATCAACACATCCGATCAGTCGTCTTAAGAGATTTCCAAATCACTGCACTCGAAAATATGCTTTATTATCATCTATGACAGTTCTATTTGGAACGGAAACACAAAAGGGCCTGGCGCCAAGACATCTGTCATCGTTAATAACAAGCAATTTGAGCCAATTTCGCATTTTTGGAATACAAGCAAGCATCCAAGCGCTGTCTAGCGACCGGAAGTGACACAAAAACTAACACTAAATAAAACATCGTTTGACAGTGGTTTTTCATGACTGCTTTCACCTTCTTACTACGACTGCGATACGACGTGGCGTCGTATTATTAATTGAGTACTTAATTTTATCCCAGTGTTTACATTTACATGTAGGGGCTTGATGAGATTTTATCTTTTGTGGCATAGGCGACTGCTTTTTACCTATTTTCGCCGTCACATCTGTGACTTAGAGAGAGGTCTTGGTTTCGTTTAATGGGTTTGTTATATCGATTTTTATATTAGACGTTGAGTTCCTTCAAAGTTCTTGTTGGAAGGTTACCTTCTAACACAGTTCAGATTCAGAGTCATTTATTTTTCATTACATGGTATTTTGTATACGCTTAATTAATGAACGTCATAACATTTTTTTTATCTACTGCCGGTTCACGAAGTTAATGCTTCCGAGATGAACACGGGTAGTATTTATTCATAGGCATTTAAAGAGTCTTAGGTAGGTATTTATAGTTATTCTATTAAAATGTATAATTTAAAAATTCGAATGTACCTGACATTATAATTAAACTTTAAGTATAGCTGGAGTTACTTCATAGTTTAATTAGTATCTACTAATTTAATTTATTTATAAATACTTTTAATAATTTTTAAAATAATGTTATACTTTTTATTTTCTGAGAGACTAGTGACATTTTCTGGTATTTTACACCGTCATGCATGTTTTTCCTCAAAGGACTAGGAAGATCTGTGCTGTATACACGAAACATAAAATGTCAAATTACAGCTTGTGTGGTACAGCGGCACATTAAATGTAATCAATAATTCTAATTCTTATGCCAAATGAAGCCTATCTCTCTCTATCTTTCTAAAAGCTTTTTTTACTTGATAAATCAATGGTTGTAATAGTAGTGCTCATATCAGTGTATGAAATTGCGAAGCAGTGCTTATCACGTCGGTACGACAGACTGTATATGCGTGTACAACAGAACCGCATTAGACGTCTTCCGGTTGTCAAAGTCGTGCCGGCAGTCGAAGTGTCACAACCACAGTGGGTCCTTGGTTTGATTCCCGGGCGGAACATATATTTTGCAAATAAATATGTTTTCTGTGGGGGTGTGAAATCCGTTTTGATAAAGGGATTTCATTAAACACTTTGACAGTAATTTTTGTATTAATTCGCCAGCTTATAATGTCGTGCTTATCGAATGGATCGTGTCGGAACCGTCTCTGTGACTGTAAAACGGTGCTAATTGCACTGCAGGCGAGATAGTATCGTAGGAAATACGAGTAGTAGGTATGCATTTGTTTTTACTTTAGCATTCTTACTACTTATCCATAACAAACTAATAAACTTATTCCACCTATAGAGGGTTTTGTTATTTTTTTTTTAATAACATTAATGACATTTTTTTTTTTCATTTTTTTTGTTAGCACTGGTTGTTTGAACTGGTGATGATACATACTCTTTAGCTACCTTATATCCATATAAACCTTGTCGTGTTAATCTCTTCGACAGTAGAGGTTGCTTATTAAGTTTTGGTTTTAGTGTAATTATTGTTTTGTTTAATCGTAGTTTTACATGAAAATGGTTTTTATTGTTCACTCTTACCTTTAGCGTCCATAGCCGAGTGGCTCGCGTCGTTTCAATGTGATCGATAGATAAGTAACGACAGGCGCGATCGGTTTGTGGGTGACCGCTAGTGGAAAAATTTCATTGAAGTTAACGTGCTTCGGAGGACACGTTAAACCGCCTTTCCCGATTATATTCAACGGTGAAAATATTCGTTAAGCATTATCGAAGACCTACGCTTGAGAACATCCGACACTGGGTTGGCCAGTAACCCTTCCACCAATCCGCATTGGAGCAGCATGGTGGAGTATGCTATAGACCTCCCACAGATGTTTGTGGGGGAGAGCTGTGCCCATCAAGGACGTCTATGGGTTGCAGCTTGGCTCTTTATATAATTCTTGTCACTATTCCTGAATCGTTGTTCAAAGTCATGGGTGGCAGTGGGTGCTACATGCTTTGTTTGATATTGTATCCGTGTCCAATAAAGATATCGTGTCGTATCCGTGTCTTCCACACCAAACCGGAGCTAATTACGCTGCGTCTGAGCGACACAGTGCGTCCGCTAGCGCGTTTGCGTGCCACTCCAACGAATGTTGCCGTAAACGCAAACAGTTTATATATTTATGAACATGTGTACATAATTAATTTTTACGATGGATCAGATAACGCAATCGGTGGAGCGATACGCTTGTCGCGACTTGCCTTGACTCCTAAAGGTTAATTAGAGCTAAATTAGATAGAACTTTAGCGCAAGGTTTTTTAGTAATTTCCGCGGTATCTACAATACCTATCTATTAAAATGCCACTGGCGCGATCGTGTTTGCTCGCGAATCTCCCGCTTTGTAATGTCCGCGAGTAGATATTTAACGTATTCGAATAAAATATTAATTTGAACTTGTAATTTTAATTGCATATAACATAGTAAATTCATTGGTGCTTGGATTTGAACTCACGGGGTGAGTAATATTACCCCTTACAGCACACTGCCAATCAAAACACTCGTTTGATCGTAACGATACATCGCTTGTAGATAAAAAACAAGTTGAAATCACTATGTTCTCAGTAGCTAAACATAAACTTATGTCTTCAACTTTGAACCGACATAAAACTAAGTTTGAGCTCAACATCAACACAATGGAAGACCCAGCTCCATCGACGTGTTAACATCACAGGATGGTAATTTCCATATAATGCAGTTGTGAAATCCACTTTAGTTGAGAGAAAAAGGAAATGTGATCCGGGTTGCCGAGTAACGAGCATAAATTAAGGAGTGTGGGTTTTAAGCCTCTTACGTGAATAATCCCTTTGTAACAATCTGATGGCGTTCAGAGACAGATAAGCCAGAACGGCTTTTTAAGTAATAAGTAATGTATGTGGTTTTCTTAAAACATATTAAGAGGGTACAAATGCAAGGCAGTCAATAGTTGTAATTGATGTTGTTTGATGGTTTCTAGCTGGATGGATGCAATAAAACCTATTACTAACTTTTTCTAAATCAAAAATGCCAACACATAAAACAAGCTGAAAATCTTTGTATGAAACTCAAGTAAAAATATTAATATGTAGTAGGAAAATAATTTCCATCAAAAATTACTATTTTTGCTGGTAACGTCTACTCCAATCTTTCAGCATTCTTCATAGAAAGTCACGTGGTAGAGCGTTAGGTATATTTGTTATTGTCGTTTATAGTTGACCGTCGTGAACTCGTGAGTATAGCTGATGCAACTGATTGTGTCGGCTACCTATTCTATTTGCAGTATAACTTCATCATTATTTATTTTAAGAGCCAGAAAATAAGCGAGGGAGCACTATTTTATAAATTGCATTGGATATAGATGGATTAACGAGTATTTTCGATCTCGGCACTTAATAAGTGTAAGTATTTCTGTTAATTTTTCAGCGCAAGGCCGTGACGATTTATCGGCGTTTCGCGTCGCAAAAACCTTCTAAATAGATACACATGTTGCCGAGGGGACGGTCGTGGATACACTGTGTTTATTCGTTGATTAAACGGAGCCTCCGCAGTGCGTATGCAAGCGGGCAGACATATTACCAGGGCCCGAATTCTGATTGTTTAGAGAATTTATTACTCTCGTGCCTTGTACAGTTAATTGAATTCGCCTGTAGGATAGAGGCCGCTGGATTGTGTTGCGCGGTTATCGCGGCTCCTCAGCGTCCACGGCCGGACGATCACTGTTTTCTAATACCTTCTATTACCTTGAATTAGATATTCGGAAAGTTTATTCTATGACCTCTCACTGGTTCTCTCGTAAATAATTAAAAATTCCAGAAAATTAGAATATTCCTTTTCCATCAATCCGCATTGGAATAGCGTGGTGAAGTAGGTATGCTCTAGACTAGACCACCCGCAGATTTGTCCCCATTGTGCCTAGCATTGGGACGTCTATGAGTTGCAGTAGATTATTTCATAAGAACATTAGTGGACAAAGTTTATCACGCAAACATATTGATGAATTCTTTTACGAAAATATTACTGAAAAAAAATATGTTTTTAAGCTTTTTTGTATCTGAACATCATCAAGATTTATTCAATTTGTGTCTTGAGAATTATAATAAGTGTTACTGACCTACCTAATGTCATGTTAGTTATCCTAATTGCAATTGCCAGAATCATTGCCAATCCAGTTATTGACCTAAAATGTATCCTGCGTATATCACATATACGAGTACGAAACACTATATACAAACCTTGCCTGGTTTTCCAAAAAAAAAACCTGATTAATCTATGAACTCATATAACAATAGGTATCTACATTTACATACAAACGCAAATTATATTAATAACATATGTATTGTGTCTTAAGATAACATTTTTAACTTAGTTCTAAAACTAACATGGTATCCTCAAGGCGAGATACTAATGTCTCCGTAGGATATCCGAACAACATATTGTTAACCAGATTGTACCTCGATCGGGCCCACTTATCTCCTCAATCGAAATCATTAATTATTAAAGTCAACGCTCATTATCTTAAACAAAATATTTTTTGTAGCCTCTTAGGACTCATCAATCATTAGTCGAAGGCAGTTAGTGAGAAGTTGACTGAATACGCTCACCTCAAGTTTAACATGAAGTTCTAGGTTAAGTATTTAAAAAAAAAATGTTATTTATATTTTATGAATAGTATTCGGATTATAAAATTGAGAGATCGGGGTTCAAATACCAGTGTTACGAATTAATGACTTTGTATTCGTATATGGATTGTTTGTTTGGGCACTCATGGTGACATGTGATTTACCCCTTCGTGAAAATCCGGATGTTAGTTTTTCTTTATGCGTTTTTGTGACCTGGATTTTGGTGAGGTTGTAACAGCTGAGGAAATGAGGTGATAGTTCTCTATAATCTTGTCAGCGAACTTAAACAGGCAATTGTTATGTAATATGTAATCGTATGTTCAAGAACACTATACCCGTATTTGTTTCCTCATAAGTGTTTGTTTCGTTAGTTAGTTAGTTCTTTAAGTTGCTAAGCGGGATTAGTATTTTCTAATCTAAATATTTCCTCGTACGAAGTAATAAAACAGAAAAGTATAAAAGAAAATAAACAAAACACATGGTTGCTAGTTTTGTCAGCTTGTATTTAGATGAAAATGTAATTGCTTGCAAACGGCAGGACATAGCGGCACATAATAGAATTTTCCTTGCTATTTCTGGTTACCTATTATTTACTTACTAAATGTTTGTACATCGTTTTCACAAGGATATATTAAATTCCTTTTTTTGTGACTGAAGTGGTTCATATACGGTGCATAAACTCGCAAGATTTATTGCACTTCCCAGACTGGAGTGGTTAGGGAAGTGGCAAAAAAATCCAAAATGCCAAGCGCCGGGCGGGTCCAGTGGCAACGTTAAACAAACAGACAGAAAGAAAAAACACCCGAAACGCATCTGTCCTCGTTTCCCCTGTGCTAATCTGCTGGTGATACATATTTTTCAGTTAACGAAGCAGAGTGGCAACGTATTGGCCTTAAGTGGGCGCTTTATTTCGCAGAAATACCTGTAAACAATTTGAAAATGGATCTGAATATTCATATTATTTTCAATGTTTATTTTTATCTTGTTTCATAAAACCACCCATATTTATATATTGTCCCACAGCACAGAACTGCTTTCAAAATGAAATGTGTTCCGTCTTGCTGCACGTGACTTCGGAGAAGGTAGGAGAGGCCTATGACCAACCAATGGTACTCTAAAGACTGGGCATGCCTTTCAGAACATAACAGAGAACTCTCAGACATACAGGGTGCATCGCGAAGTTATATAACATACTCGTATGATTTCCTAAACCGCAATTGACAGAAGTCATTGGTGAGTGCCGCTTGGATTTTAATTATGACCACTTCAAATCAACAGCTAGTTCGTGAGTCACCGTGCTGTCACCAGTTTTTGGCTGTCTCGGCATTACATCACAGATCCACAATTGAGGAGCGTGGTATATTAAGCCTTCAATATTGAAACCCGTGCCAACCACTAACACACAGTACCTATGCAAAAGTTACTGTCAAGTAACCGAAATGTACATTTTAAGTTCTTAAATGATATTGTGCCCTAACCTAATTACAAATACCGAAACTATTTAATGTCGCAATCTTTAGTTACAAATGGAATGGTGGAACAACATGTTTTTTGCTACTCTCTTTAAAAAATGTTAGCAACCTTTGGAAGTGATCCATAACGTTCGATATCTGGTTTCATGCTACATGTGTCAAATATGTTAACAGTGGTGCGAGTTTGGTTATCGCCTTTGAAAAATTAACATAGGTACGAGTACTACAACAGACATTCTCAAACGAAATAGATAAGGAAGCATTGCAAATATTACGCACATTAGTAACGTAGGTCCCGTTACGTGATATTTTTATTATATCAGAATGTTAAACATATTGGTATATCGACCTAGACATGGCTTCTATTACATTAAATTACTGGAAATGTTTTGAAATTTCGTTTTGAAGCTAGATATTACCTAGATATTATTGGAATTAAACAGATTTACGGAATTATCTACCGATTTAAATTTGAGCTTCAACTTTTATTTCAGGCTATCGGAGGTTTATTAATTACTAGCTATAGCCGGGGCTCCACCCGAACAAAAGTGTTTTACGTGCAGAATTACCTCTAAGGGATATTTTTAAATGTTTAAATGTAATACGGCAAGCGAAACCAAACATTACCATTATCACAAACCAAGAATTAATCTACTTTGCAGTAGTAAAGTAGATTAATTCTTGGTTTGTAATAATGGAGTTCCGCAAAGTAACGCCTGATACAATTAATTACCATTATCACTTAAAAATTGATGGATAGTTGATTACCGATTAAAAATCAATCAATTATTTCAGTGTTTTGTTCATATAACGGGAAGCATGCAATTTTCCGGGATGACAAATCAACAAACATACTTTCCCTTTAATATATAAGTTAGTTTAAGGATAGCAAAATACAAGATATCATTTCGTTATTGGCATTTCGAATGCTAGTAATTTTCAAATGCAAGTACACTTACTACCTATTTCTTGCAAGTGTAATCCACAAACGAAAGTCGTTAATTGCGTACAATGAAAACAAAGTCATGACAAGTCTTACTAATGAAATGTTCTTACTTGAAAACAATTTGTACCTACTGTAGGTTTGCGTGTCTTGCACAGAATTTGATTTTCATATGCAAAACTATGGTAGCTAACCGTTTCCAAACCGTATTTAACAAGGTGTTTCTTGGTTATTCAAACGTAACACGCAATTTTGAGTTAATAAAACCTAACAATCCTTTATTGCCAGTTTCGTCGCAATGTTACTTGTCTTTAGTCGATTACAAGGATGATAAAAACAGTGGGGCCTGAGCCTATCGTTGAGCTACCTTGTTAACACTGTACTAATCACACACCTAGTAGATATATATTCACTAGCTTTTAAATTGTTTTAAGTTGATACCTAAGATTACTTAAAAGAGAATAACTAATTGTGACAATGCAATGAGTAATGCATTAGATCTCAGGCCGATATCTATCTGCATGTCAGTAAGATGGCAGACTATACGAACCGCAGTCTGCCATTCTCGGCTAAGTTCAGGGCTTAGCCCTGGGATGAGCCAAGGGCTTTGCACAAGGGAGGCACCGGTGCGTTCCGTAGGAGATCCCGGAGCCTCCATACATGTGCTAGAAGGCTTCCGAGGGGGTTTTAGTGAGTAGAAATCTCACATATCCCGGCTTCTTCCCCCAAAGTGGTCGGGGGGATCTTTCGAAGATTTCCCCCTCGAGAGAAAAAAAAAAGGTACGCATAAACGAGTTAATGGTATGTGAGCTGTTACTTTGGAAACTCTTTAAAAATGTACATACGAGTACATAGTTGACCGAACAAAATGTGTGCCCTACATATTTTACGCTTTCTGGTTTCTTTTTGTTTGAATTTACTTTATTTTTGTATTTTTCAGTATCACACGAGTCGGGGACCCTAATTTTATAAAAGTTCACAACACGCAACTCATTTAGCCAGTGGGAAGATAAGCAATTATACATCCAGAGCGTGTCAAACTTGACAACTACGCTGAGCTAAATCGGATCGGATTGGTACTATTGGTAGGTGTAGTAAAGCTTTCTAAGGCGCCCGGGGGGATGCATTTACATGTCACACGACCCTGTGGGAGTGAGTACACGTGGCGTTGATTGTGTCTTATCTTGCGCTATTTGTAGGTATGTCATTGCCTGATCGATCCCATTCGTGGCATTCGTACAGACTAGGTAGACGATTGTTTCCAAGTTTCAGGGATTAGTCGCATCTGTTTACGACTGAACATTATTAATTCGGCTGTTACCTACATCTCTGATGTCTCGAGACAAGAGTATGTACATTCGTGGCCAAAATTGGATTAGACAAAAATCATCATCTACTGATAAAAGTTGACGGTCACCGGATTTAAATGTTACAATTTTATCAATTACTTGTGGACGACCGCAGCTTCGCTCGCGTGGAATTAGACATACAATAGTTTCGTTTTTTGAAAATGTAATATAGCCTATGTCACTCAGTGAAGATGCAGATTTCTAATGGTGAAAGAATTTTTGAAATCGGTCCAGTAGTTTTTGTGTGAAAACATTACAAACAAATGTTTCCTCTTTATAATATTAGGTAGTATAGATTTTTTAATTAGGTTATCTTTCGATCCAAATGCATACATTTCCTATACATACTATCAAGCAGTAAAAGTAAAAATTCTTGAATTTCTCTTGCAGAAAATCAAATATTTATTTTTGCCAGGGCAACTTGTACTTCATCATCATCATCATCAAAAGCCTTTAGTGGACCACTGCTGGGTTTACGATGACGTGGACAGCCATTACCACCTCTTCTTACCTACTAACTCTGCGACCTATTTCGGTGAGCTTTGTTCGTCTATGGATATCATCATTTCTGATTCGGTCGCATAGCGGTGAGCTTAGCTCTCTCCATAGCGCACTGAGTGACTCTGAGCTTGTGAAATATGCCGACTGTAAAAGATCACGACTCGGATTCGTAATTCATTACTGGCAACACACATTGCTCGAACAATTTCGTCTTCAGGCCACCTAGTGTACTTAGTTTTTAATCCTTATATCCATGTAATTGTTCATGTATGTCTTAGTGTACAATAAAGAGTTAATAACTTGAATTTCAAGATATGATACTTCCCGAAAGCTGCCCAGCCGAGTTGGATTTTGTGAGTGACCTCTTCCTCTATGTTTACCCTTACCAATCTGGACAGCTTGTCCAAGGTAAATGTGCTGATGGATAACCTCGAGAGCAGTGCCTTTAACAACCACCGCTATATGTGTAACATATACATTGAAATGACTCTCGTCTTGTCCATGTTCCTTTTCGGACCCACCGTTGTGAGGCACTGTTCAGTTCTTCTAGCATGGTGCTGAGGTTATCCGGTGATTCCGCCCTGATCACTATATCATCGGTAAGTCGGAGGTATGTGAGATGTGCGCCATTTATGTTGATGCCGAGACCTTCCCACTCAATCAGCTTAAACACGTCTGCCAATGCAGCGGTGAAAAGTTTTGGGGAGATTACAACCTCTTGCCTGACACCTCTTTGCAAGTTGTACTGAATTCTATGGAAATATTTTCTTTTGTTTTGAGCTGGATTATATTTATAACAAGGGTTGAAAATTACTAAACAAGTTTTATTTAATGCATTGAATATAACTATATAATTTCAAACTTTAATTTCGAATAAATAATAAAATAAATACCATTATGGAAACACTTTTGATTCTATGATTCTACTACTCAGTCAACTTCTACTATTCAGTCAAAATTTAAAAGAGCGAGACGTAGCCCTAGATGATTTCAGATAAAAATCTTAATCAGTTTTATTAGTGCTAGTGTTATAAAAATTATTACCGACCTACATCAATATAACCTTCATTTATCTTCTGCCTTACTACAAGTCCATATGATGTTCGTTGAGAGCGTCATTACTTAAACCCTGCGTAGGTTTGTTGATCCGTTTGGAAGGAGCTTATTATGAACTAGTATTTGTTCTATAGGTGTACCTGTAAGCCGGGTCGAAGCACAAATATACTTGCCGAGTAATCTGTGTTGTGTTTGCATACTGTATTTGGTTTAACGCGCTCTATCAGGATCGGGATTGAGAATAGGTATCAGGGAATGAATCAACCGATTTCCTATAATGTCATTGTATTGACACTATTTGACACCTCCGATAACGGAGCTTAATACGTTCTCCCGTCTGGGTGAGGTTCAGAGTTCCACGAAATTGGCAGCGACCTAATATATTTGTGCCTGCCGTTATATTTGTTTTCTGCAGCTATCTTCATTGTAAAAGCTATTCATGCCCTGTCATCTATTTATTTTTTATTCGTCGGCATTATGATTATGTATATTAATCTTTATAAAATAATCGTATTAATATTTATACTTATCTTACTTTTATGAATTTGAATAATTCGTTAAAGTTGTATAAGAAAATATATTATGTAGGTATAACTGATGTGGAAGAAAACACATATTAGGATATGAAGCAGAGGAGATTTTTGAACTGAAAATTATGGCTGTCTATCTTAGATGACATAGCCCTACATTAACTCAGTGGACCTAATGGATTAATATCCTTTAGTTAGGGGATGCCGTTACCTAGCAGTTTGTTTCCAAAAGTTGAGTATTTGCTATTATCTGTGTTGTTAATCTAATGTTTAAGTGTATAACTTTGCTCTAGACCTCCCGCAGAAGTGTCTGTGGGGGAGACCCGTGCCCAGCAGTGGGACGTCTATGGGTCGCAGCGATGGATTCGAACCTGGGAACTTGGGAACCTGAAATCGTCAATATATGAATGAACTTCAACTCATAACGGAACATTATTGCGAACTCTCTAGTTTAAAGAAAATTGATACGTACCTACTCCTCAATAGTCCTCATACTAAACATGATTCTAGTTTAGGTATGTTTAATATTTAAGAATTTGTATAATTGTTTTCTTATCAATAACCTCATCTATTAAATTTGAGCTTTGGCTGACAGACGGTTTCCTTAATAGTTATACTTAATTATATCTATTTATTCGGTGTTCAAAACGTAATATGCATCTATATTACGCGCGTTTGAAGTGCAACGGCATGATTTATATACCGATACACAACATAACTGTAATATTTGAAAGTGTTGTACACGCCAAGTTTCGTTTTTCCTGCAATCCCTAGATTACAATAATTATATTCCGCAAAAATCACTCGTTCACAATACAAACATTTCGAGGCAGAAGATGAGTAATTTACACATTCAGAATACATTAAAATCAAGTTTCCGCAGAAATCCGACGATAAGTGACATCTCAGAGCATTCAAGAATTATACCTCAAGTATGACGCCAGGCGGTAACAAGTTGGGTCGAGATAGCTGCTTAATGTATTCTGTGTTTAGAATAAGATTATAATATTAAGGAGCCTTACCGCGTTGCGCCGCGCCGTGTGGATTGTGGAAATGTACCACTTACTATTCACTGACGAATTATAATTGGAGATGGAGCGATAAGAGTTAGCTAGCAGGTGAGCGTGTTCTGAAAACTTAAACTTTGCATACCCTGCAGGGAACTGCAAAGATGATTCTGGTGCTTCTGCTGAAATACTCAGTAGAATGTCTTTGAGATTTAAAAGGTAATATAAATTAATTTTTAGTAAATAATTGAGACTTTAGGCTTACAAGCTTCCATGGTCAGTAGAGACATTTATTTAAGTATCAAATATACCTAAACTAACATTAAGAAAGAAGGAAGAGAAAAAATTGTGAAGGAGTCGTCAAATACCATACTTATAGTCAATTGTACTGCTTGCTACTATTACTCTCTAGGTATGCTTTATTATCTTAAATACCTCATAATTTTATTTGTATACCTATCAAGAAATTTAAATTTATTTCAACACAAAATCAATTAAACTGAGTGGAAGATATTATCAATGTATCGTCGCCCACAGATAACGAAAGACAGGCAGTGATCCATTCCTCACAAGCTGAGGAGCCTACGCGCGGTCCGAACCCAGAAACTGTCCATTGACAAAGGGCAACGTGTCCACACCGAACCCAACCCTTCGCCTTATCTCACTTCATTCATTACCATCTAGTTTATAAAAGTCGACGGGCCGAAAACATATCGCGCCTCCATTTTTTTGTCACACCACTTAATTATCTGGATTTATATCAAGATAAAATCGACCATCGACTCCGGAGATAAAAAAGCTTTTTTTGAAAGAGACAAAAAGAACCGAATTACCCTCTAAAATGGACCTTTTACGAGTTTTAGTTTGATCGATTGTGTATCTGAACAATAGTACCTACAGATAAAATAAGGCCCGTGGTACTTCATCGAGTTTAAGGTTTCAACCTAATGATGGAAATTGATCAGTTAGTTTTTGCAACTTTGTTTTTTTTTACTTGTAATTTAAAATATTTTCGTTTATGAATTTCACATTTTAACAGTAATCCGAGATATATTGACAACGATATGAGATGCTCTACTAGAAGTGCGTATCTAAGTATATGCTAACATTCGAATGATAATTCATTTCAATTTATTTAAGGGTATCTTGTAAGATATAACCAACTCACCTCACCTCTGCCTACCCCTTCGGAGAAATACAGGTGTCATTTTATGTTATGTTTATTAACTCAGAAACATTGACCTTTATTATTGCAATCGCGTCCTGACGTAAAACGTATACTGAAGTAACTTAATCAAGTACGGTCCAGGTCACATGTTAAGATTCTTCCCGGCTAATGAGATGCTTTAACTACCTATTTATGAAGTATTTTATTACAATTAGATTAAACCTGCGAGTGAAACAGGAAGGGCATTAAACCCATGAAGGATTTACGAGCAGAGCACGACTAACCGACTGAATCAGTATAAATACTTGAGTGTACCTGTAGTTCAATTGCAATTCAATATGCTTACGTTAAAATACTTGATTTTATTTCCTTGTTATATTATATCTGCCAATTTTTCCATATTCCACCACACTGTAGCGACTATTGCTAAATCAGGCAGTGGATTTGGAGAGTGAACTC